>BFEA01000012.1:2437783-2473279 GCA_003427395.1 Chara braunii
TWYTKSWCSAATATYATGCCTATTTAGTTTTTTTTTCTTCGTTGGAKACTTAGTTTTTTTTTTTKYTWTTTTTTTTTTTKCTACTGCACCCTTTCCCTATCTGCCTGCTTCGCCKAATATCATACCTATTTAGTTTCTTTTTCTTCGTTGGTGACTAAGTTTTTTTTTTTGGCTACTGCAGCATTCCCTATCCCCTTTCTTCGCCGAATATCATAACTATTTATTGTTTTTTTCTTCATTGGACACTTATTTTTTTTTTTTTTTTTAACTACACCGTTGTCCTATCCCCCCTCTTCGCCAAATATCATACCAGGTCCTTTTTTTTTTCTTCTTCTTAAAGTCTTGAACCCTTACCTCGTCCCCCCTCTTCGCCGAATATCACTCCTACTAGTTTTCTTTTTCTTCTTTGAGGTCTAACCCTTACCTATCCCTTAGTGTTTTTTTGTGTCCTCAACGCTTTGGTTGCTTGTCTTTACTCTCTCCCCCCTCTTCGCCATAGCCATAAATTTTTCTTTTCATCTACCCTAATATTAAAAAAATAGTTGCCACGTGGTGGTCCCTGGGGGGCGGGAGGGAGCGGTTCGGTGGCATACTGTGCTTTGAATGTCTCTTCTCGGTAACGCGTCGGCCGTAAAGCCGCCTATTTTTATAATCTTTCTTGTTTCCTAATAATAATAGGAAACAGGTGGGGGCCGAGGGGCCAGGTGGCACCTTGTGTTTTTTATCTACCCTTTCGGTGTCACCTCAACCTTCAAGGCATCGAACTCATAATTCCAAAAACTTTTCGTTGGCCCGTGCTTTGTACGTCTCTGCTCAGTACCACCTCTACCCTCAAGTCTTTAACTTTCATAATCTTTGTTTTTCCCTAATAATTATAGGAAACAGGCGGCGATAGAGGTGGCATCATCTGTCTTGTATGTCCCTTTTTTGTGCCACCTCAACCCTCAAGCCATCCAGCTCATAATTGCAATAACTTTACGCTGCCCCATCACTCATAATAATAGAAAACGGGGAGGGGAGGGAAGGGGAGGGGATGCGAAAGGAGTTTTATTTGAGATCAAGTTATTCCAGAAGTACGAGATGATCATCCCCCATCACTCTTGCTGCCAAAGAGAAAATATTAACAAATTTAGAAAGAGAGAAAATTGAAGGTTTCAAACTACGCTTATGTCACAGTCCTGGACCCAGGGTCCCAAGTCCCGAAGCTCACAACCCCGAGCCCGAGTCACAGTATCCAAGAACACAGATACCTTAATATTGGTTACAGAGTTCTGGAGCCTCAGAGTCCTGGAGTCCCAGAGTCTCAAAGTCCCACAGTCCAAGAACACATGTTTCACTACTAACCCAAAGTCTCAAAGTCCCGCAGTCTCAAAGTCACAGATGTTTTTGCTTTGGCTAACGAAATCTTTCCAAAACGGATCTGGTTGCACGCCCTCACGAGTGGAAAAAAAAAATTATCGCCTCTTTACATTCCAGTTGCTGACAGCAGGTCAAGAATAAGGGCCGGTACCTGCTAAAGCAAAAAAATGTCTCGTATTTTTTCTCATCTCGCCCAGGCTCGGTAAATATCGGTGCGCAGGGCATATTCAGGCTCGACTTCAATAGCCTGGCCAAGTACTGGTGGTTTAACTTCTGCCATCTGCTTCTAATTGTGGGTTTTGGATCCTTTGTTTTGAGAAGTAACCTATATCTCATTTTTACTGTATAATCCTGGATGGAGGCTTCAGTTTCGATTCTTCAATTTTTGTTAGGAGTCCAGACCCATTCTACCGGATCGAATTCCAAGTCATGAATCACCGTATCTACTTTGAAAATTATTTTGGCCATGAATCCTGCACTCTTACTTTTCTTAGGATAAAAGGGCTTAGAACAACACTTTCCACGTCTTTATTCTAGATAGATGAGAGACCTTGCGCAGAGGCGGTAATTGGAAAGGAGGTAAAGACAGTTGCGGTATTCTATCATTGTTGCTGGTAGAAAAACTGGTAGGCTCTTGAGGGCGGTGATTCCTGCACGAAGGAGTCTCAGGTGTCTCCCATGTCATGGCCGCCTCAAAGCCTTGAAGTTGGGGAAATACCTCCTCCGATAACCACCACCCAGTTGTTTTCTTCCAATTAATTTTTATTTATGATGCCAGATGTAGGTCAGTTTTTTAAAATCCATTATTGATTTGTTTTTATTATTTAAAAATTTCAGTCTTTTTTGTACGGTTTCTTATAGTATTAGCGATGAAATGCACGTAGTGTCTGGACAGGAGCTCTACTCGTACGCTAAGGGCCCCGTACGAATTTTTTTAAAAATTTTAATCCGGTATTATTTTTATTTTTTCCCTCAAATTCTAATAAGAATGTGAAGATGATGCTCAATAAAATGTTACTTGTTTTGTGTTGTTTTATCACATATTTTGTTTTCAGATTTATTTGATGATTTTTTTTTGTTTTTTTTTGCTTTCTCGTATGGGGGCGTACAAGACGTACAAGTCCCCGTATAGGTTCCCGTACAGATATTACCCGTACGTTTCGTACGAAAAGGCCCCGTACGTGTACGTCATGCAACGTAGTTCATGAGTGTAGCGTGTGTGCGGCCCTGAACATCTAAGGGCATCACGAACCTACTTTTTCTCATTTCTGTCGTACACACTCATTCCCTCCTCCATGTGACTGCGCCCTTGTCATCTTACTACTTATTTTTCTCCCTCTTTTTTTTTTTTTTTTTTTTTTTCCCTTCTTCTGCGTGTTTCTTTCTTCCTATAAATGATACGCTTCAATGAACTTTTCTTTGCACCCTAGCAGCAATCCGCCAATATCACCTCAATCCTTACCATTCAATCGGTAGGCTGACCATCACGGTAGGTGGTGTTCCTCCCTCTTCATCTTCTTCTCACTTTTCTTCTTTCTCCTTGCTGCATGCCATCTCTTTACATTGCGCCTGTTTCCTTTTCCTTGCAAGCGCAATCTCTCATGTTTTCTCCCTGTTATTGTTTTGTCTTCTTCTTCTAGTAACCGTGTTGCTTATACACCATAATCACCCAACATGTACATAGTTGTAATAGCAACCGATAATAAGTTATGATATAATAATAGTAATAATAATGATAATAACGTAATAACTGTAATCATAACTGAAGGTTGGAGAGTGTATAGTAGCTATCTTTCCGGTTTAATACATGATGAATGTATACAAGCTATCTTTCCGATCCGATACATTCATGAAGAAGGTGCATTCACCTCGGGGTTGGCGATCGGTACTTCTCATGGAGGTAAGGGTTGTGTCTCTCTCTTCCTCTTTCTTTCTCTTATTCTCCCTCTTACCTTTTCTTCTTCTTCTTCACCGTCATCGTCGTCATAACCGCTATCGGCAATCGCCGTAGTTGTTGCCGTAGTCGTCATTCCCTTCCTTCTCCTTTATGCAACCTCACATTCCTATGTGCGCATCTTTCTGTCATGCGCACACTCACTTTATTTCCTCGAGTCGCTCTTCTTCTCGTCCTTCCATCCGCTTATACCCACACTTCTCCTCCTCGTAGTTGTGTCCCTCGCAACGGTCCTCCCCTGTCTGCTAGCTGTCCTAGCCTGTGCGTTTACCACATCTGCTCGTGCATTCTCTTTCTACTTCTGCTCGCACTTCTTTTTCACTCCTCCACACCCGCGTCTTACTCCTCTATGGACAAGCCACGTACAATCTTCCTTCACCCCCTACGTGCATTTCTCCTTCCTCTTCGCACACTTCTTTTTCCACATAGTCATCAGCTTGTCGTGCGCATCTTCCTCCTCCCTCCGCGATACCCAACTCCGTCAGCTCCACAGTGTCGACCAGTAGAAAGGAACTGCCGGCACGCCGACCGTGCCCTGTACCTCGCGTCGTGTCTGTCACCCACGGGATGGAAGGTCGGGCTCCTATAGCCTGCAAGAAAAATGGGTTAGTCCAGATCCAAACAATGACCCCTGAAGTCGATTGAAGACACGAAGATGAGAGACTCACAAACCAACATCCGGGAGAAACAATATATGTATTTCCATCTAGTTTAAAATAATAGGGTCTGTTGCGTTTTCTCGGCTTGTCCCAGTTCCTGAAACAGGTCCCGCATCCAAAATAGAAAAATCAGTTTGAGTCCCGACTGATCTCACTAACAGTCTATGACAGATTCTTCGTCCGATGGGGTGACGTCAGTAACAAGCTCGCTGATCCCAGGGAACTGTGCTCGAGCTCTCTGTGTCAGAGTTAGATTCTCGGGTCCACTGAGGCCATAACACCAAATCTAGTTTCACCATAAGTCCATTGTGGCACCGATCCTTCTCGAATAAGTCTCTGACACACTCCTCGTTAGCCCTCATCCCGTCCTTTGGACCCTCAATCTGCCTCGGTCCCGTCTCTGACCAACAAACGTCATGACTTGGTTTCTAATGTTTCGGTGCAGCTCCGAGAATCTCGATCTGACACAGAATTCCCAACCTGTTCTTTGACGTTTCGGCCTGGTCACTAATGTCTTGGTCGGGTCCCGAAATCTCTAGTCTGGTTTGAAAGTCCCGAACTGGTCCCAAGTGTCCCAGGTCGATTCGAAGGTGCCCTGACTCAGCCCACACGTGCCTGTCTCGTCTGAAGTCATGACCCGCCTCGGAATCTGATCCGCTCACAGTTTCAATCCGGCTCGAAGCCCCGAGCTATAATCCTGGTTCGTGCTCGGATCCTGCCCCAAAATCCTGATTCCGACTGAACCCCGTTTTCGTTTGAAAACCCAGTCTCGCCAAATTTCTGGTCCCCTCAAAGTTTTGGGCCCATCAGAGTCCCGCCTGGTCCCGATTGAGTTAGACCCCGTCTGGCGTAGATCAGGCTAGATCCCACTTGGCCCCAATCAGCCTGGGTCCCATAGGTTCGTACCCTCAGACGTCCGAACGCGTCCCAAGGGCCCAGTTCGGGCTCGAAGCCCAGTTCCTCCGAAGTGCCCCCGCCTCTCTCATCGGGCGCACGTTGGAGTGCGTGATGCGCCTAACCGCGCGGGCGTGCGCGTTGATGGACACGACGTATGAGCTCGTGTGCGCGTCGGTACATGCGTCCTCCCCGACTCTCGACTGCGCTAAGCGCGAGTTCACGTCAGTGCACTCAGCAGTGCGCGGCTATGGACGTTGTACTTGTCCGAACCCGTTCTCGCAGGTGCGTGTGCGTTCCGGCGGAGCCCCTCCGCTGCTGAGCGCCTGTACACGTAAATGCGCGTGCGCACGCGAGTATGCGCGTGGCTGTGTGCTCTGCGCTTGCTCAACCTCGTCCGTGTGGATGCGCATACATTCCGGTGGAGACCTTTCCGCTGCTGTGCGGGTGTGTACGTGTGTGCGCATAGCTTCTTGCGCCTCTAATCCCGACTGGTCACACGTACGCATGTTCACGCACGCTGTGTTTGCCTAATCTCATTTGTGTGCGCGTGAGCTTGCGCCTGCACGCGGCAGCCCGATCCCGACTTCGCACGGACATGAGCGTGGCTGCGTGCTCTACGCTTGCTACGCGTGCGCGCGTAGCTTCTCATGCCTGTAATCCCGGCTGCTCACACATATGCGTGGTCGCGCGCGCTGTGCTTGCCCGATCTTGTCTGTGCGCGCGTGAGCGTGCGACTGCGCGTGGCAGCCCGATCCCGACTTAGGCGGACGTGCGCGTGGCTGCGTGCAATCGCGCGCCTCCCCGCCGCACTCTGCGTGTGTGAGCGTGCGACTACGTGAGGCAGCCCGATCCGCGCGGCTGTGCACGGTTGTGCGCGTGGCCGCACGCGATCGAGCGCCTTCCTGGCCAACTCTGCCCGCTCACCTGCTCAACTGCGCGAGGCAGCCGATCCACGCGGCTGTGTGCGGTTATGCGTGTGGTTGTGCGCTTTCTCGCCCGACTTTGTGCGTGACTGTGTGCGCAGCCCGATCCACGCGGTTGTGCGTGGTGTGCACCAGCGCGCACGAGTTCGCCGCTGCGCGCGGCAACCTGCACACGATCCCAATAGTGCACCCGAACACCCGCATGGCGGGCATGTGCGAGGTAACGCGCTTCAAACGATTGGGCGCAAGTGCGCGCTGTGGAGCGTGGCTCAAGACACCCAATATCGTTGGTCCTCACGCGGCTATGGCTATCCCCCTTTCCCCTTCATTCATGCCTGGCTGTTCACTCCCCGGTACGTCTTCTCCACTGGTACGTCCCAATGTGCAACTCCTATAGTGCGCTCATAAGTGCGCTTGTCCGAAGTGTCGTGCGCTTGTAAACACACATCTCCGAAGTGTTCGTTATATCCCTCGCCCTCGAGCTTTCCAAGTGTGTGTGTAAGTTCGCATGTCGGAAATGTCATGTCCTTGGCCTTAGTTGGGCTTATAAAGTTTGTTGGGCCCACCTCCACCAGGCTCCAGCAGTCCAGTGTGTCGCCGGAGTCAAGAGCTTTGCAGCGCCCCGGTACTGTGGCACTCCCCGAACCTAAGCCCAGGTCTATTTGGGCCCCCGAAAAGGTTTTTCGAAGAAAGGGGTCTTTCTGTCGTGTACCGGGCCTTTTGCAGCGCCCTACTACCGGGCCTCATCCGAACCTAGCCGTGAGCCTGCCTAGGCTCTAGTGAGGCCCACAAACTCTCGTAGGGCCTCACCCACTGAAGTAGCGGACTTGTTAGTCCGAGAGCCCTTTTTTCCCGCTTCAAGCCCTTGATTAGGACCAAACGTCAAGGTTCCAAGCGGGGCTGCTTAACATTTTCCCCTTATTTTGGCTGCACGGTGAACCTCGGTGCTTCCGCGGCTTATCTCGCCGGAGGGGTTATCTCAAGGTTTCAATCCCGCTTCTCGATTCGGTTACCGTCCGTCCTTTGAGCATTAATCCAGCGTTCTCGCGCCCAACCTTTTTCGGAGCCTCCGGCGTTTCTTCTGTAGTCGATCTGCTTTTATGGTATGCGAGTCATAAGCCTCGATAGTTCCCACAAGAAAATGCCCACCCAGAATTGAACGCCCGATTTCTTCCGGACGCCCAGGTCTTGATGCCCACGGCGCGGGTCTGAAGTCAAAATTTCTTGAAGTCGATTATGCTCCCATCAGACAAAACCCTCGAATCCAGTTCCTGTCAACGTTATTATCAAGGAAGTAAAGGGCGGCGTAAGGCTGGAGCCGCCCGACAACGGTAGCAATCTGCGATGTTCTGGTACGGCCAACAAGTTCTCGACCGGGGTGAAGTCGACTTGCAATAGTCTGACTGAATCAACACTTGATAGCAAGTTAGAGTCATTGTATTGAACATGTCAATTTTGTGTCATAAAATGAAAAAGGACAAAAATAAAATAAAATAAAATAAAACAAAAGCAATAAAAATTCAATAGAAAAAAAAAAAAAAAGATAACGAAAACAGAATCTAACTACTACCATGCCCATGATGCCAACTACCATACACATTCATTTCCAAAAGAAAGGTAGAATTCAACTACAACAGTTGTCACAACTAACTAACAAATAAGAGAGTCAGCAACCCTAGCTCGATTGATTAGGCATGTACGTGGCATTCAAGAGGTTTTGGGTTCAATCCCCATTGGCCTCGTGCATCGTCATGGGCAAGCTTGACACCCACTACCTAGAGATATGTCGTTGGTCCCCCCCCACAAGTGGCACTGAGAATAAACTGCTGATGTTTATAGCGGGGAGGGGATCCGAAAAAAACACAGACTGAGAAGACGACTGATTTCTTATTTATTTTGTCGTTGGAACGAATGCCTGGTTGAGATTTTCGCTTTCTGCTAGTTTTCTAAGTTTGTATATGCATGTGTTTGTTGGTCAGGGTGTTTGTGTTCAAGGTCTGTGTATGTGTATGCTTGGTAATTTGCATGCTTGTCTTAGTGCTTGTCGGACAGAGTGTGTGTGCGACGTATAAGTCTATGTGCCCGTCTGAGTGCCTATCAACCTGAGTATGGGTGTGACCCGCAAGTTTATGTGTCCGTCTGAGTGCCTATCGACCTGAGTATGGGTGTGACCTGCAAGGGCACCTGTTTGTTTGAGAGGCCCCGCATGTCAGGTACTTACCTGTGGTCCTTACTTTGGGTGTTGCGACGAGAAAACACTTAAGCTACGTTGCAAAACGTACACGTATAAGACCTTTTCATACGAAACATATAGGTAATATCTGTATGGGATCTGTACGGGAATCTGTACAGGAACCTGTACGTTTTCTACGCCCCCGTACAGAAAAAAAAAAAAATCATCAAAAATATCCGAACAAACAAAATGTGATGCCACAACACAAAACAAGCAACGTTTGGTTGAGCATCATCTGCAAATTCTTACTAGAATTTAAGGAAAAAAATAAAAATAATACCGGATAAAAAATAAATAAAAAAAGTTATACGGGGCCCCTAACGTACAAGTAGTGTACGAGTACAAAAGAACAAATCCGTACTCGTACGAGGGTGCGTACAAGTGGCAACGCACACTTAAGTAGCAGGTACAGACCTGCGACATTGAGATCAAAAGGGAAAAACACTCAGGTAGCAGGTAGACTGGTGACACTTAAATAGCGGTAGATGTGTTGGGAACCGGCCGCCGAGCAGAAAATGACAAAAGTTAGCATTTTTAGAGATCTAGTAGCGGTAGGTAGGCGGGTATAAGTCTAAGTAGCTTGTGCCTGGGCCTGTGCGGACGATATCAAAGCTTGCAATGATGTTTTTCCCCGAAAGGGAGGAGGTATCGGTTGCTTGGACCGGCCGAGCGGTCGGGGAGTTACCGCCCAAGAGGCAAATACCTTGCTTCATATGGGAGACCACTTGAGAGTCTCGGCCTTACTTGCGGCATGAAAGTTTCAGCGACATGCCAATTCAGTAGTCGCTAGCATTCATGGCATTACGGCTAACCCGACAATCGCATACTCTTAATAGCTGCGACCATTTGGGTGAGGGCGTATATTAATTGAGCTCAGCTAACGTACTCGACACTTGAAGTTTTCGTGTGTGTCATAGGTATACCCAATACAACACTAACCCATTCCACCCCTCGACCTCCGCAGTCGAGGAGTTTATAATATTTTTTAGGCTCCTTAATTTTATTTGCACGATGTGTCAAGGCACATACGTCATCCTTTTAAAGCTTGGTTATTTCTCCGCTACCAAGGTAGGTTCATAGGCCTAGTTTTAGTGAACTAAATCCTCGACATATATAGCCGAGGGGTATTACTACTAATCATAACCATCGCGCATCGAAATAACACATGCATGTACTAACCAATCTCTTATTACCGTTTCGCCTCGACCTCAATTGATCGAGGAAATTGTCTCAAAGTGTCAGGCAAAAGTGCGCACACTCTTAGCTTCAAACCGTCTCCGTCATATTAGCTTCTTCCATCGCTCTGTCGATTGTAAAAACATGGTTAAATACCTTTATAAGGGTATTTAGTCCGACAGTGTGACAATCGTACCTTACATGGGAGACTTGTGGAAGGTCGTTGTTTGATTGTTCATTGATACAACTGAGGTTGTTCTTCTTTTGAACTGTTGCGGTTTGTACTCATCACCTCAATTTGGGGCCAAGTACTTTTCTTATTATTGTAGTGGTTGTCACTACTGGTTGAACCCAGGTACCAAGACGACGAGACCCGAACACAAGGGGAAAAAAGTTGGTAATAGACACGAGGAGGGGAGAAAGAAGCTCACTTGCAGGGAAGTCCGTTCTGGCCAATTGAGTGTTATCTCGTGGCGTAGCTGCCCACGAGGAGAGGCCGTTTTGAAACTTATCAAGACCATACATAAGAAGGTTTGCCGCTCCTTGTCATTGTCATTAGCGATGAGTACTGTCGCACAATGGCCTGTTGCTGCTCGGGAGGTTGCGACTGAGTATTTAAGATTTTTGCGTTCATAACAAGACTAAGCTTGTGGCTGAAATGCTCAACTCGAGTCGGTGATACGTAGTCTGTGTTTTTGAAGTCAAGTCTGTGCGTAAATAGTGGCAGTCAGTACTTTCTAGTGGACCACTCTCTTTGTTTCTTGGACAGACTCCGATACTTTGGGATGCAGTTGATGAGATACTACCATGACCGAACAATAATTGGAGTCAGCATTAGGTTTGCTGATAAGATTCTGCCAGTTGGTTGTTGATGTTTGAATTTGAAAGGAATGTTGTTGATTGAAGGGTGCAGCCGCTGACGACGACAACAAGGTTGCTGCTAAGACACTTCTGGTGTTAGCGGCAATAACTGTAAATCTAAATGGTTTGCTTAATACTAATTCATAAACATCGGGTTGAAAATAGCCGTTATTGTTGGGATTTGTACATGTGGTGATTTTGAGCCTTCGATTGGCCGTCATTGCGGGGCCCTTATGAAACGAAGACACTAAGGCCCTCCCCACGCGAGTCTAAGTGAACCTCTTGCTGAATCTTAAGAGACTAACTTCCCTTCATTTATCCTTCTCACTCTCAGTTTAATCTGTTGTTCGTGAGAGGAAATCAGCAGGTGGGATTGCAACCCACAAGACCACGACAAGACCTTGTGGGAGGTCATCGCACCAATTGTGGGAGCTCTGTCGGAGTCAAGGCGGGGTTATGAAGGCATGGGACACTCATGTATAAATTTCGTTTTACACGAGTGGTACCGTATTCCCCTAACTCTACTACCTTCTATCTTTGACTGGGAGTATGATTGAAATTACTTACTTTTTTTCTCTGTCTTATTTCAAGTTTTATTATGAACTAAACGAAATGATATTTGCGAAAAAGCTAGATTATTTATCTATTTGAACTGGGAAAAAGGAAAAGGGGGGAGGCGTGAGGAAGGTGTTTTGCATGCATTTGACCGGGTCAACCAAAGGCCGAATCACTCTAAGTTGAATGGTCATGTGCTATGTTTTTTTTTTGTATGTTTAACTGTATGCACGACCTTTGAAGACTGGGCCTATCCTAAGTATGACAGTCCAGTCACTTCTTTCTTTTGGGGGTCATTCAACAGGAGGACGAACATCCTAAGTTAAGAGGCTCAGATTCCTGATGTTTTTTTGGGTTGTCAAAACAGAACTGAAGACATTCTAAGTTGTGTGAACCCAGTTCTGTGTGTTTGTTTCTGAGAGGGACAACGGCATGAGATTAGGCGTACCCCTAAGTTGGGGCGGCCGAATCGTAGACTATGAATTTAACAGTGAACCAAAGTATAAAATTTTATATATATATATATATATATATATATATATATATATATATATATATATATATATATATATATATATATATATATATATACAAGGTTACCTGACCGAACGTTTGGGGGGCCCCGGGCTGGCCCCCGAACGTTCGGGCGTTCGGGGTCCCGTTCGGGGGCCGAACACCTCCAGGTTCGGCCCTCGCCAAAAACCATTTCGAACCCTAAAAATAAGTTTTTTTTTCTGAATTGTTTTTTGTGAGTTCTCTATGATGTAACCTACACTGGAGTTTAGGAGCGAGAGCTGATGTCAGCAATCCGAAATCAGCAATACGCAAAAACACACGCACGTCGCCAGAAGCAACAGGCAAAGTGTGAAACTCGGAAACTTGGAGTTAAAGGAACTCTTCGGAAGAAAAATATTGAAGAAAAAAAAGTTCTTCATAGCCACAGTCTCTAAGAGAGAGAAAGGGCTATGGCTGGCATCCCTCTACCGGTTTCAGCCGGAGCCAGATCCGGCCTCATCAGGAGGGCAAATAACTCCGAGTGAGAGTCTTGTAGCGCTGCTTGGTTAAATACTAAATCTCCTCCAAGTTTCCACCGTAGTCAAGAGTATTTCTTCAAAACTTTTTACCTAGTCACGCGCAAACCCTCAAAGGAAAAGTCGAGAGTAGCGTCAACTAATTCAGGCCCAACACGTTTAATCCACGTCGAAGTAATAACCGGGAGACTAATTTTGTCTTTACCGAAAAAGTCGGCCTAAAATCCACAAAAATCCGCAGAAGGATATATCGTGGAGATATCTCAGGCCCTAGCATTCGCGCGGAATTTTATTTTACCATATTTTCGCAAGAAAAAACAATTTAAACAAATAGACAAAGGTCTACAAAAAAGCCTCGAAGCGTAATCTACAGGAGATCGTAGGAATCCTCTGCAGAAGAAATCTACAGACTACACAGATTTAACATTTAAGTCGTGAGATAAAAAACTCCTAAGCCCTGGTAGTCGGGAGTTCCAAGCTGGTGAGAGACCCGACAAAAAGTGACATAGATCGACCACGGCGGCAGAGCAGTATTACTGTCGCAATACAGCAGTCATAGACCCGATTAAATGCGGCAAGTTACAGCCGAGAAAAAATACTCGAAAAAATATTAAATAAATAAACTAGTAAAAAGGCGTCGAAGATATAGGGAAGCTTACCATCCACAGTATCTGTCTCCCCATACCTTCCAGGACGGCGCACGTCTTCTGATAAATTTCCGAAGGCAATCTTCAAAATCTCTCGTGGGGTAGTTCTGCAAACGAAGGAGTCTTTTTAAGGTAAGTATTCCTAACCCAGCCAGCTCCTCGTCAGAAGTCATACGATAAATCATGTGAAGACAGCAAGTAATAACCGCCTTCTTTTGTGGAATAGACGAATACGAGGAGAAATCTTAAATCGTTTTAAAGGTAAGTTTATTCCCATCCCAAATTTCTTTGTGATTTATATGCATAAGCTGGGTCGTCACTTTTCTCCTACCTTCGATCCTGATCTTGGTTTTCAAAAATTCCCATTCGTCCTTACCATCGTTTGTTCTTTCAAGCGATAATGCGTTGTCATAAGCGGAGGAGAAGAGACTGATGATGTTTCGTGCCTTCATACTATTATCCTTCTTATTATCCCAGACAAAGATCGAGACGTCATCCATTAGGCGCATACCTTTAATCAAACTTTGTTTAGTTCCTAATCCGGACAGGAAACAGTATTCATTATAGGCGCAGAGGATACAAGCGAGGGGGGGGCTTGTACTCTTGCCCATAGGAATACCAGTTATCTGTCTGATAAGTCGGTCAGCAGCCACAACATAAGTGTTACGTAGTTCATATTCGATAAATTTCTAAAATTGTACTAAAATCCACAAGAAGCCAATGGTCCTTACTTTTAGTTATAGAGAAGGAAGTTCTTTTTCCCTTCTTTTTAATGGAAAGCGAACTTTTTCCTTTATCTTCGTAGAAACGAAGTATCCAGTCTAGTGCTACCAAAATTGAGGTATGAGGGAGTTTACTAAACATTTCTTTAATGTCGAAGGAAGCGCATAGTAGATTGCCCTCTTTTTTCTTATCTATCCAGTTGTTAACCTCTGTAATTTTACGAGTAAGCATATCGGTAGACTTCAGATTAAAATGCAAGCTATTTGGTAGAGCAAAAAGCAGATGGTTAAGTGCGCGTGCCATACGGCTACCGGCCGATCGCGTGGGTTCAGAGAAAGAAGGGCTAATAGGGCGAAACTTACATAGATCCTTGTTTTTTGGAATAATGTACGCTCTTCCGCATTTCCCTGAGCCGTCACATTTTCCTAAACACGATAGGTTATCTTTTTTATACTCAAATTCATTCTTAGTTAAAGTATCGGGTTCGGATCTTCATTCGACAGTGAAACTCTTACTTCCCAAAAAAACATCCTTCATGTTAATGGCATACAGATCAGGGAACATAATAACTGTTTCAGCAGGGGTTTTGTCAACAGCAGTTAGAACGAAATCCTTTTTCAAATTTATCAGCAAGTCGAGAGAGTGTTGATCGTAGTTGCCAGGGATAGGTTGGGAATTAAAGCGGATCGATAAATCAGCAGATTTTAAGGGCGTGTTCACCCCCATCTTGGGAAGAGCATCATTGAGTTAAGAGAGGACTCTCCTCAGGCTATCCTTATGATTAGGTAAGAGAATATTCTTAGCGTTTTTAACGAAGAAATTTAACTCCTCCAGTTCGCTTACTCTGCAAAGCACGTGTCCCTCCTTTTTCGGGAGGTCTGAACGGGCACAGTTACAGTAACCCACCGGGTTTTGCGCAGCAATCCGGTGGTTATGAAGAAAATCAGCCACTGATCGGTTTTTTCGCCAGACAGTTCAGATCTTCTTACACATGAAAGCAGCTTCTGCGAGCGGAAGGCAGTTCAACAGGTGATCAGTTACAGTTTTCCTAAGGGATTTCTTATTTAGTCCTACATCGTAGGTAATAGAAACGCAATGATTACGACGGGTATTAAAGCCGAATTTTTTCCACAGGACACCTCCAATTACGTCACGCATATTACTACGACAGATATCTTTATAAAACAAGTCTTTTGCTAAGAATAATTCCAACAAATCTTCCGAGGAGGATTTGTAGAGTTTCTTCTTAGCCCACAGATTCTTGAGTAATTTATGCAATTCTCCTTTCATAAATTTATTTCTTTTTGACAGAGTGCCCTCTTTCAGGTCAATGATAGTAAATTATCCTCCCTTTTCCAGGTCCTCCTTAAGCTCGTTCAGTGTAATAGTCGAGGTTTTATAGGTGAAAACACTCTGACCTATTTCTCGTAATACAACTTTCCACGGGTGAACCCAAAGGTTCCCTCCTGATGAAGAGATTAGTTTTTACCGTTCAAAGCAGCTGTACAGATAGAGGTAAGGCTGAATGATTCAAAATCACCAATCTTGAAGATGATAGGACGTTCCTCAGGGAAATTAGTGCATCTAGATTTCTTACGTTCCTTTCTTTCTTTTCTGTTTTTTTTCCGGAGGTACGTTTCTTACAGCGCGAATTCAAAGTAGGGTTCCATCTCTTAATAAGTAACTTTTCAAGAATCGGTAATTCTGTATTGGGAGAGCTACATAGTTCTTAACGCCCCTGTTTCATAACCAACTGTAGAGTTTGGAGTTAGCTGCCTGAGGATTGTTAGTTCGATAAACGTGTTCCTTTCATCGATCATGCAGTGTTCGCGATGTTTGCCCAATATAAGTGGCGCGACACTCAGGGTCAAGCAGGACGTAGGTACAGGAAGTAGGATTAAGCCATCTATCTAGGTCGTTCTCAATCAAGTAGATTCAATAATTAAGAAATTTTGTTCCCCAGTTTATCTCCCCCCTGAAGACAAGAATGACAATGCATAGTCTAAGGATCCGTTCTATAGACAGACGACAGTCGTACAGGTCAGCATTAGTCTTATAAGCTAGTTGACAATAAAGATTCAAATAAAATCTAAGGTCACTCCATACGTCATTCCTTGGACGGATCCTGGACGTCCATCTGATTAGTTGGTGTTCTTGGTCCACGTGTCGTACTGGCAGTCTCGCGGATCACTATCCCTCCTTGGCGAGGCGTTCGAGGTTGCTTGTAGAAGTAGAGGACTCTCAAGTCGACCAATTCGTCGACGGCCTCGGGACGCCCTCGGTAAGCCATGTTGGCTTCCCTGCACATCTCTTGGATCGTTGCCATGCTCTTCTTGGAGAGGAACTTCTTTATTTGCTTCCGGAAGGCAGCTTCGGTTTTGCTATCGACGTCCACCGGGGCTCCTTCCCAGAGTGTAGATTCGTAGACAGGGTAGCCAGTCCCATCCTTCCGTTGTTTGTTCTTCACTTTCGTTATCTGAGGACCAGCGGGTTCCTCTAGGATTCGTGTAGGAGGTTCCTCCATGGCTGTCTGTCTTCCCATCTTCGCAGGTGTTCCAGCAGGGCTAGCTTGACCTCCAGATGTTTGGCCAGCTTGTCTTTTTCTTTTCTCCAGTCTATCTTTTTGAGTCTCATCTTCTTCATCATCAGAATCCGAAGTGTGTTGGGGCGAATCCTGTTTTGCCTTAGCTTCAACAGTTCTGTCCGTAATCATTACCCCTTTCAGCTTGTTCTCCAATCTTCTCTCGAACTCCTCCTCCATCGATTTTTTCTGTTTCGCTAACATCTTTTCGAATTCCCAGTTTCTTTTCGCCTCCTTCAGATCTTTAGCCTTTTTTTTCTTTATCGCAATTCTATTTCATTCTTCCCGTGCTTCTCTCTCCTCCTCTGCTTTCTTCCTTCTTTCCTCAGCCTCCTTTATTTGCTTCTTTTCTTCCTCCTCTCTCTCCATCTGTCTTTTGATGAAAATCGCCATGCTCTTCAGTGAGTCCACAACTTCGTTGCTAAGTACTGCAGTCTTCGGTTGATCAGCACACGCATCTGAGCTGCTTGAGGCTTCAAATACTTGCTGCCCCTGATTACTCATCGCAGGTCCTTGATTATTAAATCAAGGTGCGTGGCATTCACGAGAGATGTGCCCATAAAGGCCGCAGTTATAACACTTGGGTCCTCTTCTTTGTCCACCTCCCCCATTGTTCCATCCTCCATTGTTGCCGCCATTGTTCCAGTTGCTTCCGCCATTGTTACCACCGTTTCCGTTGTTCCATCCTCCTCCATTACCATTGTTCCAACTTCCTCCCCCTCCGTTCCCATTGTTCCATTCTCCCCCATTTCCGTTGGTCCAGCCACCGCCCCCATTTCCGGTCCATCCACCCTGACCACCATTACCACCAGTACCACCGTTCCAATTTCCCCTATTGCCATTCAGTGGACCGCGTGGTCCCGTACCGAAGCCAAACCCGCCATTAACTTCGTTTCCATTCATCTAGTAAAAACTAATCTCCCAAACGTAACAGAGATCTACAGATTCAAATTCGAGAAAGAGAAAGGAACAAGGGTCACAGGTGCTACCTAGTAAGAGAGGTTCGACCGCCTAAGACTACAAGGTCACCAAACCAAGTAAGCCTCCTGGCCGGTTGCCGCTGCCTTTACTAACTGGAGTTGAGAAGCGAGAGCTTATGTCAGCAATCCGAAATCAGCAATAGACAAAAACACACGCAAGTAACCTACACGCCTATAGATTTTGAAGCCATTCTGCTCAGCGAACAAAACATTAAAAATTGTCAAAGATGGGGGTGTCAAAACGTGCTCGTCCACTCACTATTTTGTTTTTTTTCACTTTTAACTTTTTATTTTCACTTTATATCGGGGCCTAAACAATTTTATTATTTTTTTTGAAAAAATTTGAACGAGTTATTGATTATGTAAACTACATATGTGTAAATTTTCAGGGCATTTGTCAATGCCAAAAAATAACTAAAAATCGGCAAAGACGGCGGTGTCGAAAAGGTGCTGTCATAGTGTTTATTTTCTGTATTTGATTTTTAATTCAAATTTGGTAAAGAATTTGGATGTTGTGCCCAGGCAAATGTTGTTAAGTTTATTTATGTCCATAACATAGTTTTGTTTCGGAATTGTTTGAAAACTTTGTTTGTTTTTTTTGTTTGTTTTTTTTTGTCCGCGTTCGGCCCGAACGGCCGAACGCCTGCCGAAGGGGTCCCGTACGTTCGGGCATTCGGGTTCGGGCGTTCGGCCCGTCCCGAACGCCGGTAACTTTGTATATATATATATATATGTATACAGAGTTGCCAGGCCGAACGTACGGAGGCCCCTAAGCTGACCTTCGAACGTTCGAGCGTTCGGGTCCCCGTACGGGGCCCGAGCTCGAAGGGGTTCGGACCCCGTAAAAAATTAGTTTGGTACCTGAAAATTATTATTGTTTTCTGATTTTTGTTTTTTGAGTTCTCTGTTATGTTAGCTACCTGTCTCTCAATTTAGAAGTCATTCTGTGGAGCCAAACAATAATGAAAAATCGGCAAAGATGCTGGTGTCAAAACTTGCTTTCCCATTTACTAATTTGTTTTTTTTCTCTTTTCACTTTTTGTTTTCCCTTTATTTCGGGGCCTGAAAAAAATTATTATTTTTTTAAACTTTATTTGTAGGTTCTCTATTATGTAAGATACATATGTATAAAGTTTCATGGCATTTGACAAAGCCAAAAAAAAAAAGAAAAATCGCCAAAGATGGCGGTGTCAAAAACTTGCTCGCCCACACAATAATTTCATTCTCGTTTTATTTTATTTTTATTTTCATTAATATTATTTATTTTTCGTATTTGATTTTTATTTCAAATTTGGTAAGGAATTTGGATGTACTGTTGAGGCAAATATTGTTTGATTTATTCTTCTGCATGACATTGTTTGTTTTCAGAATTTTTGGATTTTTTTTTTTTTTTTTTTTTTTTTTTTTTTTTTTTCGCGTTCGGCCGAACGTCCGAACGCATGGAGAGGGGGTCCCAAACGTTCGGGCGTTCGGGTTCCGGTGTTCGGCCCGTCCCGAACACCGGCAACCCTGTATATATTGACGAGATATATATGTGAATATATATATATATATATATATGAATATATATATCGTCACAAACAGAACTGCCCGGTAAACCGTAGGCAGAGAGAGAGAAGAGGATAACAAACGCGGGGCTGTGACAAACTGTTTCGTCGGAGTTTCACCGACTCATCAGGAGGCTGAACCCTCAACAGTCTGCAGAATCCCCTCATATGAATATATATATATATATATATATATGACGATATATATATATATATATATATATATATATATGTATATATTATACAAAATTATATTATTTGGCAGACTGTGCACCCTAAGTTGGGAGGTCTAGTCAATAACTCGGGAAGAATCAGAAGGGAAAATAAACAAATTAAGAGTATAATGTGAAGGTAACTTGGACAGACAGGACGTACCCCTAAGTTTGGGGGGTTCAACCCTATGCCCGTGATAATATGAAAGGCGGAGAGTTAGTATAAAAATTCTTTATTTTAGACATAACTAGGACAAAATTGGATATATCTCTAAGTTGGGTAGGCCTCGTCATCTGCCTAAGACGAAATGAAGTTATAAGTTTTTGAAAAAAAAAATATGGTTGTTTAAACTGTTGTTATGAAGGCTAAGCGTACCCTTAAGTTGGGGTGGCTTGATCACACATCGCCTATAATTTTGTTTAGACAGATTGGACATAACCCTAAGTTAGGGCGGTCTCATTGTATTGCCTTATATACCTTAAACTGTTTAGGTTAGTTAGGCGTACCCCTAAGTGAGGCGGCCTAGTCATATCCCTGTGTCGTTGATGTATGCGGGTGGGACGTACCCTTAAGTCAGAGCGACCTAACCATTCGTCGTTTGTAATTGTTCAGGAAGGTTAGACATACCTCTAAATTGGGGTTGTCTAATCCTATGTCATATGTCACTTTGTTTAAGGCTGGTTAGACATACCCCTAAGTTGGGGAGTTTTTATCATATGTTTTTTGTTCATGATTTATGTTGGGTCGGTTGTACCCCTAGGTTAGGGCGGTCTGGTCATATGCTTTATGTTCATGGTTTATGTTGGGTCGGGCGTACCCCTAAGTTAGGGTGGTCTGGTCATACGTTTTTCTGTCATGTTAGTTGGCATACCCCTAAGTTGGGGCAATCTAGTTGTGTGTATCTTATGCTCTTAATGAGGCAGGTCACACGTAATCCTAAGTTTGAGCAGTCTAATCTTATGCCACAAGAATGAGGGTTAAAAGAAATGAGAAATGAACTAACTACTTGGTCAAAGTAAATGTGAGATTGAGAGTGATATTGACTATGTATGTTTAATTGAAGCACTCGTTTGGGGTGTTTCTTGATAACCTTAGTTACTTAGATGCTCACCGAGTGTTAGGGCCATAAGCAGATTAGAATGGATGATTGGAGGGAGGTTTGAATAAGATAGGATTGGTCGTACTAGGGGGTTAGAACTACAATTGGCTCATGATAACATCTTCATTAAACGGTCGTGCAAATTATCTTTAGTTCTAACTATCAGATAAGTATCAAAAGTTAGTCTCAAGTATATTTATACTTCGTATCAATCTTAGCAGTCTCTTTTTCCTACGGGAAGCGCTGCTGAAATTTTTATAAATTTGAAAGCGTTAGTGATTCCGGGCTTCATAAAAATCTTGGTAAGACACTTTTTCTACGGGAAGCGCTGCCAAAATTTTTTGAAATTTGACAAGTTAGTTTATTCTTGTTAAAGAGAATTTAGCAATGTATCATATCTGGGGGAGATAATGCCCCAATGTTTAGCAATTTTTCATGCGGGTTGAGAAAAAAAAATGAGAATTAATAAAGAAGTTAGACTATGATAGGGATCGTATTCTTCATCTATCCTTAAGCAAGACAACGATCTTTTAACCAGTACTGTGATGCAAATCTGCATTTGGTAAAAAGTTCAACTATTTCGGTTTGATCTATTAATGATCAATCACCTTCTGTTATCATTTGATATAGGTCGGTTTATGACACAACTTTACTTGCTTCTGCATCTCAACCTAAATCCTTAGTCCTGTGGGTTCAGATGTTTCTTGGGATTTTTACACATATTTATTTATTAATTACCATTTTCAAAAGAGTTCGCGCACGACAAGAGATCGCGCCACGACGACCATTTATACGGAATCTCACACACAGCGTTTACACGCACGATAACAATTACGGGTTGAGCAAAAAAAAAGACTAGGTGCGATTTACATGAAAGTATTTGTTGAGAAGTATATCACCTGGTTATATTAGTCGTCCTAGTCGACCGGCGTAAGATCTCGTTCAAGAGATCAGCGCCTCAGACCATGAATCGCGCAAGGGTTTGATTCGGGCATTAACTGCTCGTACCCACTATGCTACGGTGAACAAGAAACGCCCTTAGAGGAGCCACCACTACGATTGCATAAAGAAAAACCTTCGCATGTGGTCCACTAGCTCGGCGGGGATACGTCCACCTAAGTGATGGTGACAACTCTCGCACGTGGAGGTAAGTTGTGCCTCACGTGGAACTATTTTGTGGTAGTGTTGCGCGAGAGGTACGGCTGGCGCACTCGGTCGGAGCGACCACACTCTCTGTGAGAAGTCGTGCAAAATCCACCGTGACGTGATTGGGAGGGTCCCCCTGCGGGACCCGGGACCGATAGGCTCGACATTGTGCCTCATGGGCGATACCATGTCATCAGGAGGGTGGACCATGTCATCATCAACATGTCGCAAATATTTCGAAGATGGATCTCATGCTACCTGGGAAATGTTTCCATACTCAGCGATATTGACCACTGTTATCGGCCATCAACAACATCAACAGATCTCATTGAGGCCCGTTAAAGGACACATACCTAGTAGCGATGAATGGCCACAATGTGGCAAAGTAGGGAGTGTTTTTTTGCGCTATGTCAATACCTGACAGTATGAACATAGGCGGATCAAAAGCACCGAGCAAACCTCCCCCGTCACTGAACAACTCTGATTTGCAGGTGACGTGACCCTATGCAGAGTGCGAGGGTGCGTGTTAGAGACATCATTCGATTGAAAAATATATGAGCACGTACTCAACATCATTGACATAGATATAGAGATATATATGCAAAACGCACGGAGAAGAAAAAAAAAACAAGAGAGAAAAAAAAAAGGGACAAAGAAGATAATGAAGAAGAAGAAGACGACACCAAAAGGAACACCAAGTAGACATCCAAGTGAAGGCAGCTCACCTATCATGAAAAATATGAAGGCAACGTTGTCGAGCGCATCGGTTCCACAGGGGGACCCTGTTGGCCACGCGGCGCATGATTTTGCAGGACTTTTTCGCTAGGGAGTTTTCGTCGCTCCGGCGGAGTGTGCCAGTCGTACCTCTCGCTAACCCTTATGATGAGGAACAATTTACCTTTGCCTACGGGTTGTCACCACACTTGGACAAACGTATCCCCGTCGAGCTACCGAACCTCATGCGAAAGCTGCTCGAATACAATCGCTGAGGTGGCCCAGCCAAGGGCGTTTCTTGTTCGCTGTCCCATAGGAGGTACATGCGGTCGAACACCAAAATCCGACCTATACACGAACCGGCACTCTAATGGCTGATCTCCCAAGCGAGGCTCTGCGCCAGTCGACTAGCACAGTCCATTTGACCATACGATACACTTCAAAAAAAATAAAACCGAGTTTTACACGTAAATCACGTGCAGTCCTTTTTCCATATATGACCCATAACCTTTTGGCAACAAAACACGCAGGTATCGCGTACGAAACTCTGAATAAAATTCACAGTGTTGTAGACCTAGTCATATCGACCAGCCATGCGTGAATATACAAGCAATCGCAATGATGGTGTACTATATGGTACCCATAACCACTTGGCCCAAACTAATTTTAAAGGTTGCTTTCGACGAACAAGTGTCGGTTGACTTGTCTTGAGAGATTCATATATTGACGTTGTACTATCGTGAATGCGATTGTAAGCTCTACCCTCTTCAGCATCCTGCGTGGATGAGTGGTTTGTGGGTTTCGGCCATTTGTGGTGGGCGGGACTCCCTTGAGATATAGGACGAGACTTCATCTTCGGAAGACTTCGAACAACTTAAAGGGGTTGACTTTGACAGTTGTCACGAACCTCAACGTCCAACTATAAAAATTTTAAAAGCAAATAATAAAAGGGAGTCTCCCTTTTCTGTCAATTACAAATCCTCTCAATCCTTACGCATGGTCAAAGTAGAGCGTGCGGATACACAATAAATAAATTTAAAGGGAAATTGGGCACGAGACGATCACTCTCACAATCAAAGTATGACTTCTTTCATATATACACATGGTCGCATACAAAGTCAAGTCCAAACTTCGACTCACAGAAACATATCTGCAATCACGTGCAGATTTGACGTCAACAAAACAAGCACTACACATGATTAACTTCAATCACTCTCTTTCCTCACACCCCTTGCCTAATTCATACAAGCCCCAACCTTTGTCCAACCTTCTAGAAGAAAAATCTGTCTTTTTTAAATGGTAATTTAATAAAAGTATGGATTTGGGTATCACCCCGTACGTGTACGTATTCCGACGTACACGTACGAACCTAACATCGCACGTACACGTATGTAAAAAAAAAAAGAAAAAAATCCCAAAAATTGAAGAAAAATTTATGTTGTGCAAAATAATGATACAAACAACTTTTATCCAGGAGTCGTTCCTAAATTATCAACTAAACTCAATTTAAAAATCAAAAACCTTAAAGAAAACTTCAAAAAAAAAAAAATAGTAAAACAATAATTTAAAATATTTTTTTAATTATTGTGATAATATTATATTTTTTTTAGTTTTTAACTTCTTACTTGAGTTTGGTTGAGCATTGGGGATGATTCCTAGATAAAAGTTGTTTGTATCATGTTTTTACATAAAAGATCTTTATTACAAAAGATCGTTTTTATTTTTTTATTTTTTTTTCTAATTTTTTTAATTATTTTAATTTATTTGTTTTTTGTGTATTTGATTTTTAACTCAAGTTTGGTATGAAATTTTAAGATGAGTGTCGGAGAAAAGTTGTTTGAAATATCATTTTGCATAACATTTTTTTTATATTTTTTAATGATTGTTTTTCTTTTTTTTTACATATTCCCACGTACGAGAGTATGTGTATGCGGGTATGTGTCGCGTACAGGAATACGTGTACGTGTATACACCGAACCCGCGTACACATACTTCGTGCTACCTAGGTCCGGATAAACACCCAAAAGAAATAGTTCAACTCACAGGGGCTAAGACCTTTGGTTGAGTAGAGAGAATGTTTTTCTAAAATTCATACAAAGTTAAATATGAATTGTAGACATTTTGGTAGCACCGTGACTTCCAGGAGCGAAAGTGTCTTTCCAAAATTCGTTGAATATTCAAAGCTAAATACGAATTGTAGACATTTTGGTAGCACTTTCAAGAACGAAAGCGTTTTTTCAAAATTCGTAGAATGCTAAATATAAATTCTATATTTTTCTCGAGCTTCATAATTCAAATTTTATCTAACTCTCCAATTTAACAAAACTTTTGACGACACTTCCTCTATAAAAGTAGCTTCCCATATTTTTACTAAGTTAGATATGTAACTCACACAAAAGTTGAATTTTGAAAAGAGAAAAATTGACTTACTCTTTGGATTTGTAGAAACTTTGGCAACATTTTCCCTAACGAAAGTCTCTTTCTAAAATTTGTACAAACATATATATAAAAAATAAACTCAACTTCGAAATTAATAAATTGAATTAACTTTTATAGCTTCAATACATGGCAAGCATCTAAAGCAACTATCTATCAGAACATAACTCAGACCATGCTTACAATTAAGCAGACACATACAACCACAGTATCTTACAAAATTCTTAAGTTGTTTTTACGTTTAAGTATTTGGTTTTACCCCCAGCAGATTAACTCTTCATCGTAACTTACATAGGGCATTGAGTTAGGTCATTCATCTTAGAAAAAATGTCCAACTTTTTCCCTTTGGTATGGACGAACAGGTTGTATAACTACTTGAAGATCTCTCTTGATTGGCATGTGACTAAAGCATTCATCTTAGAAACAATATCTAGTTAACCCTGAACTGTTGAATATCTAATTATATACATATATATATATATATATATATATATATATATATATATATATATATATATATATATATTTATAGTAAAAATATAGAGAGACAGATTTTATGTTTCCATTAAGTATGTTTGGTCTCAAACTAAACCATTCACCTTAGAAACAATGCTTATTCTTTTGGCATTAACCTCCCTCAGAAGAAACACAAAAAGAGATTAGTCATTTAACTTAGAAACAATGTTCAACCTCTTTTCTCAGTATAAAAAAAAAAAAAAAGAGTATCTTGGGTGATTCATCTTTAAAACAATACTCGGAACCTACTTAGCAACCACCTAAGAAATAAAGACGTAACCATACCATTCATTTTAGAAACAATATCTGACTAAAAAAATTCAAACAATCAATACCCTAAAGAAACAACAACCAGAACAATCATCTTAGAAACAATGTCTGATTTTACAGAAACCAAGTCAAAAAAATATAGCAACAACAAAAAACAATTATAAGAAATTAATTAAATAATCATTCAATAATAAATATACATTATAAAATTGAAATTTTTATTTTGTCTTAAAAATGTCATTCCACTTTTAAAATTTTTTGTCTTACGTGAAAGTTTTCTTCTAAAACTAACGTATCTCTTTTTGTTTGAACTGAATACTAGAGATGGGATGAAAATTTGGATGAGTTTATTAATTTTTCAAATTGGATTATCAACTTATTATAAGGAACTGCAATAATTAATAGGTTAATCCAATCTTAATTAAAACGTATTTCTGGTAATGGAATGAAGCTATAATTAAGACATTCCATAAACTCGTCCAAACTCTTATTTTATTTAACATACAGATGTAGTTGGAAGATAAAACTCATTTTTAGACGGAAAATTATCAAATAAAATTAAAAAATTTATAATTGAAAAAAGTTTTGAATGATAATTTTAAAACATGAAGAATTTTTTTTAAATATAATATTTTTAGAACTTTCATTTCTTCTGGGTATTTTTCAGTTGAACCAAACTGAATATCTTAGAAACAATGTTTGACCCTTCAAAAAACAGAAATAAACAAAATGGTCAGACGATCATCTTAAAAATAATGTTTGACCCTTTGAAGACTCAATCAAGCGCAAGCAAAACCACCTCTCTCCTACGTTCCCTAATTCATTCATCTTTGTCTAAACTTCAAAGAAATAAAATAGATAAACTTCATGCATGCAATTTCTTTACTTTCTCTGAATTAATTCATAAATGAAAACAAAAGTCCATTGGGGGAATGCATACTCAACAGACAAACATAGAGAGATGTGTTGGTAGGGGTTTGGTAAGTTCATATAGAAACAAAAGATATACCTCAAGATTCCCTGCCTCCGGAACCACACCTAGGTTTAGGCAGAGTTCTCACAATCGGCGAGGCGAACTTCCAACAAAGGCCTTGGTGTGGGTTACTAGTTTCCAATCCTATTTGGCACCTTCGTTTTGTAACCAAATAGATTAGACTAAGAGTAAGAAGGACAAAAAAAGAAATGCTTAGTCGCTCAAATGAAATAGAGTTGCGCTCAGACTCCCGTGAGAGGGTTTTTGAACCTCGAATTGCATGAGGGTTCCGCAATGGTGGACTAAAACACAGTAAAGATAACCAATCCACGATCAAACGCAGAGTAACAGCTCTGTGACAGACCTCCAAATCGCAGCGATAACCTTCGTGCAGAACCTGACCGCTCCTTGAAGAACATGGCCGCTCCCTTAGGTCACACCGCCTCTGCTCTTGACCAAACAGTAACTACTATGCAGGCGAGAAACCCTGCGTTCAAATAAAGCACAACCCTTTTGTTTTATCCG
Organism: Chara braunii; assembly: GCA_003427395.1. Taxonomy (NCBI): domain Eukaryota; kingdom Viridiplantae; phylum Streptophyta; class Charophyceae; order Charales; family Characeae; genus Chara; species Chara braunii. The sequence continues at coordinate 2,463,802 of BFEA01000012.1, forward strand.
AATGGAGGCGAATACACAACAATATGTTGCAGAACAACACACGTGGCAATAGACAACAATACATAGCGCTTGATGTTATCAACAAACCGTATGCAGCAGCATCAACAATCGTGTGCCACAACAACAACAATAGTAAACACAACGAGGAAAACAATGCATCGTGCAGCAGCAACCGGAGTGTATGCAACAAGCGTCCGTACAGACCATCGTCAAGTCCATGTGAGGACCCTCACAACCGACCCTCGCACTGAAAGTGGCGGTCAAACGAGCTCCGCAATGCTGAAGGATCGACAGGCCACGCTGTCAAGCGCATCGGTCTGGCACCGCATGTGGCAGCGCGGGACCTTTCTCGGCCGTGTCACGCAAGAGTTGGATCAGATAGGGCTTCCTTAGGCCGCTCCAACCGAGTGCGCCAGCCATACCTCTCGCGAGCCCCTACGACAAGATAGGGCCTACGCGAGGCACAACTTACCTCCACCTTATGGGAGCTGTCAACTCCCTTCGGTGGGCGTATCCCCGCCGAGCTACCAGTCCACAGTATCAAAGTTAATCAGTTGCAATCGCAGAGGTGGACCAGCCGAGGACGTTTCTCGTTCGCTGTAGCATAAGGGGTACGTGTGGTAGTACGCCTATCGGGCCCGCACGCGAACCGGCATCTTGGGGGGCTGAAGTCCCAAGCGCGGGTCGTCGTCGGTCGACTAGGACGCATCCCACACACCATGCGCACACCACTCTACGAACACACAAAAAAAGAGCACGCACACATCCACGCGAAACGACACAACACAAACAACGAGACAGCGCTCCTAGCCCCTCAGTAACCATCCCATAACTCCTTGATGCGAAAATTGGATAGGCATCGCGCGCGAGACTTAGTATAAAGTCGCGCGGACGCAGGGCCTAGTACTCATATCGACTAGCAATGCAAACGTACGCAAGCAGTCGCAGTGATGGCATACCGTGTAGTACCCATACTTATGCGGTCCTCGTTAATCCCGAGGGTCGCCTTCGACACTCAAGTGTCGGCTGACACGCGCCTTGAGGGTTAATCTCTCGACGCTGGACAACCGCCATGTGCGCTTGAAGACCACACACCCTCTTTGCACCTTATGCAGAGCGGGTGGTACACAGGTCCGTACCTATGGTGGCAGTCGTTTCTTGCTGCCTTGGAGGTGAGTTTCACTCCAGGCCTGGTCGAAAGTTAAGGGGTTTGACTTTGACGGCTGCCACGGACTACAACGTCCAACTATAAAAATCCAAAAAGCAAAGGTAGGCCGAAGGCCCCCCCTCCTCCTATCTCAAGGGAATCATGACCCTGGGGTACCCCTTTTCAGTCGGCGCCAACGGCCTATAATAACCCCGAGCGCTCGCGCATACATGCGAATCCCTTGATCCCATAACCTTTAGAAGTCAGGGCGTCAAAACATTGCGCGCAGGGCTCCAATATAAAGTCGCGCGACTGCAGGCCAATCCTATAACAACCAACGATGCCAGTCATACGTGGTAATCGCGACTCCGGCCTTACGATATTGAATGGCTGAAGGAATATGTCGCGAGGGGCCACCCCTCACGATATTGAACAGCTGAAGGACCTGTCGTTCGGCCCTTGCAGCGCTTCGACCCTCAGGGTTGGGCGTCTCGACGAGCAGAGTAAATAGACTCTGCGCGAGGGGAAGTCCTTCCCCTGCAGAGTCTAGGGTTTGGGATGTCCTGGACAAGGACCTTGAATCCCGGCCCAGGACCAATGTCCGACTAAGAAAAGCCCCAAGAAGCAAACAAATAAACGGAAGGGTCTTCCTTATGCCACCCAGTCTTAACCTCTGAGTACGCCTTTAGTACGGGGTCCCTTAGGCCACGCGAACACTCATTATGGATGCACACTCGTATACATATATAAAGGGGGTAAGAATGTGACGATCACTTCTCACAGTCTCAGTGAGGTTCCTCACAACCATACGCATATATGTGGTCGCAGGCAATCAAATCCAGAATCTAAGTCACAACACATATCTGCAATCACATCAAAAAGGTCAAACAACAGTCCACGTACTACACGGAGTCAACCCCAACCATTCTCGACACTCATACCCCTTGCATTAGCCATGCAAGCCCCAATCTCCGGTCCGACCAACCATAATTAAATACTCAGTACCTTTCTTAAATGGTCATTCAATAAAAGTCCGGGTGAAACCCTTAACAAACAATAAAGTCACCAGGGCTAAAGCCTTTTAGGTTGAGTATGGAGAGTGAGTTGGAATTGAGTCGTAAAACGACGAATCGGCAACCGACCTGTTATCTATGATAACAGAAGGTGGTCCTCAAAGCATCAAGCTGAGTCTAGTCCTGAACTTGAATCAAACGATCAAGAGGACCTGTAACACATGACGGGTCAATCCCCAAGCTAAACTTATAAGTCCTTGGAGGATAATCACGATCCTACTCCAAACATTTGCCTAACTAACCCAACCTAAGTCTACTCTTAAGCAGTGCCCAAAGCAAGGTAAGCCTTGGCGGATTCTCCCCTATACAGGGTGGATTGCCAGAATCGCCACTTGTCAAAATATAATCCATCTCCTTTAACTGAGAAAATTTCGGCAGCGCTTCCCGTAGGAAAAGTGTCTTTTCAAAATTTATGTAAACTCAAATATGAAAAGCAGAAATAATCTGTAACTCTAAAAAGTCAAATTTTGTCGAACTCCCCGAATTAGAAGAAATTTGGGCAGCACTCCCTTTAGAAAGGGAGGTTTTCCAGATTTATACTAAGTCAGGTTTGAACTAAAAAAACAACCTGAGTCCAACTTAGATAAAATCTGACTAACTTCTTAGTTTTCTAAAATTTCGGCAACACTCCCTCTAGAAAAGTGTTTTCCCAAGATTTAAACAAAGCTAGGTTCAGAATTTGAGACCAACCTTGACTTCTCAAAGTCCAATTTTGTTCAACTCCCTGAATTAGTAAAAATTTGGACAACACTCCCTTTAAAAAATGAGACCTTGCAGATATCTACTAAGTCAGATATAAAGAAAACACAAGCTAAATTTTGACAAGTCAAAATTTGATCAACTCCTTGAATCTTTAAAAATTTTGGCAGCGCATCTCGTAGAGAAAGTAGCTTGTCAGGATTTATACAAAGCCAAGTACAAAAATGATCCCAGAAAAATGCGAAAATTGATCTAAGTAAAAACAACTTAGCTCAGGAAATGCAGGAATTGAGCTAACTCCTATCGCTCTAGCACGTGGCGAGTCTCTAAAACAACTACCTGTCAACCTGAAACTCAAACCAAGTAGTAACCTCATCCAACCACATGCAGACCAAGCCACAAAGGTAAGTACTCTCACCATCCCTAGTTGAAAATTTAATCAACAGTAGTTCATGCTACTTCTATGAATTACCCTTTTGTACCCAACTTTCATAAGGCATAGGTCAGGCCACCTGAACTTACAGAGCGCGCCCAACTTAGCCAGGCCTAAAGTCAGATCACCTAAACTTATAGAGCGCATCTGACTTTGCCAAATATACACAAAACAGATGACACAACTACTTCTCTCTTCTTGGGCATGTGACTAGACCACTCTAGTCGCCCTGAACTGTTCAAATAGCCAAGTCGTATATATCTCTCTGAACTTAATCTTCAAAGTGGACATAGGGCTGAGCCGCTCAACTTAAAACATTGCTCAGTTTGCCCAAGTTTACCTTCAGTTATACCTCTTACTTATACTCTCTTCAGTTTACGATAGGCTATAGTCACACCATCCAATCTTATAAAACCCGTGTCTGACTAACCTTTTTTTAGTAGGGTAATAATAACGTATAGCCAAATTATAACCTTGGGTTCCAGCATGTGCGAGGCTTTGAGTCAGACCCCCTGAACTTACAGAAGGATCTAACTCTCTGCCAGATTCATTTCTCTCTCTACCATCATGTGTGTGGCATTGAGTCAACCCCCCTGAACTTACAGAAGGGTTGGCCCTTTGCCAAAGATCACTCCCTCAGAATAAAACCAGGAAGAGACTGAGCCACCTGAACTTACAGAACAGCTCGGCTCCCTCGTTCAGAAACAAAAAAACTTAAGAAAACCCAAGAAACAAGGCAACTCAGGGTACCTAAACTTATAGAGCGCCCTGAGCTCCTAAAAATCAAACACAATCAAGCTTTCACAAATCAGAGCAGTCAGGGCACCTAAACTTATGGAGCGTTCTGACCCTCCATGCAATTCACAGCACCGGGTCTTCCCAAACTTATGGGGACTTCTCAGTCTCCAAAGCATTCAGGCTTCCTAAACTTATAAGCGGTCTGATTGCTCCATGCAACCCAAAATAAACAAAGCGTTGGGCTCCCAACCTTAACGACCCAATCAATCCGCACACAATACCGCCTTCCTCCCAGCCTCTCCCCAGACGCAACCCCTTTTTGTTCACAATTTGCTTTCAGGCCATCAACAAGGCTGAAACTGAGGTTGCAGACACATTCCTTTACTTTAGTCTGACTTATGTCCTGAAAGTCAACCCAGAATCAAATATAGGATTCACACCATACACTCATTCAGACCATAGAAGGATGTACAGTTAGGGGTTAGAGTTGGGTTTATAGCAGGGGTCAGGGAATTACCACTCAGTTCCCTGCCTCCATGACTCCTCCTTAGCCCCGGCAGAGCTCCCGCAATCGGTGGGGCGAACCTCCCACAGAGGCCTAACACGGATTATGGGTTACAACCCTACCTACCGTCCTCCTCTCAGTATCAACAGACTAGACTTAGACTGAGAAGGACAAGGAGAGAAAGTATGAGACTCTCAGGTCCAAGAGAGGTGCACTCAGACTCGCAGGAGAGGGTTTTTCAGTCTTCAGCGTTTGAGGGTCCCGCAATGGCGGCGGAATGACTGCAGCAACTTAATCAATCCGTCAGTCAAATTGCCGAGTTCAACCCCCCCCCTTAACGAACTCCCAAATCGTAGCAGTAGCCCCCTTCCAATGACTTGACCTCTCACTCGCGTTCGTGGGTCCAAAGGTGTTGACTACGGCCAAGCTTGTAACTTCTCAATCCACCCCTGGTTATCTCGGCTGGCTTTGTAAACTTTACAATAACCGGCAGGCAAACCCGCAATGATGGTCAAGCGGTAACGGCTTGGTCAAGGAGTCAATTATCAAGACCAACTCTCTGCCGACCCCTCAAATCACGGTTCCAACCTTCCTTCCCAGGCTCAGTCACTCCTCTTGAGTCCACACGCCGCTGCCCAACCGCACTGTGCAGCGGCCAACAATAGATGACAGCAGCCCCAACAGCTAGCAACTGCCTGCGCGCAGCCAACAGAAACAGCTTGTGCGCAGCAGTCAGCCGCACTGTCGTAGCAATAGTGCCTAGTGATCGCTGCAGCCCTCCGCACCAGCAGCACCAACCGTACCAGCCGCAACATTTATCACACCGCCTGCAAAGCCAAAGTATCGAATCTGAAAATCAACGGGAGCATACTCTCGCCACCACCGACATGCATATCCAGTGCCCTTCTTCCTTGCTTGGCGTCCAACATTCATAGTCTATAAGCTGACAATACACTCCGGTTACTAGCTACTGGCTACCTGCGCATTGATAGTGCACCCTGCTGCCATTGACAACAGCATCCGAAGTGCATGGGGACGTTGACCTTGTAGACCAACGCCAAGACTAGGTACGTGCTCCTCTCATCACCATCCACATCCTCCTTTCCAAGTTTGTTCTCATTCTGATAGCCCAATCTGCGGTCCCTGCAAGACTTGAACTCAAATGTGTGGTTCAACTGCTTCGTGTGCGCACCAACTGAGCAGTCTTCGAGCATGCACAGTAAGAAGGGACCTTCCGCACAAACATAGAAGATACCCCTGCAAGAAGGAGACTAGGTGCGTACCGTTCTCCTTCACCCTTTTATTTCTCTGACTCCTCTTCTCTGAATGTACCTAGTGTGAAGGTCCGACCAGGCCCACTCTGCCTTAGCGTTCTGCAACGTAACCAGGCAGGAGCGACTGCGGTCGGTCAGAGGTGGCTATGTCCCGTGCTATAGACTCAACTAGACAGCCCTTCGCCCTGGCCAGCTACGTATCCTCACTCACTTCTTTTCCTTTCTCTCTCTCTCCAATGCCGATGCTGAGCACTCTATGCCGTTCGTCTGGGCTAAAACTCCGGAGCCAACCTTCCGTATGCTTGATTAATCACGATCCTAGTGATAGCAATGACCAAGGAGGTATGTCGCGCGGCCACGATGAGGGGTACAACTAAATCCCCCGCTCCCCCATTCACCGAACGTTCGAAGACAATAATAATAGAGAATATAGAATGAATCTTCCCCTAAAACGTGGGGAGATACATGCCTTTCCCTTAGCAGAAAGGGAAGATTTACCCTCGACGTTACCCCTGCCGTTCGTACCTCCCTCTAGGCTCAGTGCGGCTGGCCTCATGTTACTTTCATCGATAGGACGAGTAGCGCCTCTGTCAACAAGTGAGTCTCCGAAACGTGTTGTCCTCACGCTGCTTCCATCGATAGGTGAGCAATATCGGAATGAATCTTCCGCTAGAGCACGAAAAGATACATAGCAGCGTCCAAGCCTTTCTCACGGCGCAGCCTGTAGTCGTGCCCCTGCCCAAACAACTAATTCATAGGCAAATCTGGTACTGCCACCACGCCCGAATCGCCCGAAACCCCCAAGGTACCACTTCACCTCGCTCGATTCTGCAAAGAATCGGGCGGGATAACAAATTTTTCTCCCGCCATGTCCGCTTTTCCCGTCATCCCCACGCACCCCCTTATCTTTCTCCCTCTCTTTGCACTAAATCCCTCACTAATCTAACTGCAGATTCGGGGTCGCAGCTACCCGAAACCTCCGAAACAGATCTTCACTCGCTCGTTTCCCTTAAAAAACGAGCGAGTTTCACGGTCTCCGTCCTCACTGTTTCCATTCCCGCCATCGCCCCGCGTACTCCCTTCTCCTACTGACGTCTATTCCACTAACCTATCCTCCGAACTAACTCCGCTATCGTGTTCGCGATGGCCCAAAACCCCGGAGACGACTCTTTCCTCGCCCATTTCCGACTCGAGATGAGTAAACTACAACCTTCCCCTTCCGCCATACTCATCTCCCCTCCTACTCCGTCATCACCCTCATCGTTTCACATATATCTGGTCACTTTCCCATCCCGCTGTCAGGCGGCCACAAGCAGCGCGCCGCCTTAAAGCTGCGGTTTTGGGACTTACGCTCAGGGACAAGTCCGTGTTTTGACGGTACTCTGGTATGACCAGGCAACAAAAATTAGGGGAACTCAGGGCACCCCAGATTTTGGGTGCACTGAACCTTACGAGTAACCCTCAGGGATGGCAAAATGGGTAGCTGCTCCCGGCATATCTAGGGACCGTCATTTCAGCCCGATCCGAGGCTAGGCCTCGAATGGCCGGCCGCAAGGGGGCATCGCAGGGACTAACCCCGCTGCAACGTCTTTGTAGCATACGACCGCGGCCGAAATAAGGCCTCAAATTTTTGTCTATTTTAGTACCAAAATTAAAGATCAGGAAAAGGGATTAAGACAAGTAGGGGAGAAGGGAAAAGCATAATATCCCTTAATTTCTTTATTTTTCACGGCATTTAATTCAAAGGGGCTTACCCTTGTTATTTTATGATTGCCGGCAATGAAATTTGAAACATAGAAAAAGATTAAAAATGGTAAAAGAGAAAAAAAACAAAAGGAATTCGGCCATTTATTTAAATTTTCTCGAAATTTAATTTTGGGGAACTTACAGTTGATTTACTATTTCCGACAATAGAATTAAGGAAAGGGAAGAATAATGAAAAACGATGAAAGGGACGGGAATCCAAGATTATTGGGAGATTGGCCTAATTTCGCCTCGATTACCTGCCATCAGCCCTAACCTCGGATTGAACATTTTCCCCGGATTTTAACAAGTTTTCACAAATGCCTATAGCCGAGGTTCCCTGCGTCGCTTTTGTTGGTTTGCTTGATTACTAACATTACCGTAGTTGGGATGTTCTGAGAGCGGGAGTCGGATGGATAGGTGCTACCTTGGGTCGACTATGGTGTTTGGTTCGGTACGGGTACGAGGGTTGTTACGGAGTGGCTACGTCCTACGGTGTCTAACGTGCTTCAGGTACGGTATGGGCCCGGTGACAGCTGTTTCACTACGGTGACTTATTTTCAGGTTTAGAACAGATGCGGTGATTTATTCTCAGGTCCGGGACCACTGTGATGATCTATTTCAGGTTCGGAACCTCTGCGGTGATTTATCTTCAGCCCTCCAGCCACTGCAGCGGTATATTTCTGGTTCGGTATGGGGCCGGCGTCAATATGTTTCAGGCATGAGGCCACTACGGCGTCTCGTTTTCAGGGTCAGAACCCTCGTAGTGATTTATTTTCAGGTCTAGTACCACCGCGGTAGCTCAGTTCGTGTTCGGAACCGGCACCGTTACGGCAATTGTTTCAGGCTCGGTATGGGCTCGGCGACGGCTTGTTTCAGGCTTGGGGCCACTACAGTGACTTACTTTCAGGTTTGCGACTACTACAGTGATTTATTTTCAGGTTCGGAACCTTGACGGTGGTTTACTTCAGGCTCGGAACCACTATGGCAATACCTTTCGGTTTTTGACACCCATACGGCTCTTTATTTCAGACTCACTTTCCTTTGGTTCGGCGTCACCTCGGTATGGCCTGCCACGATCACGAACAGTTACCTCAGGGTTGCCGTTGACTCGACCTAGACATGGTGAAACTCACTGCAGATTTGGGATGGTATGTTTCGGGTTCGGGATGTGTTTACCTTCAGCATGGTATGGCCCCGATCGATTCAGCTCGGGGTATGCTTGATTGCTTGATCTACTGGGCCGCAGTACTGATATGGCAGGCCATGATGGAACTCATACCGCTGAACTGGGACTGGCCTAGTGATGATGAACCCAGGTCCAAGGCGCAGATGCGGTACCGCAGTGTCATTGCTCTAAGAGCAGACCCCGAATTGGAGCTGACCGCACTAATGGTCGAAAGTTGGTGCATGTTACTGTGGACGCCAAGTTTGTGGGACCGGTACCAATGTTTTTTTTTTTTTTTTTTCCTTCCCCGTGGCGCATCAGATTACCGGCGCACTTGCTCTCCGAAAAGCCCCTGGTCGGTTAGGCCCACGCGCGATTGAAGGGGATATAGGGGAGGGCAGCGAAGAGAGGGGGGATCGCATGCAAGGTGTGCCCGGCGTTCCGCAGTCTCGAGCCGCAGGTAGCCGGGAGGAGTACAGTGCGAGGCAGTTACAGGAGAGGGGGGATCGCATACAGGGTGTGCACGGTGGACACAACCGGGAACCGCGAATGTTGGGGGAGATGAGCAAGGCGTGCCCAGTTCGTCACTGCAAGGCAGCGCAGTTGGGAGCTGACGGTTACGAGGCACGGCGTACCTGGCCCATCTTCCCAAGGGATCCGTGCGAACTCACGGTGTCGGGCGCAATCGGTCCGGCACC
>BFEA01000012.1:2488165-2508683 GCA_003427395.1 Chara braunii
CGGTGGGTTGACTCCCCACAGAGTCTTGATGCGGGCTTACGGGTTGCAATCCCGCCTGCCGCCTTCCTCTCGTAACCAAGGACTAGACGGAGAGTAAGAAGGGCAGAAGTAGAAAGTTAGAGTCGCTCAGATACAAGGATGGTGCACTCAGACTTGCGGGAGAGGGCCTTCAAATCGTCAATCGCCTGAGGGCCCCGCAATGGCGGCCAAATCGCGACAACTTGGTCAAAATTGCAGCCAAAACGCCAAAGTAGAACCCCTAACGACTCTCCACCATGCTGCTGCAGCAGCCTTTCCCCCACGGTCTAACAGCAGTCACTTAACGCTAGACAACCGTACTCAAACAACGCACACCCGTGTGCACTGTTTCGAAGTATAAAGGTATACAGCGAATTGTGCAGCGAAGTGCAGTGAAAACACAGCAACCGCAGCAACACACAACAGTTAACTCTGTTGTTCCAACCCCAGCACAGCAATCCGTGGTAAACTCCGCAACCATCGTAACAAAAACACAACTGAGGCGAACACGAAGCACACTGTGACAGTCATAGAGAGGCGAAGGATGCTGCAGCAGCCAAGATGCACGGTAACAAGCGGCACCTCAGACTCGCAGCCCCAGTAACCGTCAGAAAGCTTAGTGGTAAGTAAAATAAAGTCCGTCGCTGTGAATAAGGTTCAAGGCCTTGCAACACATCCTGCTGCTGTGACACACGACCCGTCCTCCTCCGTAGACGCCCGAAGCAAGTAAGTATCCTTCCTGCCCGAACTTCTTCTCCTCCTTCGGCCTACGGTACGGGCAGCACTGCGACTAGCAGGTAATCCTCTTTTATGCCCTTACTCGCAATGCACCTGGCCAGTGGTGTGGCCAAGTTCGCACTCCTACCTCAGTATGGCTGCATCTGCCTCCGACCTCATGCCTCCAACTAGCCCGATCTCGTTTCCTTTATCCCGCTCTCGTGCGCCCGCTATCCCCTTTCTGAGTATGGGTTATTTCGCCCGCTGGCTCATGAGCCCCCCGTAAAAGCAACGCCAGCTTCTCCAAAGGTGAGACCATCAGGGTGACGAAGACGAGCCAGAACACTCGGACCAATTGGCGGGAGTCATTCGCGATCACCCCATGTAAGCGGATCGCATCGCGCAACGACAACCCCACCTCCCGTCTCTACGTACCAGGTAAGTCTCTCAACATCGTGTCAAACCCCGCACTACTTCCACCGATAGGATGAGCAAAGTCGGAATGAATCTTTCGGTAGGACGCGGGTAGATCCACCCCCTTTCCTTCCTTCGACCAACCAGCGCACTCCATTACTATTACTAACTCCAAACTTACTTACTCTCCCCCCCCCTATCTAACCCCATCATTGAAATCGCCCAGGGCCAACCCCCCAGGAACGACTCTCCCCTCCTCCGAATCCGCTCGGGATTGAGCGGGCTATGCCCAGTCTCCCCCTTTCCTTCCATACCTCTGTCGTAGCTTTAGCGCACCGATTTTTCTACTAACCCATTATTATACTGACTCTCTATTCAAACTAACACTACCATCGGTTTCGTCATGCCGAAAAACCGTGACCTCTACCTTTGTTTCGCCCGATTCCATCAAGAATCGGGTGAATCATTCGTTCTTCCTACTTCCCTTCTTCCACCATCTCCATGCACGCACCTGGCGCACATATGCGCCCAAGTTCATCCTCTGAAAACACCCAGCCTTCCGCTTGCTCGCTCTGCCACCGCTACTGCCCAGCGCTGCGCCCGCTCCTCTGATACCCCGTTTTTGCTCCGTCGCCCGTAACTGCTGCCTTGCCACCTTCCACCTAACACTCGTTCCCCTACAGCATCTCCCCTACTGTCGAATGTACCCGGGCGCATAACCGCACCTGGTTCACCTCCTTATATGCCCCCGAACTCAGCGCTCGCTGCCTAGCGCGCCCGCTGCTGCCTACTCCGCTTACTGCTGCCTACTAAATCACTAACTGTTTATCAAAACTGACTCTACAGTCGGACTCGCCTGCCATTGGAATGGTAGAACGCCCTTCTCTCCGCCCATTCTTACCTCGAAGCGAGCGCGCTGTCTAATCTCCCTCCCGCCATATTCAGTTTTCGTCATGGCACCCGGGCACGGCCTTTCCCCCCCTCCTGCGCGTGCACCCGGTGCACTCATACAACCAGGTTCGTCCACACTTCCCCTTTACTTCCTGCCTGCTGCCTCTCCGCCTGGGCTCACCACGCTAAGTGCTCGTCACCCCGCGGCAGCGCGRCGCTACGTGGCCAGCCCCGCTGTGTGCTGCTCGTTCCGCTATCCGCCTTTTCCCCGTCSCTCTCTCCCCGWTTCAAGTGTACCCTGCGCGCCAACTCATCCCCGTTCATTCCTCCGCTTCCAYGACCCCGCCGGCTTCGTTGCGGCACGRTCTAAAAAAAGAAAAAGTGCTCGGCTGTCGGGCCCTTCCTCGACTTATGCACATCACCCCTGCGCCGGGGCCATGCTAATYTTCTSTGTATCGTTCCAATYTTWACGGATGTCCCGAAGGACGTGGCCGGGGCGATGCCCTGTGGCTTTCTCAGCACAGGGGTCACGGGGTCAGCYTGCCCCGGTCCCGGGCAATTTAGAATGCCTGTTTTTACAGATCAAGTTTACAGATCAAGTTCCATCATCTGGGTTCGAACACGGACCTGTATTTCAACAGTCCGCGGGTGCACCCACTGAGCTAGGCCCTTAGGGCCTGCCGCACCCCTACTTCGCCGCGTCCCAAGACAAGACGAGGCGTAACTCTGACGCAGCCACGAAAACAGCTTGTAATTGCACTTCAGGCAACCCCCGCGAATGCGACACACCCCATGTGACTTTATCGCAGCCTTGCGTCCCTGAACRGGACGCGGTACGACGAGGATCCGAAAATAATAARACGAAAAAGAAAGGCAATACATAACTAAACATAATAGTGTTGGGGATCAGCGGGGCTGCGTATACCTCACCAGTCCCGCGGGGCAGGCCCGCCGCCACGCTCGCCAGCAAAATCCGAGGGGGATAGCCCTGTCGGGCCCTCAACCTCATCGGCTCCCTCCTCGATGCTCTGCTGCCGCTGCGTCGACGCTCGCCGGCCTCGATCCCCGAACCTTCGTAGTGTCAGTCCAATGTCGTAACCTATAGGGCTAAGCCCAAGCCTGAGACCAAAACACGCAGAGTACTATACAATACGGTGCGGCGCGGCGCTTTGGGCCAACAAAAACGGGTGCGCGGCTCCCAGTGCCCGCCCCGGCTTGCTTATACCATGCCATAATTGGCGCGCGCGCCATCCTACTACATCCTTCTTACCGCACGAAAATCGCRCCGTTATTGCCGATGCCGTCGTCGGGGTCATCTCTCCGCACGCGCGCTCGACTCGGTCAATATGTACCAATCAAACGAAAATATCCTTAATTCCTGCTTAATCAAAAATAAATAAATAATGATAATATCACCAAGCAAAACAACCGGGGTCTGGGCCGGCTTTGCGATCAACAATACAAAAGAATCACGCGCGCCTTAAACCTGCGCGCCCACGCACTCGCCATTGTAGTCAACCATCCTGTCAACGTAAATTACAGACGCGGTCACGCCTCGCGTGGTATACTTAAATTTTAAGCCAAACAACTTTCTGTTACTCGCAAAAACCAGGGCGGATACCCATGTAAGGGTATTCGCACCGACAACGGGGAGAGTCGCACAAAGCGGGCATGCAGTTAGCGTAGAAGGGGCAAGAGCTACGTGCGCTCGTGAAGGACAGAAGAGCGAGCGACCTTGACTTCCGCTACAACGTTCGCAGGGAGGCAGAGAGAGAGAAAGGGAGTGCACCCGGCATGGAAAGGCGATCATTGTACTAGCTGGCGGAGGAGAACAGGGTTATCCAAATCGGGGGAAGACACAGCGAAGGGAATGAGCTCGTTCTAAGCATTGAATTGGGGCACGCGCATGGTGTACTTTGCCAATGCATCGAACCGAGACGGTGATAGCTCGGTCGAAGAGTGTACTGCGACATCTGCTGTTGAGGGACGTAAATGATGGGATGAGTGACCGTTGAAGGAGTGTTCGGACAGCAGTAAAGAGGATCGCGCGCTCGGTGTTCACAGGAGGAGTGCGACACTCGGCGCTCGTGATCAGTCCCTAGTGGCCTTCCACGCTCTGGGAAGGAGAAGCAATGAGGATGAACAGAGACGGTTATATGCTGGGCGAGATAGAGATCGTGCTCTAGTGCCAAACCATTCGCATGACCTTATCAGTGGGTGATCGGGCTCAGCAAATGCTCACGTCAAGCCAAGAAAGTACGGTAACCAACAGTTACACACTGCGCTAATGGTGAGTATGCGAGTGTGCATGTTTTGAACCGACCCCGTTCCATGACGTGATCATGTATCCTTCGACGTTTCAGTGACAGATTCATTTCGGGCCTTGTTGACGAGTGCACGACTGCTTCTAAGAGAGTTAAGTGAACAAGTACGTTCAGGAGTAAACTGCAGAGGGAGAAAGTAGTATTCGATATTATTGATATCATTAGCATTGTAAATTTTACTCGATATTCGGTCGAATTGAAAGTATAAGGAGAAGGTGACGCTCATGAGAGCCTGAAATTGACTAGACAAACAGGCAGTATAAGCACGCATGGGGTGAGGAAGACAGAAACGGCTGACTGATCCAGATAGAGAGAGCTGAGAAAGAGAACAAAAGAAAGACGGTGGTTTCACATACACGAGAGGGTGATGATGAGGGGTCGAGATCGGGAAAGGTGAGAGGTGAGACTCGAACAAAGAACATGAATGATAGTATTAAGAGTTGTCGGCAAGATACTGTGAGACGAAGCCAGTCTTCGCTCGTGACTACCTGAACTGGACCTTGTGAAAAGAGACTCGTCTTCGCTCTTGATTACCGGGGCAGAGCAATGTGAATTAATCCCTGGCTTGGGCGACAGTTAATTATTCGGATCATCGTGAATCAAGTCTTGTTCTGACTTACGGTTACTCGCTTTGACCATTGTGCAACTTGTCTTGTTTCTGCCTGCAGTTATTCACGTTGATTATTGAGAAATGAGCTCTATCCTGGTTCTCGGTCATTCTTACCGACCGCTGTGAAATGAGGCTGTGACGTCGCTTGAGATTAAACTGATCGCGGGTTGGCTGGTGTGTGTGGCTTTGAGTTATGTATTGGTTGGCTGACACAAGGGAGTGAAGCCATACGGATCAGATTAAGGGGGGGAGAGTGAAAGCTCGCGACGCAGGGGGAGTACACACAAGAAGAGGGAGAGCAAAGAGTGAGAACAGAAAGAACAGGGAGAGAGAGAACAATGAGTGAAGAAGGAAAGGAGTGGAAGAGAGAAAGACTAAGTGCGTGCAGCGAGAGGAGAGAAACAGTGATGAGAAGAGAAGAAGAGAACAACAAGAAGGGAAGAATTGAGGGAAGAAGCGCAGAAAAAGGGGGGGGGGACTGAGTGAACTCTACCTATTCATTCGCTGGTACAGTCTAGTCTTATCCTGTTTGCTGTCATCTTCGTGGTCCTCAGCAATCCAAGCCTAGTCTGGCCCGTCGCTAGTTGAAGTGACCACAGTTAACTGAGCCTTGTCCGACGGAAACAACGCTCTTGCTGTTCGGAAGGATTAGTGTTGTGCTAAATTCAGTGACATCGTTGCTATTCGCAACGAGAAGAGCAGTGTGTGAATTGTCATTACTTTTGCTGTGAACTGTAAATGAAGCAATATTTGTTATTTTGAAATGTTGCAGATTATTGTGAAAGCGAGCGGAATTCTGACCACAGGGTGCTGGTACTCGTAGCACTGTGGAGCGGGGGTTTGACTGGTAGTAGAGAACCCTCAACCCTGCTGGTCGTTGAAGACCTCGGAAGCGGGCGAGGCGAGTGACAGGCGTTGTAGCCCTTGGCTTCAGCGAACTGCAGGTGCCTCTCCCTCACAACTTTGGCGCCGTTGCCGGGGAGGGGAACTGCACCCCCAAGGCCGCGGCCTTCCCCAATCAAACGGGGGTGCCCTGGCTAATTGGCCAGGTGACAGTTAGCTTAAATAGTTTAATAGTCGATTTTTTTAAATTTTTATTAATTCTTATTTTTAGTTTTTTCAAATTATCTCCAAATCGTATTTTCGCGCGAAGTACGCAGGGAGTAAAGTTCGTCCTCTCGACGAGGCGAACGTTATGAGACGTTTCTTGCTGCAATAGATTTCGAGATAACGAATTTCCTTCGAAAATCAAATTATTAATTCGAAATTTTCAGTTTTCTTTTTTTTAATTTTTGCGGGAAATTGGTACATTCTCTTGAGATAACTCCTTTTACCAAACCTGCTCAGTTTATTCTTCCCGTCGTTTTGATACCTTGGACGGGGCAAGCGGAGGTGGTTAGAGACAAGAACGGTAAGTAACAGCAAAAAAAAAAAAAAAAAAAAAGTAACACGAGAACTAAATATTTAATTTCTTTAAAAATTTCGTGTAAAATACCATAAAAGGGATTAAGAAAAAGTGTTCCGTCAAAGATTTTGCAAATTTTGAGTGAGGTTGACGGAAAAATTTTGGGACTGAACGAGTTTTGAAAGAGAGCGTGCGGTTTCCGCCGGAATTATACCAAGAAAATCTCGAGCGCGGTTGGTTTATTCTTCCGACCTCGAAGACGTCGAGCTTACAGCAGCCGGAGAACTCGAGACCGAAGAAATCGAAGTAACACCAAAAAAAAAAAAAAAAAAAAAGTAACACGAGAACTAAATATTTAATTTCTTTAAAAATTTCGTGTAAAATACCATAAAAGGGATTAAGAAAAAGTGTTCCGTCAAAGATTTTGCAAATTTTGAGTGAGGTTGACGGAAAAATTTTGGGACTGAACGAGTTTTGAAAGAGAGCGTGCGGTTGCGGGCGAAGCCCCCAACACCCCTATACATAAACCCTAATTAAGGGAAACCCTAATTAGGGGAAGTCTTATTCAGGGTTTGGGGCGGATAACAACCTCGGAGAGGAAGGGTAATAAACAGAGAATATTTTGCCTTTTTAATTCTTCGGCTTTTTCCTTTTTAAAAAATTAAATTAAGAAAAATATTAAAAATAACGAAAAAAAAAAATAATTAAATTTTGTTTTAATTTATTTTTAAATTCTGACGTGTTTCCTTTCGGGTTGTTGAGCTAGGGGCGAAAGCCGAAGCCCATCCCCACAAGGGGAGGGGAAATACTGCGTAATTTTCTAGAAAATTTGTAAAATATTTCGAATTAATTAGAAAATAATTAGAAAAAATACTCAAAAATTTGTTGAAAATTAATATTTTCTTTTTATATTTTTTTCCTTTTGCTATACTCCTTCGGCGGCTATTTTGAGGCCTTCGGCCACACCCCATCCCCACAGGGGGAGGCGAAGTGCTGCCAAAATTTTCGGGGACCTCTTGAGGTCGAGCGATTTTGCCTAAAGACATGCACAAAGGATATAAGTATATGTAAAATAAGAAAGGGGGTGTATCTTATGTAAATGTAATTATTGTAAATTAAATACAGTTAAATACAGAAAAATATTGGCGGAGAGAGAAACCCATTTGCCGCGCTACTCTCTAGGGGAAGCTTTGCATGCCTCTAGGCCAGTGGGTTTCTAGAAGATAAAAGTAATTTTTACTTATTTAAATTTATTAAAATTCCCTAAAAATATTAAAATGACTTAGAAAGATGGCGAAAGAAGGTGAGGGCCTTCTGATTTTGTTTCTAAGGTAAGGGAGGACATTTGTACTCTTGAGGGGTGATCGGAGTAGTCGGAGGCGGCGTTCCCTTGAACAGGGCACATGCCTTCTATTTGAGGGAACTCGACTATAGGGACTGTTGCCTTGTTTAGAGTCGGGACTCCGCCCTGTAGCACCATAGGGGACCCTTGGATAGTTAGGAGATAGATTAACAGCGTGATATCGGGGCTCCCAACGAAGGGAGGCAAAGCGCTGCCGAAATTTCCTTCGATTCTACAAGCCTTCTTCTACCATCCTTCACCTTCTCTTCCCATCTCTCTCGGTACGTTCTCTCTAGTCGCCAGTTGAATGTGGCCGCGAGCGCAAATAGAGGTCTATGAGGCCACCATCGACTGGGACTTGGAGCCTCCTGAACTCATAGAAGGGGATCTGGTGGAACTCACGATCCCCGGGCGCAGCGTTCGATACGTTGACGACCAGTTTGCGTGGAGGTCCATAATCCTGTCCGAGGACGTGTGGCTTTGGACGCACAGAGTGCACCAGCCTGGGCAAGGAGTGGGCGAAGTAAGGGCCTACTTGTACTTAGGACCGGGCGCGGTTACGGAGGCCGTGCTGAGCCTCGCGACGACCGGGACTAGTGGCGTGGTTAGCAGGGCGTTACGCTACCTGAGGGACGAGGTAGCTGCCTTCCGAACGGAGGACTCGAGCGACCCGTTGACCCTATTTCATGGGCGCCCTCCTCTAGATATCACGGGCGCGCTGGTGGTAGCACGGGACGGGTTTTTCCCGTACAGCGTTAGGAGTCTGCGGACGATAGTTCCGACGTTCGTTGTACAGAGCGTCTTTGGAGGTATTGGTGGAGTGGTCGAGACATACCTAGCCTACCAAGATCTCAAGATCCTGGCGAGAAGGCCTGTCGACCTCGACTACATCTATTATTCGCTCGCGACCGGTGGGCCTCGTTGGGGTGACGAGAGGGTTCAGCTTATAGAGTTGATCCATTCGATAGACGACGAGTGGCCCCAGTCTCCGTGCGTTTGGGATTGGCTAGACGGTGAACTCCGAGCCGGCCCTGAGTACGTGACCTGCATCGGGCGGCTCTTCTCAGACGACTGGTGGGGCTGGTGGAGAGAGGACGCCGCGCGACCTCTGATATACGGCCATCAGTTGGCGGAGTACTACCAGGCTATAGGACATGCACCATACCTCGTCGAGGACGAGTTTGACGACGAGGGTTGGGAGCGAGAGGACGACGAGGACGCTTGGGAGCCAGACTGGGTCGACCCAGAGAGTGAGGTTGACGAGGAGGAGATCGACGTTACGGACGCCTACTTCCCTAGGATAGGAGTAGCCGTCCGGGCGTAGGAGGCAGAGGAGCACATTAGAGCGGCGGTTGAGTGAGCTTAGCTACTGATATCGGCGAGAGCGGATCGATGATAGAGCACGCCAGTGGAGTGGAGCTTCAGATCGACGACGCTAGATGGCCTAGACCTCAAGAGACAGTAGCGCCAGGCAAGGTGGGGCTGGATCTGCCGGCCAGAGGGGTTTCCGCGGATGCGATAGAGAGTCGATGGTCATCGACGGTGTTGGGCCTTGACGTACACTTGTGGAAGTATGTCATCGAGACGTTTGACCTAGACAGTCTGAGGTGGCGACGACCGGGTACGACTAGCATAGAGGTAATGGGCCACATTTACTACTCACGGGAGGTGCTAGCCACAGTCTATTTTCACGGCATCGTTCACGATCATTGGCGAGAGGAGCAGAGCGCGAAGAAAGTTGATGCCTCCTTTACTACTCGTAAGGTTGGCTACAAGAGCTCTACACACCTCTCTTGTCGTCACCTTCATGGACGGTAAGCAGCCACGAGAAAGTTGATGCCTCCTGCAAGTGACCGCCAAACGGACCGCCGCTTTCGATCACACCTCTATCTTCGTAAGAGCATGAGCAAAGATGAATGCAACGATCCACTAGTTAGCATCACACCATCGATGAGCCTCAACAACTGCGATCACCTTTCCAATAAGTAAAAATAGCATGAATCTTCCCCCAGAATAAGGGTAGGTACATAACATTTTTCGGCCTGGCGAAACTCCTTCGCCTCGCGAACAGCCCATATCACTTGTAACGGTCAAACGACCACTCCAACATCGAATCTGACGTTATCATTTCATTCTCCATACACTAAAACCTCATAAACGATCCTTTATCGGATCGATTTCGTCGAGTATCAGGTAAGTTATAATTCTTTCTCACTCCATTCCTCCTCACCTTCGACTTTCTTCGCGCACCTTATTTTGTCTTTACCTCCTCCCACACTCCCTTACAACAGAAAAAATTCTCAGAATTAAATAATCATTCTAGAGTAAAATTACATTCTAAATTTTAAATTTTCATTCCATCTTAAAAAATGTCATTCCAATTTTAAATTTTTTTGTCTTACTTGAAAACTTTCCTTCCAAGAATGGGGTATCCCTTCTTATTTGTACTGCATGTTAGAGATGGAATGAAAGTTTGGATGAGTTCATGGAATATTTTAATTGGACTGTCATTCTAAGTAAGGATTTCCAGTCATAAATATGTTAATCCAATCTAAATTATACGATATTTATTGTAGTAGAATGAAAGTCTAATTAAAACATGTCATAAACTTGTCCAGACTTTCATTCCATCTTGAACAAATAGATGTAGTTGGAAGGGAAAGCTCATATTTAGACGAGAACTTATCAAACTAAATTGGAAATTTTAGAATTGGACAAACATTGGAATGATAATTTATAAATATGAAGGATTTTTTTTTTATGGAATGTTTTTTCAACTTTTATTTCTCATGGGAATTTTTCTGTTGTAGCTGTGATTCCAAACATACTATTCAACCCGCCATCATGAAAAAATATGGGTCAATGTTTTAGATCGTCCGACTCCATTAAGGATTAGATTCGTTGTGCAACATAGACTCTCTAACGCCTTCTACTCCATTTTCCTTGTCACTTTCCACGACAGCTTTTTCGTCCTTCACCGTCTCAGCGCATGGTTCACACGGTCTCACAATAATCGTGCAGCAACTCCAACTATCCTAAGGGAAGCTTCGGGGGAGACCAAATGTCTTCCGGTCCGAACATCCTTTAACACTATACCTAAGTACGGGGAACGATTTACACATCAATATCGTTTTGGGCCTCCACCAGAGTTCCCTCTGGCCTCGCAAGTTCCAATGGGGCAGGGTAAGGGAAATTCGTCTGCACCCTGATCACACAGAAACCACGGTAATCCTCTCAATATCATTTCACTTTTAGCGGATGTCCCGAAGGACAAGTTGAGTATCATCATCAAATAAGCTGGTCCTAGATAAATATGAATAGATTTTATTATTTTCGTTAACTCAAGCCTGTATTTCAATAGTGTAGGGGTGTACCACTGAGATAAACCCATAAGTTCCATCGCGGGTCCCTTTACCAGCATCAGTGCCGGTCCCAAAAATGAGACTTTACATAAATAAAGTATAAAAATAAATAATAATAAAATAAAAAGGAATAAAAATTCGGAATAACCCCGTCGGGCACTCCACCCCTAGGTTCCTTGAAATCGCTCCATCCTTTTGCACTGCTTTCCACCAGCCTCAATCCACGTGCCTCAGCTGTTGTATGAAAGGCAACGTTGTAACCAATAGCACTAGGCCCAAAGATACTTGTTGCATGAAAGACCAACATCGTAACCAATAGCACTAGGCACAAAGATACCTGCTGCATGAAAGGTCAGTGTCGCCTGAAGATATCCGGATTCGAACTCAAGCCAGTATTTCAATAGTTTAGGGGTATACCACTAAGATAAACCCGTTGGTTCCATCACCGGTCCCGTTACCAGCGTCGGTGCCGATCACAAAAAATAGGACTTTTACGTGAATAAAGTATAAAACGAAATGATAATAAAAAAAAAATGAATGAAAACTCGGAATTTTGTCAATGGGGGGAGGGACCCTCAGCAAAACCAAAGGGGATAGCCCCATCGGGCCCTCCACCCCTGGGCTCCTTGAAACTGCTCCATCCTTCTGCATTGCGTTCCATAGGCCTCGATCCCCGTACTTACTACATGAAAGGCCAACGCCGTAACCAATAACACTAGGCCCAAGGTTGGCACTAGCAACTGTAATAATCTATCAACAGAAAAATTCCCACGAGAAATGAAAGTTGAAAAAATATTCCATAAAAAAAAAATCCTTCATATTTATAAATTATCATTTTAATGTTTGTCCAATTCTAAAATTTTTAGTTTTATTTGATAAGTTCTCATCTAAATATGAGTTTTCTCTTCCAACTACATCTATTTGTTCAAGATGGAATGAAAGTCTGGACGAGTTTATAAAATGTTTTAATTAAACTTTTATTCTACTATAACAAATATCTTCTAATTTAAATTGAATTAACCTATTTATGACTGAAAATCCTTACTTAGAATGACAGTCCAATTAAAATATTTCATGAACTCATCCAGACTTTCATTCCATCTCAGTATGTAGTTCAAATAAGAAGGGATACCCCATTCTCGGAAGGAAAATTCTCAAGTAAGACGGGAAATTTTTAAATTTGAATGACATTTTTTAAGATGGAATTAAAAATTAAAATTTAGAATGTAATTTTACTATAAAATGAATATCCAATTCTGGGAAATATTTCTGTTGATATTAACGAGTATCGTGTTATGTGCGGGCCTACTAGATTGAGCAAGGCCGCAAGTTTGGTGTACAACCGATCCCACGGCCAACGCACACCGGAACTTATCACAAGGTCCTAGTATCAGTCACAATTTATCGTACATGTCATCCATCATCCTAGTATCGCAAGGTTGTGCTTTCGCCACTTCAGTGGTGAAAGCTCATACTTTATCTAGGCTGACCCCGTTCATGCATGCCTTTGCCAAACTTGTGGGAGAATTCTCTTTGGTGGGTAGATACAAAGAGGTTTCGATCGTGTTGCGCACTATGCGAGTTTCAATGTCGCCTCAAATAAAGTGAAAGTAGTCACTTTAAAAATCACGGCACCGGTAGCTTGTCTTGACGCGAGTCATAACAATGCCACCCCCACTCATGTGCACGGACCGCTGTCAACCATACTGACAAAAGGAAAACATGTTTTAATCATAACTTAATCAAGACAAAAAATTGACAGGCAATTACGCCAACTTAAAAAAATCAACAAGGACAGATCACGCTCACCTCAAAACTACGTAATGTGGGTGTCAATATCCTTACAAGGGTATCCGCCTTTGTTTTCGCAAGTGACAAAATAAATAAGTTTTGACTTAAAAGTTTAAGTGCACCACATGAGTCGAGGTTGTAGTATTTGTTACACTGACTAAATGTTTGACTCAAAGGAGAGCGGGCGTGCAATTTTGGGGTGTTCGTGATGTTTTTTAGTGATTTTCTAGAGTCTGCGCATCCGCCGGCCAATTTTTGATGTTGATTAAACTAGGGCTAAATGAGTCTTTCTGTTGATGTTCTCTCAATATAGATTTGATTGATCGTTATGCACGGTCATGGTAGACCATGCGAATACATAAAATATAAATACAGCGGGATAGATAACACAAGACGATCATGCTCACAATCAATAGTATCACTCCCTTCAAAAAATATATGTATGGTCGCAGACAAAGTCATATCTAACTTTAAATCACAAAACATGTTTGTAATCAAATTAAAGATCTTACATCGGCAAACCACATACTAGACGGGGTCAACTTCAAACGCTTATTGCACTCATACCCCTTACCTTATCCACACAAGTCCTAACCTCTGTCCAACCTTATAAAAAAAAAAACGCTCAGTCGTTTTTAAATGACCATTTAGTAAAAGTCTAGATCAAAACTCAAAGAAACAATTCAAGCCACATGGGCTAAGGCGTTAGGTTGAGTAGCTAGAATGAATTAGAGTTTAGCTGAAAACCGACTTGTTAAAAAACTGACCTGTTATCAAAGGATAACAGAATATGATCCTCGTAGGTTCAGGCTGAAACTAGTCAGATATTGAACTGAAATAACCAAAGAGGACATACAACATAACACAAACCAATTATCAACTAAATTTTAAGTATATGAAAAATAAACCCCAATGTCACTCACTTAAATTCTCCTAAGCCTAAATTTAAATCCGTCTTTCAATTGATGCTAAGAAAATCAGAAACATTTTGGTAGTATCTCGCTTGTACAAGGTGGATTGCCAGTACTTTTCCTATCAAAATATAATCTAACTCCTCGAAACTAAGAAAACTTCGGCAACACTCAATTATGAGAATGTGTTTTTTAAAAATTTATATTCAACTGAATATGAAACCGGAAAATGATTTTTGACTTTACAAAGTCAAAGTTGATATGACTCTCTGATTTAGTAGAAATTTGGGCAGCATCTCCTTTAGAGAACTAGGCTTCTCTAATTTATACCCAGTCAGATGTGAACTCAAGATAAAACTTGAATTCTGTCAAGATAAAATTTAACTAACTCTTAAGATTTCCATAAACTTCGATAGCACTCAGGTTTCTATTAGTGAAAGTGACTTTTCAAATTCTATACAAGGCCAAGTACGAAAAATAAGCTTAACCCATAAAATGGAGAACTTAAACTAACTCTTATAGCTCCAACATATGACGAGCATCTAAAACAGCTAACCACCTATCAAAACTGATACTCAGCACGAGTAGAGCTTACTCTTTACCACATGCATACCACAATGGGTAAGTACGCTTACAAAAATTTCAAGTTATTTATCTCAATAAAGTAGTTGGTTGAAATCTCAGGTAATTAATATTTTACCCCAGCTTACATAAGACATAGGCTATGCATTTTAGAAACGATGTCCAACCCTTTGCCTTAGTTATACACGAACAGGTTGCACAACTACTTTTTTTTTTTTGGGGTTTGTGACTATACCATTCAACTTAGAAACAATGTCTGGTCGTCCTTAACTGTTTAAATATTATAAGTTTAGTAACTCTCTGACTTGTCTTCAAAATATGGGCAGGAGAATGAGTCATTCAACTTAGAAACAATGCTCAAATTGCTCAATTTACTTCTAATAAAACTCTTAAATTTATCTCTCTTCTTTGTGACATGGCTTAAGTTGAACCATTCGGCTTGAAAATAATATTTAACTGTTTGTTTACATGCAAATATAGATAAATTACTTTCAATTATACTAATTTGTGTTTAGTGTGTAGCTTCAGATTAAACAATTCATCTAAGAAACAAAGAAGTCGGATTTGACCGAAGCCACATTAGCAAAATCTTAGACTTTTTTAACAAACAAATCACCACAAGAACAACAATCAGACATGATCGAAGCCACATTGTCCGGTTGGGGTAAAAAACAGACCGACATAGCATAGTCAGCTACACCAAACCGAAACCATATCGTCTGGTTGCACAGATAACAACTTACAGAGGTATGACAATCAGACCTGACCGAAGCCACATTGTCTGATTGCTAAGAAGACAAAATAATACATCAACCATCTTTGACCGAAGCCATATTGCTTGGCTGCAAAGAAAACAAATCAATAAATATTTACAACAAGTAGATCTAACCGAAGCCACATTGTCTAGTTGCAGAGGAAACAAAATTAAGCAAAAAAAAATCAATCAACGTAAGCAAAAACTATCTTCCTCCCACCTTTCTCCAATTCATCCCTTAGATTGATTTCAGTAAAAAAAAAAAAAAAAAATGAAGTTTACGCATATATTAATTCCAATTAATACGATTAAGTTCTTAAATGGAAAAAAAAATCATAGAGGAACACATGTATACCTCTCAGACAAAATAGAGAGATGTAATGGTAGGGGTATAGTGGGTTCACACAAGACAAAAAAAAATTATATCTGACAGTTCTCTGCATTCAAAACCCCGCCTAGGTTCCAACAAAGCTCTCGCAATCGATGGGTAGACTCCCCACAAAGTCTTGATACGGTCCTACAGGTTGCGATCCCCCTTACCGCCTTCCTCTTCCAACATAGACTAGACTTAAATTAAGAAGGATAAAAGAAAATGTTTTAGAGGCTCACGATACGAGAAGGCAACAAACCCAACTCGCATGAGAGGGCCTTGTTGCCTTGATGCGCATGAGGGGCCCGCAACGATGGCCAAGAGTCACAACAAAATGGTTAAACTGAAGCCGAAGCGCAGAGCAACTGCCCCTCTCAAACCTCCAAGTGGCTGCAATGACCCCCCTTACAAAGCATGTCTACCCCTTTCAAGGCTATAACGTCCCTCCTTAGATTGGATTATCACTAATCAACATAGAAAGAACGGTCGCACTCCTATGCAATGAAACCCGATGAGCATGCATGGCAGTTGCGCATTGCAGTAAGTTACAACAGTAATGCTTAACGATAAACTTAACACAAAATAGAGCAGAGTACAACAAAACTTGTGGCACCACAACCCTAGAACAACAAAATTGCACAACGCCCCGTAGTAAGCACAGAGGGACAACAACGTCCAAAGACGACTACCGTAGTAGTAGGGCGGACAAAAACATGGTGCATGCAGAGTGGTACTCCAAAGCACAATCATAATAGTCTAAGGATCAACTAGCTGCCATAATAGACGAGTTACAACAAAAAGACTGAAGGTACTGCTGGTGAGGAAGCAACATCACACAGTATCCACATTTGGACTCGACAATAACTGTTGAGCACAACTCAAACTTGCAAATGCAGTCTGATGCAGTCACGAGTGACCAACAGTGCTGGCGAGGAACAGTACGAACACGAGACTGAGTATGCGGATGAGCATAACCTCAAAAGTAACCATCATCAGGAAAGGCAACAGTCAGGTTCTCCCTCTCTCTCATTTTCTACATTATGCTAAGCTTGTTTCCCTTCCATTGTGTACACAAACATAACTCTCATACCAGAGCATGACCAGATTCGCGTGCTTCGCCCCACTACTCAACAAACGTACAGAATGAACACGAACTTCTTCATAATGCATGGGAAGGTGCATCCACCATATTGCAACCGCTGCCCGTCCTTTGTTCACCTACGGGAAGGGGGATGAACTTTTTGCTAAATCAAAAGAGGATATAGCCGAAGCCCAGCCTAGGACTCTGCAATCCAGGTGAGCTATAACTTAGTCGTACCTGACCGTTGATCTGGCTAGATTCATTAAGGGACCAGGAGAACGTCAGATCGTCTGGATAAAGGTCAACAACAGTCTACACAACCACTAATGAGGTATAGATTACTAGCGGAAGGCGCAACCATAGTGTTGAAGAAGGGAGTCCTTTGGATGAAGGTCGTCCTAACTAAGGCGTAGAGCGACCCCCATGCGCCGCCGACAAAAAACGTCACCATCACCTACAGGGACGAAAGTCGTGGTGATGAACGATTGAGCACACATCTCTTTACTCTACACTCTTTTCCTCTCTTCGTCTCCACCACCTTCCTTCCTTTTCGTGTTATCATCAACATGCTCCTACCCGCCTGTAGCTCAACCACTAATGAGCGATCCATGCTCATAGTAGAAAACGAAACCGAAAAAAAACAAAATGTACGAACCATTTTTCAATTTATGTATGTCATCCTTGCGCATGGGCCATGCTAATCTTCTTTGTATCGTTTCAATTTTAACGAATGTCCTGAAGGACAAAAACCGGCGAACCGTCTGACTGAACGATCCCATGTAATCTTGAGTTAAGTTATACTGGGCATCTTACTGTATCTGGATTCCAGTTCGAGTATGTAGTTGAACAGTTCATAGGTGTACCAACTGAGCCAGGGTCGCTGGCCCTATGACCGATCTCATGCAATTTTGAATGGCTTTGTCCAGTTCATTTGACAACATTTGGAATCGAACTTAAATTTGTATTTCAACAGTTTTTAGATATACCAGTTGAGTTAAGCCCGTTGCAGAGGTTGCCTCTCAAGACTACGAATCAGAGAGCAGCAAGGCCCCTGGATTTCAAGCCACCTGCACACGGCCTATATGCACGAGACCTCTTGGACCACACCTAAAAAACAGGAAGGATCATAGAGGAATTTCGCCAGCGTCTCGAACAACACGATGAGTTATCAGCGGTGGACTGACCTGTTGCAGGTTAAAAATATTTTGCTCTATTTACCGAATGGCATCTCCACTCGGACTCAGTTCTGAGTCTGAGCTAGGCCGGCTGGTTGCAATGCCTGTTCTGGTCTCAGACCCAACACCGGAATTGGTACTCCCGAAAGAAAACAGAACATGAATACAAAAACCGATAAATAAAATACAAATAAATAAAAATAAGAAATGTAGTAGGGGGAGGAACCTCTGGTACCCCCTCGGTCCCACCCATCATACATGCGAGTGTGACCGATACCAATACCAAGGGGGATAGCCCCACCGGGCCCTAAACCCCTCGACCTCTTTAAGCTTCTCCAATGCTCTTGCGCTGTCGCCCGCTAGCCTTAATCCCTGAATCTCCCGGATGAAAGTTTGACATTGTACCCAATAGTGTTAGGCCCAAGGTTGGTATTAGCAGTCGCACAAATCCATATAAGTGGTATTGCGCGACGTTCGGCCCTACCAACACATATCAAGGCAACCAACTCGATTCACGACCATCAAACTTATGCGTCTACCCCGAGGAGACCTCACACACCCCATTTACCACTCAAAGGCCGCACTATTGTCAAACCCCTTGACCTGTTTCCAGACCTCGGATGATGGAGCCTTATTCCCTGGATCGGAGGTGTTCAACCTCCGCAAGGGGCTAAAGCCCGCCTACCACTCGTTTGTGCAGGGTGCAGAAGAAGGTAGATTTACAATCGCCTTCACGATTGTCGAACGTCGAAAGATTAAACCGTCAAGACACGTGTCACCCGATACTCGAGTGTCGATAGCGACCCTAAAAAACATTGAGGATCGCATGATCATAGGTACCACATAGTACATCATCACTTCGACTGCATACATATTTATGCATGGCTAGTCGATATGACAAAGCCTACGATGCCGCGATATTTATTCAGAGCCTCATGAGTGCCAATGCCATCCGGGTATATTGCCATTGAAACGCTAAGCGTCGAATAAGAAAGAGATTAGGCGCGATTTATGTGTGAAACCTGGTTTTATTTTGGCGAGGTGTATCGCGTGGTTAGAGGGACCGTTCTAGTCGACCGGCACCGAACATCGCTTGCGACATCAACTCTTAAAAAGGTGTTTGACCGATCGTACCCCTACAACGTACGAGAAACACTCTCGGTTGGGCCACCTCCACGATTGCACTCGAGCAGCTTTCTCACATGGTTCGATAGCTTGGCGAGGATACGCCCGTCCAAGGGTGGTGATAGTCCCTTGGGCAGAGGTAAGTTGTGCCTCATGTGACCCCTATCCTGTCATAGGGGTTTGCGAGAGGTGCGGCTGGCGCACTTGGGTGGAGCGATGAAAGCTCCATTACAATAAAAAGTCCTGCAAAATCCTGCATGACGGGGCCGGGAGGGTCCCCTTGCGGGACTGATACGCTCGACAACGGTGCCGGGATTTAATTCGAAAACGAGATCCCAAGTGTGTACCCCGCCTTTTTGTTTGAAAAGACGACGAGTAACTCGCACGGAGGTTTAAAAATACTTTTTGGATTAGGCGAACATTTGAAAGTAGCGCGACTATGGCCCCTTCTCACTAGAACTGGAATCACACGGGGGCTTTCAGTTTCGTCTGTGGCCCCACACTCAATATTCCCAACAATCCTTGGCACATCCTATTTTGCTGTTCTTTCAGGGCCTATTCCCCATAATTTATCACTCTGGCCGAAAGACAGGACAGGGCGTGAGGTTAGAACGTCACAGACGCCAGAGAAGATGCCACGGGACGAAGGACGCGAGGAGAGGAGTGCAACGTACCTACTTCCCTTGTCGGGACCAAAAGGTGGAGACCCACAAACAGCAGGAGCCCGTGAACAGCAGAGCTCCGTTGCCTTTTTCAACGGGTCCTGTACACCAGTGGGCCCACCACGCCGGTGGGTGGCATGCATCGCCGCACAACAGGGTCTGTGAACGGTGGGAATGGTGGGACGTTTCTAACGGTCAATTTTACGTCTGCGCCACGACTCGCCCAACAAACCCCCCCGCAACCGTCATGAAAGCTCCACCAACGGCGGGCCTGTGGAGTCCCAGTTTTCTTTTACGACCCGACCAGGCCGCCTTCAGCTTTTTCGTTCGTTTACAACTTCGTCATTTAGGCACGGAAGTGGCAATCTGGAGGTTGTGGGTTCGAGGCCCATGAACGCCTGTGGCGCACTTAGTGTCAACCGACTGTGATAGTCCGCTTGATAACCCTGATCGGTATAACCAGGGTCTATGACCAACACGGGTGTGAGTGGAAGCTTGAGTGGGTTGTGGTTTGTGTTTGGTGTGTGGGAGAGTGTTGGCCATAGACACTGCTGCTACTCTATGGGGGGTGGGGGAAGTAGATGGGAGGCACAGCTACTGGCAAAGTGTTCTGTCTTTGGGTTAGCCGACAGCGACTGGCAAGGTGCTATGTGTTTTGGGTTAGCAGCGCCCCCCACAGGCGGGTCCCCTGTATATGCTTAGGAGTGGTGGTAGGTAGATAGTGAAAGGTGAAATTGAGAATAAGTTCATAGGGGAGGGGACCTGAGCGGAGGCACAGGGATTGGTCCTGTTGGCATGGTCCCTGATGCTACCGGCTGTCCCCTAGCCGGTAACGCCCACCTGCAGGTCGGGAGCAGCCCCGGCATGTTCTCTCGTGAACACGGTTCTGGCTGCTACGGGTTCCCCGTATGCCTACACTTAGGAGTAGTGGTAGGTAGGTAGTGTGAGGTGAAATTGAGAGAAGAATATAGCTTTTACGAAAAA
>BFEA01000012.1:2517984-2536996 GCA_003427395.1 Chara braunii
CCGCCATCTTTGGCGATTTTTCTTTTTTTTTCGGCTTTGTCAAATGCCATGAAATTTTATACATATGTATCTCACATAATAGAGAACCTACAAATAAAGTTTGAAAAAATAATAATTTTTTTCAGGACCCGCATTAAGGGGAAAACAAAAAGTGAAAAGAGAAAAAAAACAAATCAGTAAGTGGGAAAGCAAGTTTTGACACCACCATCTTTGCCGATTTTTCATTATTGTTTGGCTCGACAGAATGACTTCAAAATTGAGAGACAGGTAGCTTACATAACAGAGAACTCACAAAAAAAAATCAGAAAAAAAAAATAATTTTTATGTACCAAAATATTTTTTTGCGGGGTCCGAACCCCTTCGAGTTCGGGCCCCGTACGGGGACCCGAACGCCCGAACGTTCGGGGGTCAGCTTTGGGGTCTCCGTACGTTCGGCCTGGCAACTCTGCTTATGACTGTTTTTCACGAGTATGCAACAATCATCTGGATGCCAGCAGTTCACGTCACTGCCAGTTGCATGTGTATAGCAGGTTTTCCATCAGTACTGCTGTAACTTCCTTGTCGCTTTCTTCCACGGTTGGCTCTTCCCGTTCTTCGGTTTCTTGGAAATGTTGTCGTCGAAGTAGCCTGCTGTACGTGGCTACGTCTCTTGCGTCTGCAGCCTGCTGACGCGCTGCCTCTGCCTTTGCAAGCTGGCGTTGTATTTCCTGCTGGCGGGCAGCTTCCTCCTCTTCCCACTTGCTCAGTTCAGCTGCCGTGGTCTCCGAGCAGAGCTGGAGACGTTTGAGAAACGCTAGAAGCGGTTCATCGGCCTGCTGGACTGGGATAGGAGGGGCAACCATCCTCTTGGGGCTGGCTTGTGCATTGACGTCAGTGGTAGCAGCGACATATCTTCGTCCGCTACGAAGCAACGTTTCGGACGCAGGAACAAAAGATCACCGCCTTGCAGAACGCGAACAGCCAGCAACAGGCCATCAACGACCAACTACAGACCGATGTCAGCATAGGGTTGGCACGATTGTCTGCAGTTGAGTCATCGGGCATTGCAGTAGCAGACTGCAGCCCAGCTTTGGCCTCGCAGGCCAAGCAACTCGAAGAGCGGATCAACCACGTGGTCGCATCCCTCGGCGACATCAACAAGTTTGCTGGAGCATCGATAGGCAGCAATCAGCTGAAGACGCTCAGCAACCGCGTTCAACAACGACCGGCCGTTGTCGCCAAGGAATGAAAGATGCCAAACTTCAAGATCGAGAAGTTTGACGACTACCACAAGACCGATCCGTTGCAATGTTGGATGGAGTTCAACGCGGAGGCGGATGTACATCACACCCTAGCAATACGGCGGCTTGATGCACTCTACCTCCAACTCATCGGAGGGGCGCAGGCTTTCATGACACACATGGCCGTCACGTTGGAATGCACCATCGCCACCCTCCACACTAAGATTACGTGGGAGGAATTCGAGAAGAAATGGAAGACCCGGTTCATGGTTAACAACGACAAACGACACGCCTTGAACAAGATCTTCTGCATATTCCAAGGCCAGCAAACATCGCGGGAATGGCTGACGGAGTGGCAAAGATTCGTCGCCACCCCGGAGTTGAACTTATCGTTCGACTCAATCCGGGCCGAGTTCTTCACCCGGTCATGCGACGCCTTGACAGCTGCTCTGGGCAGCGAATTCCAGTATGAGACCTTTGATGACAAGATCTCAAAGGCAAGAGAACTAATCCAAGGTAACCGACGCGCGGCCAACGAGACCAGCCAACAGCCCGGTTACGTGGAGAAAGGCAAAGGTCAACGGATGCTGCAAGTAGCAGCAGTCCAACAAGGACCAAGTGAGGACCCCGCAGCCGCGTCTACATCAAGTGACGGAGATGTGGGGCATTGATACCACGTTCAAGACCCCGAGGGGGAAAACAAAAGCCGAAACCAGCGTCGGTGGATGGAGCACGACAGTCACCATGGACAAAGTTCGGTATTACCGAGGACATGTTCAGGTTGAGACAGAAATGGGGATGCTGTTTGTGGTGCAACAACACCAAACACATTATAAGCGCATGCCTCCACAAGGACAAGGAAAATGTCAAACGTCTGAGCACCATGAGAAGTGCAGCGACAACATTTCCTAGTCTGTTAGACTCGACTGCCTTGCTAGCAGTCTCTCTCACGCTTGGGGACACCGTGGTAGTCACAAGTTCTCGTATTAATTTCGAGAACTATGCTGTCGAGCTGGTCCCACCGTTGAACCAGCCTCTCCACGTGCAAGATTCAAGCGCATGCGCTGTAGTTTCGCCGTCGGCCAACGAATTGGTTGCTTCGCCAGCCCTTCTATCAGAGAATTGGTCAACATGGGCGAGTCTTGAGGAACTTGACCCGTTGACTGTTGAGGACTTCCAATAGTTGCCTCTTCCCTCCACCGGTTCTTTGCCAACACCGCATTGCAATGCCTTAATGACACATTTGCGCGAGTACTTGCACGCTGCAGTACCACCTCCGTCGACGGGCGGCGGAGTAGCGGTTGTTGACCTTCGTAACTATCTTGCGAAGATCGACCGCGAGTAAGCAACGCAACAATACGTCGACATCAACGCGCCGCTCCTTTACATCCGCATTCAGATTGGAAAGGTGACCTGCAGTGTCTTGATCGATTGTGGAGCGACTCTCGCAACTACATCAGCCAAGTCTTCATGGCACGCGTCGGGCTAGGCCCCCGCGTTCGAAGGAAAAGTCAGCCTACGCACGTCACGTTGACCGATGGTCACACGCAAAAGTCAATCAACCGATGCTTTGACTTCGTGCCCGTGTACTTCGCCCCGCTAGCATGCGAGGCCGTGTCTTTCGACATATTGGACACCAAGTTCGATATGATCTTAGGCATGTCGTGGTTGCAAAGTGAAGACTATCCGATGAACTTCTATCGACGCGCCGTTCACGTTCGTGATCGGCGTGGGGAACTAGTCCCGTGTACGGTGCCGCTTCCTCATCATTCGATTGGTTGTCACGTGGTCTCCGCGACGAGCATTCGTCAAATTATCTGGCGGAACGATATCGAAGAGATCGACATATGTTTTCTTCACGCCCTCCCACCCGGTGATCAGCCCAAGTCGGATACGTCGGACACACACATCATTGAGCTGTTGGACATCTATGAGGATGTCTTCCAAGCTCCCGCCGGAGTAGTACTGGATCGACCCATACGCCACGGGATCACTCTTGAGGATGGCGCCGTACCTCCACGCGGATGTATCTACCACATGAGCGAAGAGGAACTTCAAGTGCTTCGGGCACAACTAGACGACCTCTTGGCCAAGGGCTGGATTCGCCCTAGCTGTTCGTCATACGGTGCTCCCGTTCTCTTTGTCCGGAAGAAGAACAAGGACCGTCGTTTGTGCATCGACTATCGGAAACTTAACGCGCAAACGATTAAGAACGCTGGCCCTCTCCCTCGGATCGATGATCTTCTCGAGCGACTAGGCGGCGCCAAGTACTTCTCAAAGCTTGACCTCAAGTCTGGATACCACCAGATCGAGATCCAGCCAAGAGATCGGTACAAAACAGCATTCAAGACGCGGTGTGGGCACTGTGAGTGGATCGTCATGCCTTTCGGTCTCACCAATGCCCCGACTACTTTCCAAGCGACTATGACGACGGAATTCCGCGACTTGCTCGACCACACCGTACTAGTTTGCCTGGATGATATCTTGGTTTATAGTCGGTCGTTGGACGAGCACCTTTTGGAGCGGCTCCATATCGCCAAGTAGAAGGCGAAACGCGACAATTGCGAGTTTGCCCAGCAAGAGTTGGAGTACATAAACCATTACGTCACGCCGCAAGGCATTCGTTCGCTCGCGGACAAAGTACAAGCCATTCAAGATTGGCCGGACCTCAAGTGTATTACTGACGTCCGTTCCTTTCTTGGCTTAGCATCATATTACATGCGCTTCGTCAAAAGATTTCAATGGATCGCTGCACCATTGTCGCGACTTCAGTCCCCTTTGGTGCCCTTCGAGTTCAACGACTAAGCCCGACATGCATTCCATACGCTGAAAACGGCTTTGCTCCAAGCTCCCGTCTTAAGCAGTAGGACCCGACCTTGCCTACCAAAGTGACTACGGACGCTTTTGGCTATGGCATTGGCGCGGTTGTGGAACGACATGACCACACAGACTGGCATCCGGTTGAGTACTTCAGCCAAAAGGCGCCGTCCATCAACACTCTTGATGATGCGAGGAAGAAGGAACTGCTAGCTTTTGTCACCGTTCTTAAGCGTTGGCGTCACTTTCTCCTCGGGCGTCGGCGATACACGTGGGCAACGGACAACAATCCGTTGACGTATTAGAATACGCAAGACACTGTGAGCAGCATGATTGGTCGGTGGATGTACTTCATTGACCAGTTCAACATCACCTCCAAGCATATTCCAGGCTCCTCGAACAAGGCAGTGGATGCTCTCTCGCGAAGACCTGATCTTTGCGCCTTGGGGCACTCCACATTCGGCCTCGGCGAGAACCTGCAACAGCACTTCGTAAATGGCTACAAGTCGGATCCTAGATTCTCCACACTCTATGCAAACTTATCATTGGATCAACCGTTGGCAAGCAATTATCGCATTGTCGACGGTTACTTGCTTTTGCTTCTCCATACAAGAGGCAAGGACTTGTTGTGTGTTCCCCAAGACCGCATCTTGCGCACTCGCCTCCTTGGCGAATACCACGATTCGCGGCTGGTGGGACATCTCGACGTCGCACGCACACTAGCACGACTCCGCCAACGATGTCAGTGGTCGGACATCATCAGCGACATCAACCGGTATATTCAATCATGTGCAGTTTGCCACCGAAATAAAGGGCGCCATCAACTTCCATACGGTGAAACCATTGTCGATTCCTCGAGAACCGGGTCTCTCCATTGCTATGGATGTGACCGGTCCTTTCCCTCGTGATCGCCTTGGCCACGATGGTATTCTCACGGTCATTGACCATTTGAGCAAGTACGCTCGATTTGTTCCATGCAAGTACCATGCGACGGCTCCCGAGCTCGCACGACTCTTGCATACCGGCTGGTTTTGCAGTCACGGCGTTTCGAAAGACATCGCCAGCGACCGCGACACTCATTTCATGTCGACCTTTTGGATGACACTCATGGTGGAATCCGACACCAGCATGAAACGGAGTTCCGCACGACATCCTGAACCGGATGGGCAAACGGAACGTGCGCACCAGACTGCGCAGATGATGCTCCGCACACTCATCCGCCCGGATTAGAAGGACTGGGTTGACCGCCTTCCCAACATCGAATTCGCCTACAGCACTTCGGTGCACCCGGCGATTGGTGTGACTCCTTTCGAGTTGCATCACGGTGGACGGAAATGACGTATCTTCGTAGACATTTTGCTTCCACGGGCTTCCGATATCGACACCGCTTGCTCCCCCGCTTCTACACGGAAGTACAGGGAACTGCTGGCCAAAGCCCGTGCAAACATGCAAAGGGCTCAGGTCCGTATGCAACAAGCAAGCAAACCGGCGTTGCATCCCATGTCCAATCAGCGCTGACGACGTGGTTTGGGTCACCTCCGAGGAATTTGCGCTCGAGCAGCACATCTCGCACAAGCTCCTCTCTAAGTGGTTTGGACCATGGAAGGTCACTTCCGCAGCTGGCGATGACCCCGCGGGTCCATCTTTCATCATTGAGATTCCCCTACATTTGACGGTCCACCCGATATTTCACGCTTCAAAGCTGGCAGTCTACACTCCTGTCTTCGCAGCGGACTTCCCGGGCAGACGGTCACAGGACCTCCCTTCAATGGATGGTCATCAGGAGGTCGATTGAGTCCTCTCTCATCGCAAGCACGACAACAAGCCAATGCAGTACAAAGTTACATTCAAGCAATGCGATCCCGACGACACACGCTGGATTTCACGAGCTGACATGAAGGCGACAACACCCCTAATCTTCGCGCATTACGAAAAACAGCGACTTGCTAAGGAAGCTGCCCAACCTGCTCGCCCCGTACGGACATCGGACAGACAGCTTCGCCCTCGCAGTTAGCTCGGTCTTGAAGGGGGGGAGTGTGTGGTATTCTGAGCCACACGGGCCCCAGTTAGGGTCAGGTTCTGGGTAGGTAGGGTAAGCCTGAGGGGATGATGGGCCTAGGTAGGCCAGGGGTATGCCGGTTCAGGCAGGTCAGGGATAGAGGCCCAGGCCAACGGCCACAAGGCCGGTACTGGTCCAGCATAGGACCTACCGGTGGCGCAGTTTCAAAGGCTGCCGAGTTTAGGCGCCAAGTCCAGTTCAAAACTAGACCGTTGATTCAGATCAACGGTCCAGGCCGGTAGGTACCAACAAGTAGGAGGCCGGCCCAACACTACAAAAGGTTGGGTACCAGCCTCAATAGTAGGTTAGAAGCTAGGGCGTTAGTCTTTAGGATTAGCGCAGCGTTAGCAGCATTAGCGCAGCGCCAGCAGCGTTAGTCTGAGCAGTGAGGAGAAGGCGAGCGCAGCGGCGAGAAGAACTGCACAGCGGCCCTGCTGCGCCATAGCACCGGATCAGGTACCGGGGAGGAAGGCTTTGCCTTCTCTCCTTCTGTTCCTCCGCCCCCTTGCTCTCCCTCTCTCTCTCTCCTCCTACCTTCTCAGTCTAAGTCTACTTTTGGGTTCTCCTACGGGACTACTACAAGTATGAAGGATGGTTACGAATTTTGATGACATTTGAGACAGCGATATTGGGACTACAGGTTGAGGACTACGGGTGGGATCTGATTTCATCTTCCTCTGGAGATGTACTTGACATTGTGAGATCGATATCTGAGATATTGGGGGATACTGCATTCGCGACATTTTGGATCTTCGCCATCTTTGATATTTCAAGATACTGTCTTTGGAAACATTGGGTTGACGTCATCTTCCCTCTCCTCCTCACTTTGTCTCTCTCCTCTCCCTTCGTCCGTGGATAATCTCAGACCCTGGCCTTCCGTCTATGTCGAAGGCCAGGGCTTTCACACCCCTGATGTATGATTGAGAGTGTTCGTATGCAGTCTGAGACAGGTCAAAGTCAGTGCATGTATCTCAAGTCTTCTGCTTGCATTTGTATTAACTCTGTATTATCTGGTCGGTTTTGGGAATCTGCGCCATACTTATGACTGTGTGTGACGAGTATGCAACAATCATCTGGATTTGAACTCTGGTCTGTATTTCAATTGTTCATGGCTGCTACCGCTGAGAGGCTCTTCTTGGGTTTGGTGTAGTTTTCTGAAAACAATTTTTGAACCAGGGGCCAGGTTCCATTGGAGTGTTCTTCATTCTTGACGGTCGTGTGTGGCGGGAATACCCAGATCCATGGCTAGAAATGAAGAACGCCATCTAGTGGGACTTGGCCCCAGTGGTGAGCGAGTGCTTTCACGTTAGGAGCTGGAGTTGTGTTTGAGAGGTTATCGAGAAGGGTGTTGCCTTAAAGAGTTTTGCAATTTTTCAAAATCGATCAGAGGCCAACGGAGTGATTGGCTGTTGAATTTTACCCCTTGACAGATGGCTAATTATAGGAGTGGAGAGTGTTTTTTTTTTGTTTTTTTTAATGAAAGTACGAAGACTCCTATCTATTCGTGGGGAGTGGAGAGTTTTATTGTTTGCCCTTTTGGGCTTTTCTTGATGTAACTCGTATGGCGCTGGGGATGTGTGGTGTTGCTATCTGTCGTGCGATTTATGGTGTCACTCTCTGTCGTGCGGCTCGTCACAGTATCAGTTAAGGTTAGATGAGGCTTGTGATCCTTATCGATAGCTGCTACATCGTGGTCCTTATCAGCCTTTCTTCTGGGAAAGCAAATACCAGTATGTCGAGAAGTGTCCCTCGTTTGACCCTCTTCCCACCCCACTAATATTCATATCATGTTTGCTTCCCTGGCGAGCCGGAGTTGTCAGTTGCATGCACAATCCAAGAGACAGGAAACTTTTTTTTTTTTTTAATTTAATTTGGACCACTTCTCGATCTATGCGTGTCATCCTTGCGCGCAGGGGCCATGCTAATCTTCTTTGTATTGTTCCAATTTTTACGGATGTCCTGAAGGATTGAGACGAGAAACTTTTATTTCCCCGTTCGAGTGGAAAAAGGAGAAAGGAGTGTCGTTTTTTTTTTTTGGACCACTTCTCAATTTATGCGCGTCATCCTTGCGTGCAGGGACCATGCTAATTTTCTCTGTATCGTTCCAATTTTAACGGATGTTCCTAAGGACTGAGATGGGAAACTTCTATTTCCCCATTCGAGCGGAAAAAGAAGACACGAGTGTCGTTCAAACCGGCAGCCTGACGAGAAGCAGAGAGGCGAAGGGCCTCGCCTTACCCCTATCGAAACGAGAAAAGAAGGAATGCATCGCTGCCCCAGAAGAGGTGAGATGCACCCTTTGCTATTTATAGTATTGGATGCATCTTGCCACTCTCTGCGTGAAGATGCACTACAGTAGTACTTTTTTCGTTTCGACAGTGGTGTGGCGAGGCCCAAAGTCTTTGATTTATTATTATTATTATTATTATTATTTTTTAAACAACATCATGAATTAAATTCCAACAAAGGTCGGGAACCTCACAATTCGACCCGGAGTACTGACAGCATCAGCCAGCTTAGCTTACAGGCAGCAGCCTGCAAAACCCGAAGTTATCGAGTTCCTGTTCCTACTGCGTACCCAATACTACAAATAAAACAGTTTGCCTACTTGTCTTGCGCTTGCAAAGCGATTGAGAGCTTTTGGCTTCCATAATCCATGTTCCATTGATGATTCTTCGAATAAATATCCTAACTTTCACTTACTAACGTGAAGTCTCTGCGTGAAGGTGCACTACAGTAGTACTTTTTTCGTTTCGACAGTGGTGTGGCTAGGCCCAAAGTCTTTGATTTATTATTATTATTATATTTTTTTTAAACAACATCATGAATTAAATTCCAACAAAGGTCGGGAACCTCACAATTCGACCCGGAGTACTAACAGCTTCAGCCAGCTTAGCTTATAGGCAACAGACTGCAGAATCCGAAGTTATTGAGTTCCTGTTCCTACTGCGTACCCAATACTACAAATAAATCAGTTTGCCTACCTGTCTTGCGCTTGCAAAGCGATTGAGAGCTTATGGCTTCCATAATCCATGTTCTATTGATGATTCTTCGACTAAATATCCTAACTTTCACTTACTAACCTGAAGTCTGGGACTACCACGGCCCAGAGGACCTGGAACCAGGTCCTAGTCCTACCCTGGCATTCTATTTTTGATACTGGCCTATTGTGCCCCTACCCCACCAAGTGCCTTGGTGAGTAGCCTTGCTAACCGAGCAACTACGACCAGCTACTCCTTGTCCGTCTAGTCTACAGGTCATTCCCCGGGATTGTCCATATCCAGTATCCAACGTGAGATGACCAGTCCCTTGCTTGCCTGAGCAGCTGCCAACTTCTGGTTTCTTGCCCAGGTTTGCGAGAACCACCTCAGTTGGCTTCTAGACCCTTTGCCCACTTTCGTTTGCCGCCTCCAATCCACCCAGATGGCCTGTTTCAGACTCTGCTTGGTAACACACTTAGTTTCTAGTCTGACAGGGGTCTTTTTTGAAACCGTGCTTTGTTTCTGTCTTTCCAGATCACTTCGCAGATAAGACCCTTGACAACATGAGCTACGTACCCCCACCCTCTGTGTCCTTTCATCCCGGCCGGTAAGAAACCCAACAACACTCATCTCTCATCCCATGTTATCGACTGATCACCAAACTCATCCAGTGGTGCGGCCACCATTTCCATACTCGTTTGGACGCTGGGCACTCCCACCACAGGTGCCTGGTCTTTTCTGAAACCGGGCTCTGTTTCTGTCTTTCCAGATCACTTCGCAGATAAGACCCATGACAACGTGAGCTACATACCTCCACCCTCTGTGTCCTTTCACCCCGGCCGGTAAGAAACCCAACAACACCCATCTCTCATCCCATATTACCGACTGATTGCCAAACTTCGTCCAGTGGTGCGACCACCATTTCCATACTCGTTTGGACGCTGGGCACTCCCACCACAGGTGCCTGTTTTTTCTGAAACCGTGCTCTGTTTCTATCTTTCCAGATCACTTCGCAGATAAGACCCATGACAACGTGAGCTACATACCCCCACCCTCTGTGTCCTTTCACCCTGGCCGGTAAGAAACCCAACAGCACCCATCTCTCATCCCATGATACCGACTGATCGCCAAACTTCGTTCAGTGGTGCGACCACCGTTTCCATACTCATTTGGACACTGGGCACTCCCACCACAGGTGCTTGGTGGATTCAAACGGCCATCTGCATCTCGACCAGCCCAGGTCCACTTCCATGCCTCTACTCCTTAGCCAGACTGTTGACGGGGTGACTAGCAAGGACAACATCCACAGTATGCTAACCTGCTTCTCGTTTGGTAATACTATGAGGGTTTCCCACAGTCTCTCGAATTCGGGGCCCACTTGCGACAGGTCTTCTGTCCATACTGCCTGCCATCTGGATATAGCAATCTGGGCTGGGTCTTTACGACTGGGGACCGAGCGGTGGTACTCTTGCGATATTGTGTAATCTAGCAGGCACAAGGGCGAATCTTCCCTTGCACTGGGCGACTAGCTCCAAGCAGTGGGGTTTAGGCTCAGTTGACTCAGCGGGGTTCTACCCACCTAGGAGGGAGCTTGACTTGCCTGTGGGCGTCTTCTTTTCTCTGATACCCTGACCTGAGTTGGGCTGTTCCAGAATCTCACTGTCACCTCCTCCATCCTCTCCAGGTTGTTGGAGGGGCCTTCCCTTCTCCATCGTTCTATCCTCCTGAATCCGCTGGGGAGGAATTCCTTCAACTTCCATAGGCCATCACCCTAAACCTCCAAGCTCAAGATATACCACGTCCCCACTGGATCCACCCCTTCTGGACCTAGCATACTCCGATGGGACGGAGTTAACCACTACTCTCCAATGGTCTTCCACCCTTTGGAGGCCTCTCAGTGTTGGCTTAACTTCAGATAGGGGTTTCCAGCTACCCAGGCTTCTGGACCACAAATCTTCCAGCTTCACGATGCCTCGTTGGACCTAGGCTCGATCGAACGAACCCCGGGAGCCATCTGCCAGCAGCAGGCTACCTGAATGATCCAGGATTGCTGCATTCTCGAATATCAGCTGGTCCAGTACTTCATCCCTTGTGGTAGTCAGCCTTTGGCTGTCTGGAGGGTGCTGCTTCCAAGCCTTCGTGATTGCTTCCCAAAAGACTGACTTGAATTTTTTCTTCCTGAAGGATGGTAGCAGAAAACAGGCCCACACGTCCTTTGGTTTGCTCAGACCCCATTCGCTCATTAGGATCCGTTCAGCCAGAATTATCCAATGGTCTCGGGTGCTCGACTTGGCCACTTTGGCTATCCATCCCCGCAACTGTGCCTGGTTCTTATGGACTAGGTCTACCAGCCCCAGAGCCCCCTTCGTCCTTGGGAAAGTTCTTCAACGGATTACTCTGTCGAAGGCCACTTTGGAGATGAATCCCTCCGCTGACTGTGCCCTTGGTTTCCACAAGAACTTCACCACCAACCTCCTAATTGCTTTCACCACTCCCACCACCAATTCTCTTACCGTGGTTACAAACCAAAGGATCAAGAGCAGGGCTACATTTACCACCAGAACCCTCCCTACCAGGGACAGGTGCCACGCCGTTCCCCACAACCTGATCCTTGTCGAAATGTGTTGCTGCAGCAGCGAGCCCTGTATCAACATTTCCACTTGGAGGCTGATTAGCACTCCGAGGAACCTCCCCTCTTCGCCCCACTCCACATTGAGCGTAAATTGGGTCGGCAGAAGGTAGGTGGATTTTCTCCAGTTGACAGAGGCTTCCGAGAGCGTCGAATACTCCGCAAGAACTATTTTCATCGCCAAGAGGGAGGTAACTGTGTTTTCACTAACTGCAAAGAGGTCATCTGCCAACGCGTTTACCCTGCACTCCTTTTCTCCGTGCAACTGTAAAACTCGGATGTTCGGGTTTCTTCAAATCCTGTTAAGTACTTCAAGCTGTAGCACGAAAACCAGCGGAGCGAGTGGGCAACCCTGTCTTAATGACCGCGATAACTCAAAGGGAGATGAGAGGTGCCCATTGATCATGATTGCAGAGGAGGAAAAAGTGTACATTGCCTTGATCCATGAACAAAAACTGGTTCCGAAACCCATCCTCTTGAGGGTGGTCAGGACAAATGTCCAACCCACCTTGTTGTAGGATTTCTCCAGATCCAACAGGAGAACAACCATGTCCAACCCTTCTGTTTGAACAACCTCTAGAGTCTCAATGGCGGTAACTATGTTGTTGAAAATCGATCTGCCCTGTGCGAACGCCCCTTGGTCTCTTTCCACCAACTCCGGTAGGTACTTGGACAGTTTGCGCGCTAAGGAAAAGCCAGTATCTTGTACGAGACGTTCAAGAGAGAGATTGGACGCCATTTTTTGATGTCTGATTTGTCGCCCTTTTTAAATAGGACTGTGATAACACCATGCGTCATCCCTTTCCCCAGCTTACCACCTACCTGCACCTCGTTGTACAACTCCACCAACAGGGGGCCGAAGACCCCCCAATTCGTGGAATTAAATTCCACCGTTAGTCTGTCAATCCCGGGGGATTTCCCTTTTGCCATCGATATCACCGTCTGAGTGAACTCTTCTAGGGTGACTGGTCTGTCCAAGTCCAACACAACTGCTGTGTTGAGCTTTACCGTGGTGTCTGTCCACATCTGACTGTAGCGACAGGTATGTGTCTACGTCCTCATTCGGGCGTCTGGTCGTGAGGATGTCCGCGTAGTACAGGTTAGCGTACTGAAGCATACCAGCCGATGAACAGGCTGTGGGGGCTGCCTCGTCAAACGGGTGCCTTAATTCGATCATTTGTTGTTGCGCCCATCTTGGTTGGAGTTTCTGAAATGTTTCTTTGCTCATTGTGCCATTCGTTTTTATGCCTTTCTCCTTCCGAATCTACGACCACCTCCGGTGTTTGTCCTCCTTCAGTTTGTCCCATTCGGCCATTCTCTTTTCCCTGCTCAACAGTCCACACCCTTGCTAAGATGGGGTGCCCTTCCATCTTCTCCTTCGCCTCTTCGATCCTTCTGATACACTCCGCCTCCTTTCTGTTTCTTGCTCTTGCTAGAATCCGTGACCAGACATCCAAAATTCCAGAGGTAATTGCCAAGTCTCCATCCATCCATTGAGCAGTCGATGCGGAGTATTGACGAGTGTCCTTCCAACCCTCCATGTGGGTTTCCACCCATTCCTTGATACCTCCTCGAGAACATGACAGTTCAGATGGAAGAATCCTCTCCCCCGCTCTATACCGAGCCTCAGGCGTATGTCCGACGCTACCGGTTTGTGATCAGACATTGGGTGACAAACTTGTTTGACCATGATTACTCTCTCCATCACTGGTTCGCTAAGCAGAAAGTAGTCCAGACGTCTCCTTGTGATGACCTGCCTGTCCCTGTGGCGGTTTGAGAACCAGGAATAACTCGGTTCATTCGGATTGAGAATCGGGAAGGGGTCGGACAGTGACAGTTCCGCACAGAAGTCCAGCAGTTTTCGTACATCCCTACGATCAGCTGAGGCAGAGTTCGGACATAATGCTTCGTCCAAGGACCGGTTCCAGTCTCCGACCAGCAACAACTTGTCTGCTG
The DNA here is from genome assembly GCA_003427395.1 of Chara braunii. Taxonomy (NCBI): domain Eukaryota; kingdom Viridiplantae; phylum Streptophyta; class Charophyceae; order Charales; family Characeae; genus Chara; species Chara braunii. Next base: position 2,531,647 of record BFEA01000012.1, read on the forward strand.
GAGGCACATGGGTCATTAGTCTGGCGAAGAATCTTGCTCTCTATTTGACTACCGTTGGGGCGCACACTGTCACAAGTACCCGGATCTCCCCTCCTATCTCCACTTTAAACCACGCCCATCTCCCCCGCAGATCAGCTTCTGCGTCGATGACCATAGCCTGCAGATCCCTGTGCAGTAAAATCCCTAGCCCTCCTGGAGACCCCTTAGCCGGTGCCCACACTTGTGGGCCATCCCACCGCGTGGCAAATTCCCTCAGTTTGTCTTCATTGAGCTTGGTTTCTTGTAGCAGTACAGAGTTCACTTTCCATTCGTGCAGCCAAGACTTCCGTCTTCTCCGCTTCAGTTTCCCGTTAGTGTCCCCGAGGCCCTGCACATTCCACGTAGCCGCTCTTATTTTGTCCATTCACCACTACTTGCCCCGTCTGGTCTTGGATGTGGGTTGGAACTTGGAATGCCCCTCTGTGTGACGAAGACCGTTGGCCAGTTTTGCTCGAGCTCCGTCATGCCGTCTTCGAGGCTTCTCTTGAGGAGCTCGCTCGTGAGGAAGACCGCCAGTTTTCTGTTAAGCAGTTGACCAGAAATCTTGATAGGAAATTTTCGTCGGTCATCAACTTCTCATAAGCGTTTTCAAATACCATAGCAGAACCCCCCGGTATTATCTGGATATTCTCTAATTCGTGGCAGTTCCTCTCCCTTAGCAGATCTACCTTGAACCTTCTTATGCCTGTCTGATCGAGTGTGGACATTGCTTTTGGCGGTATGCGGGCATCTAGGATTGGAAAATACAATGTACTGTAGCCTTGGACTGTCTCAACAATTACTTGAGCCGTTCTGGAACGTGGAATAAGCCGCACAGGGACATGTACCCCGTATAGCTCCCTCACTGCTTCCATAATGATGGCTGGCGATGGAGTGCGATCGATCACCTTGGTAGGAATCTGAGGCGTACCTTCCATGTTCGTTAGGGAGAGAAAGCTTGCTCCCTCTTCTGAGCTCGTGCACAGAATTGGGACCAGACATCTCTCCACTGTTTCCATCTGGTTCCATTCCAATGCGACTGCCCGCTTTTGTCTGGTCCTCTCCTGCTGCTGCTCCCTGGCACTCCACTTGAACGCTTCTTTCTTATGAGCCCTGATCCTGCTGAACTTTCCGTAGATGATGACTCATCTGACTTGTATGTATCTCCCAGATCCTCTTCACAGCACTCACTGCCCCACCTGATTCTTGATTGAGAGGACTCCGGTGTCTTGTGCATTTCCCCTTGGAGCTTCTCTTTATCGTCCACCCGCTCTGGCTGAGACCCAGATTTTCTGGTGCTCTTCTTCTCTGATCCCTGGGAAGGGGGCTGCTGGATAACGTCTCGATGGCTGGGTTGAGTCGCCCCTGTTTCTCCAACTCTCCTCTCTGCCCCACTCCCATCTCTTGTTGTTGCTTATCGAACCCCCTCTCCCATCCCATCTGTGGGGGTTAGAAGATAGCGACCCTCTTCCTGCAGCCTGTGGGATGAAATTTCTCCAATTGTACTTGTCAGACGGGTAGCTGGGCAGCGGATGTTCGACCTGGAACTACTGCATACTGCGGGCCTGTATGCTCAGACTCGGATCACCACCCTGGAAGGCGTCAACCTGCAGGTTGGGTTGTGGCCCGTGCCAATGTGCGATAGGCCTAGCTGGACCTATATCACCCCAAGGGCCTCCCGTGAACTCGGCAGTGTTGTTGTGGCTGGTGATGTTGCCCATTGGCCATTCTTCCTGTGGTATCCATGGTGTCAATAGAGAGCGAGCATGCTCCGGTTCTTGCTCCACTGCTCTCTGATACATTTCCTCCTCCCAAGCCTGGTTCTGGCTAGCATACCTCTCGCATCTGTCCGTTGACCTCTGGTGTGTACATTCTTCGCGTGGCAGCTTCGTATTTCTGCGCCTCCTTCCTGTGTCCTTCTTGACACTTCCTTGGACCACCTGGGCGTTTGTCCTGCCAAGGCACCCCCTTTGCTCCTATTTGTTTCTTTGTCCGGTATCGTTGCCTTGGATGCACCTCTCCTCTGGTCCTGACCAGGTTCCGAGGACCTTTGCCCCATCTGGTTTCCTGTGGAACTCCTCTCTTCCCCTTGGGAAGTTTGCCCATGGCTTTCTAGATGCTGTCTAAATCTTTCTCTGTGTCCTCCTTGTCGCTCACCATTCCCCCGTTGTCCCTCCTCCGATTATCCGAACTTTGGACAGTTGTCCTAAGTGTGATAATACCACCGACATCGGCGACACCGGCCTGTGTATGGTGTTACAATTTCAACCTTCAAGCGCTCCTCCTCTGGAGATTGGATTTACCAACATGTTGTCTATCCTTGATCTGGATTCCGGTGGCATGTTGAATTTGACATTCATGAGCTTTGGCCGGTCTTTGCCGTACTCCGGAGGATGCATTGTTATTATCTCTTCGAACGGTCCCACCACTGCGCTGCCCAGGATGTAGTAGGCGTCCAATGGTACTCTCGGCGCCATTATCCAGAACCTTGTTTCTGCTTCTTGTATTCTGAGGACTTGCAACTCATGTTTCGGGAGCCTTGGTTTGAACGAAACTCAGTATTCTTTGTTACCCTCCATCTTGATCTTGAGCTCCTTCTGTTGTATAAGCCAGGTAGCGATTTCCTTGGACTTGGCGACGTAAGATGCCACATACTGACCCTCGGACTTGACTGTTCCCCTCCTTGTTTCAGGTTGAAACAGTCTCTTTGTGGTCCACCCATCTTCGTACAATCACCATCCGTGACAAATTCCTTGCTTCTCCCTGGAAAATTACCATGACCGATCTTGTTTCAGCCATTGTTCTTTCACCTTGTTTACTGCTTCGTTCACCACGAATCGCCTTCCTTCTTCGTCGTCTACTACCGTGCCGAGGTTTTCCTCGTATGGGCACACACCATCATAGCATCGTTCTACTGAGTCTGTAACCTTATTGAATTCCTCCCTGCTTGGGCTCGAAACTGGGGGTGCTGCCTCTTTGCCGCCCAATTCCTCCATCCTGGTTCCTCTTCGGTTTGTCCCAACGGTGACTGCCTATCTCTTACTCGGAGTCTGTCTCGGTGACTTGGTATTGTGGGGTGCTGAGTGTGTGTTTTTGGCGTAGCAATTCGAGAGTCCAAGTAGCCAATAGAGAATCCTCTCTCTCTCCCTATCTCTCTCTCTCTCTCTCTCTCAGCACAAGGTAGTGAGGGTACCAGTCGTCAGTCGAGAGTTCAGCGCAGCATAGAACGTAGAGCATCAAGAAGAGAGTAACGTATGTCTCTAAGGCACACACACTCCTGAATCGTGCGGAGTGTCGTCGACGGCCTCAGCAAAGGGTAGTGATGGTACCAGTCATCATTCGAGAGTTCAGTGCAGCATAGAGCGCAGAGCATCGAGATGAGAATAACGCATGTCTCTGAGGCACACACCCTCCCGAATTGTGCGAAGTGACGTCGACGGCCGGAGAGTGGAGAGTCCGGCGTAATGTACAGCGCTAACTATTAGCGAGTTGAGATTGAAGTGTGGCGTGGACCCAGTCGTAGCCAGACGAGAGTCTACCACCGCTGGGCACGACAGAGTCGACTCCAGCCGTGTACTCGACTTGTCGACAACCTCGGATCCTGCTTCGGCCCAATAACCACGTGAGAGATTTAACTGGCACGCTCCGAAGGGATAACCCAACACTTATCGAAATTAGGAGGGGATGCCCTGGCATGTTTAGAAGGACGGATCCCAGACCTACAAGGACTAGGTGTCGAAGCCCTATGCCGCCCCGCTTTGTTCACTTGTGGGGAAGTCACCGTGATCTCACCTCCTTGCTACAGTGAACCACTGGGAGCGATAGCGGTTACACCTAGGGCTATTCGTAGACCTTGTAGGATTCCTACTAGGGTAAATTCCTTCGCCCCTGGGGTAAGTAGCCTTCTTTTGATTTTCCACTACTTACTTCTGTATCTCCTTTACAAAATACAGGAGCGGCGTACTGAGCCTCGCTCCGAAAAGTGAGACCTTCTCCATTACTGTTAAAGCGAACCGTATGCCCGATGAAAAACGTAACTTTTGATTTACCTCGCCCTTCTCCATCTCCGGCTGTCTTCCATGATTCCTATTTTTCGATAGTTTACCACAGTAACTCGCGGGAAACTCAATATGTGACTTCCCAACTTACTCACTTCGAATTGCTCCGGCAGTGTTGTTGCACCTCGTTTACTGTCCTAGTTACTGGCGGGTAGCAGCCTGCCTTCCCCCGACATGCTTACTGCGTGTTAACTCTCTTCAATCTTCTACCATATTTTCCTCTTCGTGGCAGTCATCTCTACATGGTGCCCCCAAGTTGTCATGACGCGTGTACCGCTTCTTCACTTCCGAGCCCTTACCGAACACGCCTTGATGAACCCAGAGTGTCTCGCCGTTTGACTGCACTTCTTCCTTGCCCTCGGTCATTCGGTCGGGAACTCCTGACCTAACCAGGATTACTAGGGTAGCAGCCGCCGAAAGGCTCAGCCTCTCCTCCTTCGAGGAGGAGGGCGGCTCGTTTCTACGTTCCACGTCACGATCGCGAGGGTGACGGCCCGGTAACGCCTTACGCGCTAATCACGAGAGGCGACGACCGCTGCGGAGCGCTGCGCTACTCACCCGCTCGCGGTCGCTCCCACCCTCCCGAATTGCCTTTTCTAACTGCTCTGCGAGGATCATCAGTCTTTGATGTTGGGCTCGCCTAATAACAGAAACGCCGTGCATTAAAGGCCAAAAAAAAAAAAAAAGGGGAAATGCCGTGCATTTCTCTCTCAAAAGTTGACGTGGAGAATTCTATATATGGACTGTCCTGGAGTAGTCATCGTGGTCTGTGTCTATTTCAGGTATCAGTTCACTTGCAATTTACTTGGCGTACATATTCCAACAGTTCGGTCTTCTCTGTATCCCTGCTCCCCTATGGCTCCGCTGACGTGAGTAAGGATGTGGTGTTTCCACTTCCTGTGGGCCATGGCGGATTGTCCTTCTCCCTCAGGGCTCCGCTGACATAAGTGAGGAAGAAGGGTGTGTCACTGTTGCATACTGTAACGGTGCAGACCAGAACAAGAACCGACCTCTCAATACAAAGTATAAGATAGCACAGCGGAAGACTTAGATACCAATGATCGGAGCAATCAATATTGCAATGCAGCCCCAAACATACATCATCATCATCATTCCATGGTGTGAAGGGGTCTGGCGCTTCACACAGGAAGACTGCGCCAGCCCCAACCATACACAGATGAAGGAGATGGGGGTTAGACGAAGAAGAGGGGAAGATGGGAATGTCGTCAACACCAAGTGTTCAGCACAGGCCCAAATAGTCCCTCGTCGAAATG
>BFEA01000012.1:2544717-2556500 GCA_003427395.1 Chara braunii
CTAGCGCTACTACTACTGCCTAGCGCTGAAGACTACTGCAGCGCTCCTCCTGAGTGCTGCGGCCGAAATCTGAAGACTACCGTCCTACTCTCCAACTGCCTACCCGTTCAGTGCCTGAAGCTCCTATGTACTATCACGGGTGCCTCCTGACTCGGGCGAGCAGTCCAGAGGGCTGCTCTTGCCAATAATGCCGAAGGGAGGCAGGGGCTGCAGCTCCTGCTCGTGCTCCTGCCAATAATGCCGAAGGGAGGCAGGGGCTGCAGCTGCAGCTCCTGCTCGTGCTCTTGCCAATAATGCCGCAGGGAGGCAGGGGCTGCAGCTGCAGCTCCTGCTCGTGCTCTTGCCAATAATGCCGCAGGGAGGCAGGGGCTGCAGCTGCAGCTCCTGCTCGAGCTGGCGTGGGAACAGGCCAGAAATAGCCTGTTCCGAAACCCAGTTTTCGTGCCTGAATCTTAGGGCAGGTCGAAACAAATGAGGGCCTAAAAATAGCCCATGGCCTAAGAATAGCCCTCCGTTTCAGGCTGGAAAAACTCTGGGTTAAAGACCCAGAAATAGGCTGAAACGGAATAGGGCCTGCAGGCCCTCGTTTTTCAGTTTTCAGGCTGAAACGACCGGGGCCTGTAGCTCCTAAGTTTTAGGCTTTTAGGCTGAATGTCCGGGACGGGTCCTACAGGGCCCGTGTGGCTACGCAGTATGCCACAGTCACTGTGGTGTTTCAATGTTCCGTGGTGGATTGTCTCTGACATATTCCGACGTGGTGATGTGAAAACACCACATTTGTTGCGGCCAGAATGTGGTTGGTGATTCTACTTTCCGTGGTGGATTGTCGCTTGCATACTTGGACGGAGTGAGGCGGAAACAAACACTAGATTATGGGCTACTTTGTCTCCCAAGAATATAGACAGGTAGTTTCTTCCGGCCTACTTTGTCTCCCAAGAATATAGACAGGTAAACACTAGACTAGGGATTGACTATGAATGGCAAGAAGAGGGACCAAGTGGCCGGATTCATGTACTCTATAGTCCTGTGCATTCGGATCTACTCCCGTACTCATTGTCGTCTAGTCTAGTTCGGTGCAGGACCTACTATACTCTCATCCTTGGTGCGCAGCGACATGCCACTCTATTCCAGGGGTGTTGATGCTTTGATGTTAGGTCTCCAGAGCCCATCTATTTTCTTCCTCTCTAACTGTGACATGAAATTTACATGTGGCTTCCCCTTGAAATTTGTTTCCAAACTCAAATCAGTTTGGAATCAGCGTTTGTACTCAGTTTGACATTATTAGTAATTCTCTTTATCAATAAATAATAATAAACGAAGAAGAGCCTCTGTTTTTGATGCCTCTCTCTCTAGGGCTGCCTGTTTCTTTAGGTCCCTAGAGTCTGCCCGTTTCAACCTGAAATCATATTTGCGAAATCGTGATAATGTCATATTTGAATTTGGAAGTTCCTGTTCTGGCTGCCATCCCTCATCCACTGTGTGTGCTTCCCCAGACAGCTCCATGGCTTCAAGTTGTGCATGCAAGGATGCAAATGATGTTGGTCACTTCATCCAGTTGTTCCCATGTATTATTCTGTCCCCTTGCTTGCAGATAATTGTTCTGGAGGATGCCAAGGAGTACATGCGGTACAACACTCAGGAAGAACTTGAGCTTCAGGAGAGGAAGCCGTTCAACCTCCTGGTAAGTTTCTCTCTACTACCAGTCTTAACCAATATGCGACCCCCATGATTGCCTAGTGCCAACCACCATCCCCTGTTCTTTTCAAAGAGGCTTCGCATGTTGCTACGAGGCAGAAGTCACCAGTAGTTGAGTCTCGATGTCCAGCGGGCTCTCAGGATGGGTGAGTATAGTACGCCTGCGAAGGACAAAAACGTTTTGTCATCAATCTTGCACCTCCGTGTGAGTTCAGATTCAAGAACTTCACTGTTTTTGTTGTTAAGAACACCCAGCACTCCATTCCATGTGGATTTCAGGGTATAGTTGTGACCATTTTCAGATGTTCTTTATGTGAAGAGGATGCGGCTTTGGCCCTCTGTTTTAGTTAGCTCTCGTCATAACTAAGTGACGAGGATTACAAAGGATTGTCATCAAAATGTCCTTTCCGCTACAGTAACTCTCTTTTCTATTCCTGAAGGAAAATTGAATATCCGTATATCCGTACGCAGATTGACAAGCCCCGTCACCTCAGGAGTCCGGAAGCTAGGGGGCATCTCAGTTTCTGGCCAGTTCCCTACTCGGAGTAATCTCAGAATGTACAGACTACGTCTCTTGCTTCTCTGGTCCTCTCGTTGTATGCATCGGGTGCTTCCCTTCCTCTGCCCTCGAGGCACCGGGCTGGCTCACACGTCTTTTTTGAACTCTTGCGATCAGCCCCATGTGTGTGTGTCTGTCTGTCTGTCTGTGGGTCGGTCGCGCCCGCGCGCCTATGGAAAGACCGCCCCTCTGATCACAACCGGCCGGAAAGTCACCAAGCACAACCCTCGAGGCACCGGGCTGGCTCACACGTTTTTTTTGAACTCTTGCGATCGGCCCCATGCCATTTTGGATCTGGATGCAATCCAAACCTAGGAAGATTTTCATGCCCGGCAGGGCACCCGGGCGTGCAAATATATATATTGCCTTTCTGCGCTCTCCCAGAGGACCCCAAATCCGGGCTCCTTTCATTTTTTGAGAGTTGGCTGTCAAGGGGGAGGGGGGGGGGGGAAGGGGGTGTAAATTTGTTTTAAAGGGGCTAAGGGGGTTTAAAGGGGGGTGCCTTAGTGTCTTTTTTATCTCCGGTTCGGTGAGGAATTCTGCTGTGACCCTCAGCCAAAAGTTGTTTGTATTGCAATTCGACACAACATATTCTTTTTCTGGAATTTTTTGACTTTCGTTGTTGTTGTTGTTGTTGTTTTGCGCTGGGCCTGCCCGGAACCCTGCCCGGGGGTGATGCTGGGCCGGGCACCCGGACGTGTATCCAGGTACAAGTTGGGTGCCCGGGCGCCCGGGAAAACAGCCTAGATGCAAACTGCTTTCTATAATCTTTCCGGTTTCTTGTTCACACCTTTCACGACTGGCTCTGACCTCCTCTCTAGTCCCTACATGTCTTGCTCCTTACTGTGAGATTTTCTGTGGATCTCGGACACGCCCTGCTTTCAGCACTTTCTTGTACTACTTCCTCTCTCATCAAGTATGCCCCTGTTGTGGGCTTCCGAGTCTGTTGTAATCTGATCTGCCAGGACTTCCCGAGGTTGTTATGCTGCTGTGACCTGGGTTCCTTCCAGGTGGACCCTTGAACTTTCTCGGTCTTTCTGCATCTTTGTTGCTGCTATTGCTATCGGTTCAGTTGAACTGTCTAGGTGTAGTACGTGATGTTGTCTGTTCGGTGTTTATTCTTCAGGATTTGAACTGTTCACCGGTTTGATCAATAGTCTGTCTGGTGTATAGCATACAGCCACAGGCAGATAGGGACCTGGACTCCTTCCAGGTGAACCCCTGAACTTTCTTGCTATCTAGGCACGTTTGTTGCTTTGCTGGTTGGTTGCTGCTGTTGCTATTGGTTTACGGTCTTTTCAAACTTTCCGGTGGATAACCTCAACATTATCGCAACCTTCAGAATTTTAACTGTTGACCTGTTTGATCAGTAGTCTGGTCTATCCCATACAGCCACAGGCAGGTAGTGTCTGATTAATGCTGTCATCTCTGACAAATGGATTTTCAGCCGCTCTAGGAAAGCATGGCCCGACAGGACCATCCTTCGTCGGCGCAATCATGTACAGTAGTCAGCCAGTGTATTTGTGATCAGCTGTGCGGCCATGGTCTAGCAGACCAATGTATTGAAGGATGCAGGCATGTGTTTTTCTGACGAGGGCAGTCTTGTGAGTCACCTCTATGCATTGCATCACACACCTCATCTTCCCTTCCCCACCCATGGCCCCTCCCTCGCCCCCCGCGCCCCCTCCTCTCCTTCCCAGTCCTTACTGCTCTATCCACGGTTAACTTCTTGAAGCACCTGTACCTCCGCCAGTGTTGGGAAAATCGGGAAAACTGGCAGTTCTCCCGAACTCCTAAGAAGTCGAGGCCGGGCCTGACAATGGCTGCCATTTATAAATCTCATCAGCGACCATCGTTTCGTTTCGGCCTGCCTAAAGGGTGGGAGGCCCGCTATTTTCCCACTTGGCAAAGGTACTAGTGATTAAGTCTCTTTCTTGTTCATCTCATCTTTTCATTCTGGTTTGTCTTCGTGTGATCTTGCCACCTCCTTTTGCTTTTCCTTTATCGAATGCCTTTGACTGTTTTTAGTGTAGCTGCTTCCCGGAAGCTTTCATCCTCTGCAGGTCCATCACTGTTAGAAGTGAGAGCTATGATTGTGAACACTGTTCCCAGATGCCCCACCGTCCCTTATGGAAAGTGAAGCATTTCAGTCCATTAGCGCGTACATGCTAAATCGAGGGTCTATAAAAGAGAGTCTATTCTTAGCGAATGCGGTGATGCTGGAAGGCACCTCAGTTGAAGTCAGAGCTAGTATCATAGTATCCCTATTGACTTAATAACGTAATTACGTACCTATGAACCTTCTCAGTTTGACAAATCTGCTCCGTTGACTGTCACAGTAGTCTGAGTAGTAATGGTGGAGGAGGGCAACAGGGAAGAGAAATAAATGGGGTGGTTAGGGGAAAGGTGAACGTTGAATCTGGGCCATTTAACTGTTTCAGTCTGCTTTCGTTTGCTGCTGGATGAAATGTTCTGCATACAAAACAAGTAAAAAGGATGTGGCGAAGTAAGGGAAAAGCATGTGTTTGTCGGTCCTCGTGTCTGGGATTACGGCCATCATTTTGACAGGGAGGAGTGGATGTGGAAAATTATGCACTGGCTGTTTGTCTGGCTTCTCATGCGATGCTTGGCCCTTCTTTCAGCCTTACTGTTTGTTGGTCTGCATTTCTTCTGTCTGGGTGTGGAGGTGAAATTCTGGGGGCTTTGATATCAGCATGGGTGAGTTCAGTGTTATTGAATGGGTTGCATTGGTTTTTGTAGTATTTAATGTGTGCGTGATTGGGGTGCTTGCATGAGGCCATGTGGTGGAGGTGAAATTCTGGGGGCTTTGATATCAGCATGTGTGAGTTCAGTGTTATTGCATGGGTTGCATTGGTTTTTGTAGTATTGCATGTGTGCATTATTGGGGGTGCTTGCATGAGGCCACGTGGCCATGTGCATTAATTGGGTGCTTGCATGAGGCCATGTTATTGCCTGGAGGGGCTCCACGGCGTGCGGAGCTTTTCTGAATCATGAATGGCCGCAATGGCATACTTTTTTCCTCTTTTGGCTGGTGCTGCCATCCGTTGTGGTCTGGTAGGCCCGAGGCGCAAAATTTTCGGAGCAGGTGACAAGCAAATCTCCACAAGGCTGGGGCTGTGTACAAGCTGTTTAGTGAGGTTGCATTCCGTGTGGGTAAATTAACCCGAAATTTTGTGGATTTTGATGCCAGTATGAGTGCGTTCAGTGTTAAGGCACACCGGGGTTTCCTATTTTCTGTCTGCATCGTCATGGAGGCCCTTGCATGAGGCTAATATGTGATTCTTTGCTGGCTTTAGAACCATTTAGGTGAGCGTGTTTTCAGTGTAGGTATCCAGGAGCCCAGGAGGCACGCCGTCCAAGCATCTGTCGTTTTGTCGGGACCACTTGTATCTTAACCAAGGAGGCTTTTCTGGTTTAATTATGAACTGTTAACGACCAGGTTTAAATTGAGCAAGCTCAACTTTTCCAGCTCCCAAGTGAAGGTCTGTTTTGAGTCTTTTGACAGATGAGTACAATGCTGTTTTGCTTGATCTCTGCCTCAGGTGCTTATTAACCCAGTCCTGACTAAGGTTGGAAAGGAGACAGCGGCGTTTTTTGAGGGATGCCTGAGGTAAATTGAGAAATCCCCTGCATTTCCTTCTGTTTACCTGTTTGTCTTATTGCAAGCATTGTTTCTGCACACAAGCGGTTAACAGGGACCCCCAGCCCTGGTTAACCCCCTCAACGCTGAAAAGTGCATTGGAGATCTTTTTTTTTTTTTTTTCTGTTTTTTTTTTTTTGCCCTGTTTTATTTTTGGTCAAGGTCTGTGTGTGCCATGTTTGGTGTTTGTTGGGGTCTTGGAGTTGACTGTTTTTTGGCTAGCCCTGAAAAATCCTGAAAATTCTGAAAACTGAAATGAGTGAATTTTGCATGAAAACACACTTTTGCCTTGCTGTTTTCAATTTTGTTTTTGTACGTAGTTAGTATGATCTCCACTCTATGAATTGGTGGCAAGTTTGGTTAAAGTGACCCTTGGGTTTTTGTTATAAATGGCCTGACAAGTGGTGTGAAAATTGAGGCCTCCATTAACCGTCTCTCGAATCTGCGGGACCTCGGTCAATCTGATTTCCTTATCTTCAGTTCATGTAGTTCTCTCTCGAATCTTCCTGTAGGATATAATCCCTCTTGTTGATGTGATTTGCTTGTGCAGGGTGGAGGAGTACCGGGCATTGGTGGAGAGTGCTCTGGAAGTTGAGGGGCGAGAAGACCTGTGAGGCTCCTCAGGAGGGAGGCAGAGGGTTCTGCATTATTAGAATCTGTGGGGCCTCAGACTCAGTCAACGTGATTTGATGTCCTTTTCTTCGATGCACTTAGCTCTCGCTTGAATCTTCCTGTAGGTTGTAATCCCTCTTGTGGATGTGATTTGCCTGTGCAGTGTGGAGAAGTACCGGGCATTGGTAGAGAGAGCTCTGGAAGTTGAGGTAAAGGCCCTGGGCAGAGACGGGAAACCAGTTCACATCAAGGCAAGGGGTTGGCAAGCACGCATCCTCCAGCATGAGTGCGATCACCTGAATGGTCTTTTGTATGTTGATCGAATGGTGCCAAGAACATTCAGGAGTGTGGAGAATCTCCATCTTCCTTTAGCTGCAGACTGTCCTCGGCCAGGCCCTTGTTTGCATCCAGTGAAACGAGCTTCAGCCTGAATTCTTCTTTCTGTAAGTATTCTATCGCAATTTGTGAGCCTGTAAGCCCGGAGGTTTTGCAGGAATACTGGTGGATGATCAGCCACCTCATGGGCATCTATGCTGGTAGTGATTATTTTGCATTGAATTCCTGATAATGGCCAGTTGTATGACTACACTGCAAGCAGTAGAAGCTTCTTCTGCCTAAGAAGTAGGAAGTACTGCCGTCTTCCGCCGAAAAATAGGTTGCTTTCTATTCGAATAGAATGCATATGCGTTCTGTTCGGACAGTGCTTAAATTCGAAAACACAATGCATATGCATGCTATTTGAATCATTGTTTTTTTTCTTTTTTTTTTCCGAATAGTGTAACACGACGCGTGTGTTATGTTCGGGGAAGACGGTAGTCCGTGGAAACCTGCTCTGTGCGTCAGCCACTCCCTTCATTTCTGAGGCTCCTGAACATGCTATGTCAGCCCCCCGTGTGGACAGCATTTTCAATCCAATGTGAACTGCGCAGGGGCATACTTCTGAAGAGGGGACACACTGTTTTCAAGGAACTGACACTGAGTGTAGTGTGCTGCAGTGATTGCTTGTTCTGTAGACCAGGACGATCATCTGTGACATTGTCTTGTGTTTCATCTGTGACATTGTCTTGTGTTTCATCTGTGACATGTCTTGTGTTCCATCTGTGACATTGTCTTGTGTTGTTGACGATTGTCACTTTCTGTGTAATCTTGGTTGCATACGGCTTGCAGATTTGATTTGTTCTGTTCAGAATCAGCGAGGCAAGGACGTCGACTTGGGGCTTTCCTTTTCCATGCACACGCAAGTGAAGATGCCAAAGAGGGCAGCGTGGTCGACGGATATGACCTGCCAAAGACGCCGAAGCACGCCCGTTGCAACCGGCGTGGTAGGCGCATGCCTTCCTCTATATCCGCGAGGCGGGCGACTACTCAGCATTATCCTCTCTCTTATCTGGATGTACATAGTGTTGTCATTTTGCTGCACTTTTGCAAAAGGCTGAAGGCTGAAGGGTGCCACCTAGGCAACGTATGGCCAATGTCTGAAATTATTTTCTCTATGTATGGATGCACAGTTGTCTTGAGGATTCTGAATGTAGAATCCTGAAGTGGGGGGTAATGATCATTACCTTACTACTGCATATCGCCGTGAACTAGCACTTGTTTCTTTCTTTTTTTTTAGTCCTTGTTTTAATAGGATCTGGCCTAAAGGAATTTTGCCATGCAAGCCCTTGTGAACTAGCCCATGTTGACCTTGCCCTTGTCTAGTTCCTAGCCTGGGATTGGTATGTCTCTGTAAATATGTGTCCAGAGCTTATAAGTGACGCAGACACACGTTTGTGTGTTGGGGGGTTAGCGTTGAAGAGCGGAGGTCAGGGCCACATCCCTGGACAAGCACGCACAGAGAGAGAGAGAGAGAGAGAGAGAGAGGATCTTCTTGTGTGGTTTTGTGAATAAAATTCAATAAATGTATAGTTATTTTTGTGGTTCTGTGAATGAACAAACGTATTTTCGGCCACGGAAATGTATCTTGGCAGGTGGTGCGCGGGCTGGTTAGACAAAGCCCCACCTGGAGCACTCGAGGCGGAATTCCTGGTATGATATGATGAAAGAGCCACTCCAACATGTGGGATTCAAGGTGGAAGCTCAAGTTCACTAAAAAGTTAGTAAAAACAGCTACCGCTTCATTCTCATATCGGCCTGCTTGTCTGCCTTATGGCAGCGTTACAACAGGTGCCCGGAATCTCTTTGGCTTTGTTAGGTCGGTGAATGTTGTAGCACTCCTGTGTTATCTCTTCCAATACGCTAGTGAGGCGGTGAAATGGCAAAGGGGTTGTGCCATGGAGAACTTCTGGCTGAGTCTGAAGTTGGCAAAGCTTGTCAGACATTGCGCCCGTATACGGTGGTGGATAATAAAGCTGATGCGTCTGCTTTTCTAAACAAAATACTGTTGTGGCTTTTGGATGGGTGGGTGCTAGCGAAGCTCTCTCATCAATGCCTTTGTTGTATCTTGCTAGGAAGATTGTCACGCCCGACCGGTCGGGCGTGATGGACGTGCAAATAATGTTTGACGATATATATGAATATATTTTTTTTGGTTTTCTGCACTCTCCGAGAGGAGCCCAAATCCGGCTTGCTTCTGTTTTTGAGAGTTGGCTGTCGAGGGGGGTGAAGGTGGGTATAAATTGGCTTCAAAAGGGGCTAAAGGTGTTTAAAGGGGGGTGCCTTAGTGTGACTCTGTTATTTTCTTTTTTATCTCCGATTCTGTGTTGAATTCTGATGTGACCCTCAGCCCAAAAAAAAAAAAAAGTCGTTTGTTTTGCAATTCTACACAACATATTTTTTTCCCGGATTTTTTTTTTGGGCACTGGGGCTGCCCGGAATCCTGCCTGGGAGTCATGCCCGGCCAGGCACCCCCGGGTGTGTACCCTGTCATAAGTTGGGTACCCGGGCGCCCGGAAAAACAGCCTATGTATCTTGTTCATTGTCAATGCTTCTTTTTTTTTTTTTTCGTTTTTCAGGTTTGAAACTTGACCAGCTATTCACATTACGCCCTTTTTTCGTTTTTCGTGTTTTTCTGGACTGTTCTGAGCTGTAAGTGCACACTCTCTTCACATTATGCCCTTTTTTCTGGTATAGCTATGGAATTGCTCCAGACCTGCATTTTAGATGCAGCGCTTTGTGCTGTATGTTTCTGGGATTAGAAATAAGGAGGGGGGGTTCCTACATGTTGTCTTGGCATTACGATGGAACAATGTATATATTATATTTGCTTTATCTTCTTGCAAGGAAATCTGTGTATTGTCTTTTCTGCTTTGCCCAGTTTGATTACTTGTTGGGAAAAGGAACTGGAGCTTCCTGCTCATTCAGCTACGCTGGTAGGTTTTGTGGCATTTGACGTATGGAATGCAATGATTAAGCCTTCCAAGCAGGCAAAGGAGTGATCGAACCAAATTGCGGGGGCAGGTAAGCATTTGACGTATTGACTCGTCGACTATTAGTTTGGCACTACTTTTGCCCAAATACTGTGTTGATGTTCTGGAGGATGCTTTGAAAAGAACAAGTCTACCCCCCGTGGCTTATGCGCTTGGTGCAGGGTGTAAGCAGGTGGCACGAGTGCCCGGTGTGTGCAGCGAAGTTGGCAAGAGAGACTTCGGCATTGTGTTTCTTAGGGAATTGTCCCATTGTCTTGGTTTGTGCTCGAGAGAGCAGAAGTTTTTGTGGGTGGAAGGAAGTGGGGCACAGAAACAGGATGCAGACGGCGGGGTTATTCTCTCTTTCTCTCTCTCACTCGCAGACATATCTATACCTTTGTTTGTTTTATGGATGGTCTGTGATGATTTGTGGATGGAGGCAGAGAGAGAGTTTGGGGTTGTTAGGAAAACAGACGTTCCGGTCTTGTTAGCTCTCTTTCCTGACAGATTTTGAGCGGTTAGGATCGGGCTCGTACTAGCGATCTATTCTGCTTTTGTAGTTGGATATGACGTTGATGGTTTTGTTTATCACACACACATGGCCTAATTGTTTGCCCTGATTTAGAGCATGGACTGTCTATTTGATGAAGGAATGTCTGTGGGTAGCCATGAGTTTTTTCGGGGTGCGAATGTATGTGTGGAGGGCTGGCCACGGTATCTTCGCCAGCAGTCTCAGAGACTGTTTGCTGTGGGTGTCATTTCCACGGGCTGCTTTTTTGTTTTTTTGCAGTAGCGCTCCTGGTGACGCGTGGAGGCTATCATATGGATTTGGCATATTTTGCACAGTGGCTTCGTTGTCGCAATATGATGTCATTCGATTCTGCAGTTTCTGCAGCCAGGGGAGGTTCATGGGACTGTTTGTTTGATATCTGGTGGTTCTGGTGTTTGTTCGATATCTGGTGGTTCTGGTGGTCAGAGGGCTCTCTTAAGTGTTTTCAGACCAAGTCCTAGGGGTTGGGAGTGCGGTCAGTTCTATCTTGTTGTGTGTGTGTGTGTGTGGCGGGGCGGGAGGTTTTCGGTTGTGGTGCAACCAATTGTCTATTATGGCCCTCCATCCTTTCGTCGATTATATCATTATGATATATTTGTGGAAGTGTGCTGCTTTGGCGGCAGACGGATGTGAGGGCACTCTGCGCTTAACCACAGACGGGTGTGTGGGCACTCTGTGCTTAACCACACTAACTTGGCCAACCTTGCATTTTCTACCATTATATTGCTAGTCTATACATCTTTTGTTTTATGGATGGTCTGTGATGATTTGTGGATGGAGAGAGAGTTTGGGGTTCTTTGAAACATACACACACACACACACACACACACACACATCCTACCTGTTTCAAATTAAAAAGGAATGAATTGAAAGCAAAAGGGGTCGAACTAAAACAAGAAAAGGAAAGTGGACTGCCATTATACCGACCACCATGCTCCCAGCCACCATCATCCCCACTGCCATGATCTCGCTAAAAGATGACCGCGATGACTGCTAGGGGATTGGGTATATGACGAAGGTCAGTGTTTGTGTGTGTGTGTGTGTGTGTGTGTGTGTGTGTGTGTGTGTGTGTGTGTGTGTGTGTGTGTGTGTGTGTGCGGCTTCTAAGTAATGAAAGTGTGTCCTTTTAAAAAAAGACAAAAATGTGCGATCCGTGTGGTTCATTCCATGCCACCTTGTATACCTCACGGTTTACTGTTTTGTACTCTGTTCTACAATGTGCCATCCTCTTGAACATTGGATCTAGCTTTACATCGAGAATGCAGCAGGCCTCCCCAGTGTCCAATCTCTCTCTCTCTCTCTCTCTCTCTCTCTCTCTCTCTCTCTCTCTCTCTCTCTCTCTCTCTCTCTCTCTCTCTC
>BFEA01000012.1:2556629-2579299 GCA_003427395.1 Chara braunii
CACACACACACACACACACACACACACACACACGCACTCTCGTGGCCTCCTGTTTGCGCTTCATCTGCGCGCTCCATCTCCCCTGCACCTTGTCAAGACGCCACGATTGCGCACCCTCTGCCTCCCCTCGACCCCTTGCACACCCAGACAGATCTCCGTCTCTCCTCCTTCCTCTACTTCTGCCTCCCTTCATCTCTTCTTGCCCCCGCGTCTCCTTGTCTTTTTTCCTTATGTCTCTTCACCCCTTCACAGCAGTCTAGTACTCTGCACTAAGTCAGACTCTATAAAGTCTAGTACGCTGTAGTAAGTCTGTAGAATGTCTATACCTACTCTCACATGGTGTAAACGGTCCATACTTGTATATACTCTGTAGATAGTCTATCAGTATGCGAGTCAGAGTTTATAGTGTATACATAGTCTGTGGACGTAGTACATTGACTGCACTGTATACATAAGTACATAGTCTATCCATAGTCCTTACATAGCACATAGACTGCACTGCATACATAGTACATAATTGTATGCAGATGGTATACATACTCAGCACATAGACTGGCACTGCATACATAGTACATAATTGTATGCAGATGGTATACATACTCTATACGTAGTGAATGGCCATAAGTCTATACACAGTCTATGTCCATAATATGAAGAGTTTACTTTGTATATGTGTAGTTTATATCTGTATAGACTACAGATTCATCTACGGACATAGTACATTGACTGCACTGTATACATAGTACAGAGTCTATCCATAGTCCTTAGCACATAGACTGCACTGCATACGTAGTACATAAGTGTATTCATAGTGTATACATAGTCTATACATAGTAAATGGCCATAATATGTAGACTTTACTTTGTATATGTGTAGTTTATATCTGTATAGACTACAAAAATGGCCATAATATGTAGACTTTACTTTGTGTATGTGTAGTTTATATCTGTATAGACTACACATTCACGAAGTACAGTCTGTGTATAGACTGTCTATACACAATGTATAGACATACCCAAAGATAAAAGTACCTATAAACTCTGTAGAGTATAGACAATAGTACTGTAAATTATATGTTGGGCACTAACTATGCGCTGGATACCCTAGCAATAGATTATGCACATGTAAGTTGAAGACACTCACCTGACACCGCAGAAGATAAGCAGACAGGAGCCAAAAAAAAATTGAGCCCTCGTCACGGTGGCAGCCTGGGACCTTGCAGATGGGACAATAGTAAAACAGTTTGAAGATGCAATTACACCACTCTTCTCAGAAGGGGTGCAGTCAGGCAACCCAGAGGACTGGAAGGACCAGATGGGACCGTGGAGCTTAGGCCAGTGCAGGTGCAGCTACTAGGGACCACAAGGTTGGCAGAGGGCTTGATTTGGCAATAGTGCCAAGTGCTGGAAGCAAGCCTTTATGATCTCCATCTCCTAAGATGTGGAATAGCGCCAGAGAGGGCAGCCTTCGGGGTGGCCATGGTAACCGGGCCCGTTCTATTCTTGACCAACTTTGCCAGCTGGGGGAAGAGGCTGAAGCCGCTGGTGGACAAAGAGGAAGCTGCCTATCTCGCGAAGTAGACACTTGGACCACGGGCAGGAGGAATGCAGATGCCTGAGAGTAAATACAATAGGATCGAGCAGCACATACCAGCAAACTTAGTAGCCACACATGCCTCCGATCTCAGAATTGCGTTTTGCGTCTGGAGGAAATGCGCCTCATGGACTCACTGGAACACGGACTGATACGGACCTTCACTCAGCTGCTAGGTCAATGAGCGCAGACACCACACGTCCTAGCTCACCCAGCTGCTAGGTCAATGAGCGCAGACACCACACGTCCTAGCTCGCATTGCCTCACAAGCTTGGATGATAACCAGAGGTACCACTCCGGTACCACACTGAAAGAAACCAGCATGTGAGAACGGGAAATTTTGACTGGCACGTACTCATCGAGTGAAATGCATGATTTGACCAACCCCAAAAGCAGAATTGAGACCGAGACCACGCAAGGTGAACAAGACAGTAATGCCTCTTGATAGTGAAAGTCTTCTTTCCTATGACAACAGATTAGCTGTCAACTCATGATGTATTCACGCCTGGCTACTGCCTACCGTCTTCCCCCGAATACAACGTACGGTCATTGTAGCTGTATTTGGAGCATCTTTTAGTCTAAATACAGCCATAATGACCGTATGTTGTATTTGGGGGAAGAAGGTAGTCTAGCCTATCATCTTAGCTAGCAGCTCTGTTCAGGTACTGGCTCCCAGTGCCACCTCAAGTGAAGGTTATGAAGCACAAAGCTTAAGAAACAGAAGCACACAGCATAAGAAACAGAAGCGCAGTGGTGGTTAGTTGCCGAGGCAATCCCTTGTGAACCAAAAAAGCGACCAAACACATCTGCTACTAAACTGCCAAGTAGAGCTGAGTATGTACATATTTTAAAATCTCTGTGTTTTTGTTATTGATGATCATGACAGTTTGATTCCATAGCACTGAGCTCTCGAAAACAATCATCAGCACACAAATGGTAATTCAAATTCATGGTTACCTGTCCTCTCTGTGTTTATCAACCACCAATCTGGATGAGAGCCCCCGGGCCAGCCCAACCTGAAACATCTCTCCTACCTTGTACACACCGACTTGGGTTGAAATATGGAATGCCATTTGGTTTGGTGCTTAATCCATTGGTACCTGTCTCAGGTATTGATGCCGAGCCTGAAAATTCCCTGTGTAGTGATTAATCTTTCTCTGGCTAGCGAACCTACGGCCTTTGCTTACATTAGATTGCTTTGGCTTTGAGAGATCGATCATCGAAAGCTCCAGAAAGAAAAAAGCGAATCCGTAATGGCTTTTAGTCCACTAGAACAATTTGCTATTCTTCCAATGATTCCTTTTCATATAGGAAACTTGTATCTTTCTTTTACTAATTCATCTTTGTGTATGCTACTGCACCATATTTTGCCGAGCCTGCAGGCGGCAGGAACCAATATGGGACATTTGTTTCTTGGCACATGTACTGCCCCTTATGCTGGACCTGCTGCCACCAGCTCGAACATAACGAGGTGGTCGTTTTTCTCGGTTCCATTTGTGTAGCACCTAGAGCCTCGCCAGAAATGCAGCCAGATTTATTCTGGAAAGCTGGCTGGCAGGTACTTCTTTGCGCCTCGTCTCCCACGGGGAGTCACATCACAAATTGCAGAATCCCCTTCCAAAAAAAAAAAAAAAAAAAAAAAAAAAAAAAAAAAAAAGGGAAAAAAAAAAAAAAAAAACCCTTTTTTTTTTTTTTTTTTTTAACAAACAATCTGAGCTGATGCTAGGGATGCTGATAAGAGCAGACACCACTAGCACCCGCGGAGAGGCTCCATCTATTGGTAAACCAGGGTCCAACGTCCCTTTGAACATTGTGATTGTGGGATAACTCCCTGCGAGCATTGATTACCGTGGTCTTCACGGATTAACTGAGCAGGGACGGAGGTGGTCGGGAGGGGGACCAATGCCTTGGGCCCGGGGGGCACCGGGAGCCGTGGTTTTAGGGCCATCCCTCCTCTGTTTGTGGATAATAATGCATAATAAAACAAAACTAATGAGCTCTGCTGATGCCTGAGTAGTCTGTAAGTAATCTGCGTCTAGACCGCTTCTTGTAGGAAGGGGTCCTCGAGGTCCTGTGCCGGTCTTAGTAGCCGTCCATTCTTGAAACTGAAGCCTGTGGTCCCGCTTCATCTCTATGTGAGGATCTTTTTCCTTTGCCTTATGTTGATCCATCTGTCCGTCTTCGACCATGTCACCTTGGCTATCCAACCCCGCCTCTTCCCTCCTAGCCACCCTCCGCAGAAACGGGAAATGATCCGCTCCTTGGTCTTCCTAAAATGAATCATCTCCAATTTCTCCCTCCCCGCCCGCCCACGGGTGGTGGTCTCGGCTCGTCCAGATTTCACCAGTTGTTTGAGCTGTTTTGTGACCTCCCTCTCGTCCACCCTGGCTTCCTCCATTTCCAAGGCGGAAGAGGTTCCAAGCGCATTCACAGTGTCATTGTAGAATTGCTCTCCAGTCCCAAGGCCATGGTAAGTTTGGAAACATCTGCTGCCATATTCTATCCCACCACCGCCATAGGAATACTGAAGATGGGCACTGCATGAAGACGTGCTCGATTGTCAGATGGACACTGATTTCTTCTGTGGGGGAAATAGGACATACACCCTCGGCACCATGGCAGAGCACGACCTTGCTGCTCCAACCGTGTATGGTCAATCAGCCATTCTTTGGTGACAATCAGCGGTGTACTATTTGCCATTGTAATGATGAGATTTAAAAGTCGCTTATGAATTTTTCAAGGATCTTCTTTCTCTCAAAATAAATGGTGCCCAAGATGATGTGGTTAAAAAAAAAAAAAAAATAGACACTGGCACAACAGTAAAGGATAAAACTATAAGAACCAGTCACAAAGAAATTGAAAGAATGAGATTTGGATGACATTACTATAAATGGAGGAAGATGAAACTCCTTGGAACTCCCCGGGAATTCTAATTGAATATTACAGTCAAATCCTGACTGCAGGATAAATGGGAGAAATTGTTGATCAAGGTATTTTTGCCCTCTTATATAAGCAATTAGATCATGTTGATTGAAGATTCCTAGATCATGTTGTCTCTTTGCTTATATAGGACTGGTTTCATTAAAGGAAGGAACATCCAGGACAAAACTCAGGGGATGAATATTATTAGAAGTGTTAGGGGCTAGTCTTCGGATCTGCTCCAGTGCCAAGGGCTATCATGGGACGTCTATTTCAATATAAGTTTTTTAAATACATTGAAACCTCAATGCTTTGCATTGGAGAAGCGAATCCATAATCCAATAATCCAATACCTCCTTTAACTTCTGGTTGGAGAAAAGTATCCCAAGCAATTATAGGGATGACATTATGAGTGTGATGGTCTCCTCTCCATAGGAAGCCTCGCAATTGTCTTTTAAGGTCTTTTACTGATTTTTTTTTCAACAGACCATAAACCAGATTTATACCAAGTGGATGCAAGAACCACATTATTTAGGATAAGGGTTCTTCCAAAAAAAGATCCGTGTTGGTTACGTCATTCCTTCATTTTTTACAATGTTGGTGTTGAAATTTAAACATTATTAGTATTAGGCTTACCTTGTGTTGTGATTATGGTTCCTAAAACTCTGATAGGTGTTTTTTTAGGAAGCCATTGAACCCTTGGAGTTTCAGGAGGTCTATCCCCTTGGGAATGTATAGACTATCCCAATGTTTTATTACCCAAGTTAACAACCATATCAGAAAGTAACATATTTTTTCCCGTAACCGTTTATTCAATGCTTGGGATACTTTTCTCCAACCAGAAGTTAAAGGAGGTATTGGATTATTGGATTATTGGATTATCAGACCATCACACTCAGAATGTCATCCCTATAAGTGCTTGGGATACTTTTCTCCAACCAGAAGTTAAAGGAGGTATTGGATTATTGGATTATGGATTCGTTTCTCCAATGCAAAGCATCGAGGTTTTAATGTATTTAAAAAACTTATATTGAAATAGACGTCCCATGATAGCCCTTGGCACTGGAGCAGATCCGGAGACTAGCCCCTAACACTTCTAATAATATTCATCCCCTGAGTTTGGTGGAAGATCGCTACTAGACCATAATAAGATAGAATGCAGGTTCAAAAAGGGATGGGGAAAAAAAAACAGTCGTAAAAGATTTGATGCTATGTAACTTTTGGTCAGAATTGTAGAAAACATGGCAAAAACTTCCCCTCCCTAATAAATTTCCACCTTCTCGATACGAACAGGTTCTCAGGTAGCCTATTTTTGGCAATAGATGTATCACATATTCATATAATAAAGTTAATACTAGTTCCCAACCCCCTTGGTTGACCTGGGTTAAAGCAGGAATACTTAGAATTAAGCATTTGTAGGATTCAAGGAAATGTTGGAAATCAGTGGAAGAACTAGAAAAAGAGATCAAATGTGCCAAAAACTTGACTAATAATTTAGACTTGTGTAGCACACGGAACATGTTCGGTGCCCCACCGAGTAACCGAACATGTTCGGCCGTTCGACCGAGCAGGAACCGAACATGTTCAGTTGAGCTCAAATTAGGGGTCTGCCGAGCATGTCCTCATGTGTGGGGCATCTATGTGTGTGTGTGTGTGTGTGTGTGTGTGTGTGTGTGGCATGTGTGTGTGTGTGTGTGTGTATGTTCGGGAGCGATGAGCAATGCCCACAAGGGCCTCCCAACCTCTATGTATATGATAAATAAATAAAAATATAAACATAAATAAAAATATTCGGGTTCGGTGTATTTTGGGTCATGTTGGGGCTCGGAACCGAGCGTCCGGGTTCGGTCACCGAGCCCAAGCGCGATGCTACGCAGATTTAGGCCGAATAATATCATATATCCCTCGAGTATGGATGTTGTTTCTCCAAAAAGGTGTGAAATTTAGAGAAGCGGACTGGGTGAGAGCTATAACCAGGGAGAGGTATAATTATAGGTCAAATTATGCATACCCATTATGGAGCGGCGATGATTAACTTATGCAGAATGAGTAAAGGTTGCTAAATCTCTCAAATGAACCAAAATGAAATTGCTTTCTTCCCTGATTTTACAATACATAGGAGTAGAGTTTTATATTTTTTATCAGCTAGAAGCTGGAAAGCCTTCCTCCCGGAATTGTCAATCACTGAGCTACCTGTGGATCCTTTGGAATGGGTACGGAGGACTAATAAAAGAAGTAACCCGCAAAGATTGCACTCCCTTATAGTTAAAGCTTCGTATCATAAATATACGTCATATCCATTTTGAAGTATAGATGAGTCAGACACCTTAACATCCACATCGATCGACTTACGATTGTTAAATGGTGTAAGGACCTTTTGACTGACAAAATTTGCTTTACTACAATGGCAAATAATCCATAGGTGTTTACCAACTTTTGATTGGCTAATTGATCATTCCTCATGTGAACAAAAAGGGTCAGCTTTACCATGGTGTCCCAACTATATTTCAACATTTCCAAACAAAAAAAATAAGAGAAGTTATAGAATACGTGCCCAATGGTCAAATTGTTGTGAAGAAGATGTTACCATATTTGGAATAAAATCGTTGGATTGGATTGACCATGAGACTGGCGTGCACTGCTTTTGGAGCACTGGTCTCCGATGAAGAAAAATATGTAAGAATTCCAAATAAATTTATTCCATATAGGAAGGAAAACATTACTTTGGGCTTTGTGGTTCAGGTGTGTGTTGTCTTGGGAAAGAAAGTCATTGACATAGTCCAAAATTTTATTCAAACAGAAACAGAGCACAATGGTGCAAGACCAAAATTATAATCAAATGACTGATTCAAAAACAAGACATCACAAAAATTGCTCCAGACACACTTGAACACAAATAAACTATACTTGTGTTTAAACATTCTCCACAAATTTCAAATTACCTGGCTGGGGGATGCATAAGGGGAGAATTTACGGGTAAATAAATGACCTGGTGGGGAAGGAGATGGAGAGTTCAAGAGGGACTATTACATCGTTTTCAATAGTTGGCTTGATATTCAACCAAGAGGTTCGTTGAGATCCCCAGATTCATTTACTGACTTTTTCCACCCTTGGATCTGACTTTAGTTAATCTTCAATGGTATGGGGTGGAAACTACATCAAAGGCATGCATACAATTGTGTTGTTGAATATTTTATTATCTAAGTAGTAAGAATGAGAGTAAGGTGCATCTAGCTTGTTGTGTCATGATTAGATCTGGCGGCTCATATAATGTTGAAGAGGCAGTCATCTTACTCATAATAGCTCTGGTTGTTTTTTTCTTGAATCAGGGTCCCTCTGGGTTTCGTTAAAAAATGAAAGCGGGTAAGGCTCCCAGACAAGCACATAACCGGGTAGATTGTGCGGACCCCGGCCTCGTTCTCATCATTTATAATATCAGCCTTGGGCACTGGGCCCGTTAAAAAAAAAATAAAAATAAAAAATAAAAGTGGTTGTTCTGAAAATATGTCTTTGAACCATCAGATCGATCTTAGTCGGCCCCCGTTTACATTAAGCTGGCCCAGCCACCTATCCTCCACCACATCCCCAAGTTGTCTCCTGGTTCTCAACATCCTGTACGCCACTTTTGCCTTCAGGTTGGCTAGCGGCACCTCCCGCTGAGGCCTCCCCTTCCTTGGGCTACCGTATTGCCTCACCTCCACCTCCATTTCTCAGGATCCAAAGGTAATTCGGCAATCGAAGACCCCGGTCTGAACGCCCTCCCCCCCGTAAGAACCCTGATACAGAATACCCCTTTTTTCCCCCTCCACTCGAAAGGTTGCCTGTTGCCAGCTAAGTGGCCATCCTTCCCTAGTGCAAAGTATTCTATCAGCACCTCATCCCGTCCCACCTTGTCCCTCGTCCTTGCCAGTCCTACCCAGTGCCCTTCCTCTAAGCGAGGCCCTCTTCTCAGAGTGTGTACCATGCTAACGGAAGACTCTTTATCAGTTCCTCCAATACTTCCGAGTCTGGTGGTAGTAGCATAACCACCCTTCAATTCTTTCCATGTCCTTCTAGTTTACGACTTCTACATCCCACAGACCCCCCACCCGTAGCACCCCGTGCTTCACCCATCTTATCCATGGAGTGTCAGAAATGCATTGCACTTGTCGACGGGAGTCAGTGATCCACTTAGTATCGAAGAGGGGCTACATGAAGACTTCCTCCCACCTATTTGCCATCGGTCTAGAGGGTAATGGGAACTTCCTCCATGCTTTTAGGAGACGCGTCCGAAACTCTTTCATTGGCTCCCCATTCCTATGTTTTCGCGAAATGCGCCAAAATCTATCGTCGAGCCATACAGCGGGTCGATCACAGAGTGGGTTTTTTTTGGGGCAAAGTCTGCTATTTGTGTTAGAGCTAACAGGGACCAAGGAGAGGAGGGCTGAAAGATCAGAATCTGAATCTATTGTATGCTGAGGGTCTGGAGTTGGGTGATAGAGTCTACAATCCCTCGGCCCCCCAGCCTTAGGCTGGATTATCGGGTCCCACGCTATTCGATTGATTGCGTGCGCTGCTTTGTTGTTTCCTTTCCACGAGAATGCTGCGAGCTGCCTCTTGAGGTCCTTAAGCCCGAGTTTTGACAAAGGCCCCAACACCGACTTATACCATAGAGTAGTCAATACTAGTATTATACTACATTGTTAATCACCAGGGCCCATCTGAAGAGTGACATATGCTAATTATCCCATCCTTGAAGCTTAGCCTGTGTGGGGGAGGTGATCCATTCATCATTTAAAGCGGGTTTCCCCCTTGCAATGATTGACGCTTCGAGCACCCGGAGGGATGCATCCGAAGCTAACCATGAAATACACGGGGTTTCTGGGGGTCTGACCCCTTGATGATGGAGCCACCACCCTACTGTATTTTGTCCCCAGTTTACGGTCATGTCAGACAGGAGGCAAAAACTTTCCATGAGGGTCCGCATTTCTGCCATATTGCCTAAACATGCCTCCATCAGGATGGTCAGGTCATCAACAAACAGGGAACACATTGGGACGGCCTCCTTTGAGATCCCTTGAGCCTGATACGTTTAATATCTTTGTTGTACCTTAGGTTGACCAACAATGATTCCATTATGGCTACGAAGAGAAAACGGGTTTATCGGGTCCCCTTGTCTAACCGATCAGTGGAGGGAGAAGTGTGGGACCATAGGACAATTTACCGTTACACGGTTGTGGCATTACTATACAGAATCTTGATTCAGCGTCGGAAGGATGACCCAAAGTTCGTTTTTCTCAAACATTGGTCCAAGAAAAATCAGTCCACATGGTCATAGGCTTTTTCAAAGTCTATGAAAATGATTGATGGGTTCGCTTTGCCGCGTCGCGAGAGGCTAAGGACTTCATTCACTAAAATAATGTTTTCTTATATTTTCCTATTCGCCATGAACCTTGTTTGTGTCGGGTGAATGACGTCCTCCAGCACCGCCTCCATCCGGTTTGCCAAGGCTTTTGCCAACATTTTGTAGACTACCGTGAGGAGTGTGATAGGTTTGTAATTCCTAAAATTCATCCTATCCCCTTTCTTATGCAATACGAACAACACCCCCTTCCTATTATGTCCCACATTTCCCCGGCCTCCCACACCCCCTGATAAAAATCCCATAGATCAGGGTTGAGTTTGGACCATATGTATTTCCAATTCCTTTGAGAAGCCATCTCCTGGCGTCTTGTCCACCTCTATCTAGATAAGCGCTCTCCAGATCTCCTCCTTTATTCGCGGCGTGTCAGGAAACCAAGCTCCCGATGTGATTGCCCTCAGATTCATCCACCACGGCCCAAGAGTGCAGCCTCATACATTCTGGAAAGTGACAATGTTACAGTGACGCCCTGAAATCGAAAGGGGTGGCAGGCATTGAATGCTCCTTGTCTCTCACGGGTGTCGCATCACAAACTGCTGAGAATTTTCTTCAAAAAAAGAGAAAAAAAACGGAAAAAAGGCAACTAAACTCTGAACGTGATTGCCCTCATATTCATCCACTTTGACCTACATTTGCAGCCAGATACATTCTGGAAGGTCGCAACGTTATAGTGGAGCCCTTAAATCGGAAGGGTTGGCGGACACTTATCAGAAACAAGGCTTATTCTTAAAAAAAAAAAAAAAGTCTTATTCAAAAACACATAAAAAAGAAAGCGAAAAAACATTCCTTTCATCTTTTTGTCTTTTTCCAGTTGCTCCCCCCCCCCCCCCCCTTTTCACTGCCTTCAGCGTCAACGCGATGCACAACACACCAACATGACACCTTACAGTTCACTTGCCTCTTTTCCCTGGGCCCATAGGCTTCTTCCCTGGTTGTGCTACAAGCCTAATGTCGAGCGTCGTCAGCCTCATGCGTTACTCGACACGACTCTGCAAAAAAAGTTGGGAAAGGCACTGGTGGCTTAAACTGGGCTAAACCATTTTTGTTCAGTTGTTTATTTATTGTGAAAATTGTTTCATGGGCAAAACCATTATTGTTTAGTTGTTTATCACCCCCCCCCCCCCTTGATGCGGAATAACCTAAGGAACATACGTTCAATGAAAGTTAGAATTAAGGATTCCGAAAGTCAAGTACTTGGAATTTTACACAAACCCTTGGTATCCCCTTGCGTCCGGTAGGCCTTAGCAACATATAACTTGAAATTTCCATGCACAAGAGGATTATAGAGTGGAATGGTAGAGGGACAGTGGGAGGTTGGACTCTCTCCGGTAGGAGATAAAGGGGGGGTCAAGCAACAGGGTGGGAGTTTCCAACATATGTAGAGGGCTTAAGATAGAGGGGTAGGATTCTCACTAGACATGTCGGGGATTTTATCCCTAAGCACTTCACTCCGGGGGCCTCTTCGAGACCAATAAGACACCTAACTTACACTGCTTTAGTCATAATGCTTTGCTGGAGTTGTAGAGTCTGAAGATGAAAGTCAATGGCTATTGGTTAGATGGGGATGTTTATAAATGTTTGTGTTGTATCATGCTTTAAAAAATCCCGATCCTCGATAGATGGGATGTAAAGAAGTGGTAGCCTCTATACCTCCCCATTTTTCGTAGTAGTGGAAGAAGCGTCTAGACAACATGGAAGATATAGAGACGACGTACTGCAAGACTAGTCTGGTGTGCAGACGATCGGACTAGACCTGTCGAGCGCATCGGCTCCTGCCGTTTTTTTGCAAAAGGCGATAACCCTCCTGGCCACGTCACGCAGGAGTAAGCTAAACAAAATTAAAACAAGAGACAACTGGGGAACGAAGCAAAATAACCCTGCGAACCATCGAGCCGAACGCGGTTGCTTTGTCCCTTTGCCGCTCTAGTCGGGTACGCCAGCTGTACTTCCCGCGGTCATATGAGCGCATCGGCCCCCACCTTTTTTTGCAAAAGGCGAGAACCCTCTTGGCCACGTTACACAGGAGTAAACTAAACAAAAACTAAAACAAGAGACAACTCGAGAACGATGCAAAACAACCCCACGGCCCAGCGAGGCGGACGTGGTCGTGTCGTCCCTTCACCGCTCTAACCGGGTGCACCAACCATACTTTCCACGGTCAGACGACCCGGAAAATTATTTTGACAATGTGCAAGAGGCCTGACCAGAGCTCCGAGTTCTATAACTTGATACCTCGCTGCTGAAGGAGCAACAATTTTAATACCGTGTACGAGATGTATGGCAATACTGGCGGCAACAAAAGTCTCACTTCAACTTTCATCGGGCATGGTTTAATAACAACCAACTTTTTCTCGCAAGGAAGTGTAAGGCTATTGGACAAATTAGGTTCGCAGGACTTCCGAAGGAGTCTATCCCAGTCTGCTCCCTTTTTGTCGACGACACCACCATTATTATGGAAGCAGGTAGCAACAACATGGAAGAAGTTCTAACCCTCATTGACCACTTTTATGTCTTGTCTGACATGGCCATGAACTGGGGACATAAGACAGTTGGGTGGTGGCTACATCACCAAAGGGGGAGACCCTCAGAGAGCCCGTTGTCGGGCGGCTCAAGCCTATCGCCACCCTTTACTTCCTTTAACAGCCATTTCGTCAAAACGGACATATTATATTTTTTGAACGAAATCAAAACTGACTTTTTTTGCCAAAATCCGGTCGGAATTTTGGGAACGCCTGGGGGTCCGGCGTTCCCAAAACGCCAGACCCCCTATATGTATGTGGTCTATGGTTAAGACCAGATACTTCTTTTTTTTTTTTTTTTTTTTTTTTTTTTTTTTTTTTTTTTTTTTTATATCTGGTTTCAACCGTAGACAAGGGGGGTCCGGCGTTTTGGGAACGCCGGACCCCTATGAGCAAAAACTTCCGACCGGATTTTGGCAAAAAAAGTCAGTTTTGATTTCGTTCAAAAAATATAATATGTCCGTTTTGACGAAATGGCTGTTCTTTGAAAAGACTACCGCCGGAGGTCGGAATTCCAGTGACAGCCTGTTCCAATCGTTTTTGCCTTGCGATCCGAACCGATGAAAGACGGTTGGCTAATGGCGGATGGGCGGGGCGAGAAACCAAGGCTAGATGGAACTATGGTGAGATGCGGACCGGCGAGGACAAATTTTCGAGTATTCGACATTGGGAGAGAAATTTGTTAATTTAGTGGAGACGGCGATTCCAATGCTAAGCGTCAGTCGACATATGGGCGAATGAAACTTGCGACTGGCCGGTGAAATATGGCTGCAGGAGGACGACGTCTCGAGGGTTATGGCGAGTATTCCGTCGAAGCGAGGCGAATTATCACGGCTACCGCGAGAACTTGACTTTGAGGTGCGGTTCTATGGGAAATGATCAGTTGTTGAGAGAGAGTGATGACGGTGGGAGCGCGAGAACCACGGGAATTTTCCGAATGACGAGGAAACGGTAAAGGGACTAGGTTGATGGCGGTTGCCCTAATATACCGCGACAGTTGGTGGCTGGAGGGATTTAGGCCAGGATGCCGAAACCAGGTGCAGAAATTTGGGTCCGGTACCGGGCCACTGCATTTTCTCGATGGTACGGTCCTTTGGTACCACTAGTGACTGTTCAGGACAGAGACAGGCTCGGGACTAGGCCCGGGGACTGACCTGGTACCGATGCGCTGCAAAGTTCCCAACACTGGTCGGCCGATGGCTGGTGAAAATTGGTCGCTGGGAGCTGGTGTCCTGGGGCCCACCGGACTTTGAAAATCCAATGGGGCTCGTTTGAGGGGGGATGCCCGGGGGGAAGTACTGGAGGGACGGGCGCACGGGAGGGGGTGGGCCCTTAGGTACACCAGTCCCCAAACGGAGGTCTCAACAACTCACACTCTTACGCACGGGAGCAGCTCTCCAATCAGGCACGAACCGGGACAACTTCCCAGTCCGCCTTCATGTCCAAACGAAAATGCACCCAAAAGGGGGGGAGGCGGTTCCTGCTAGTCACCCACGGTGAACAAGATCACTCACTGCGATGCGATTAGGGGAAACCAACCACACGAAGTGTGCGGGGATGTATCTCCTGGCAACTAAGTAAGGGTCTTCGACGACGAAAGGTAAGTGTACCAGGTAAGCGTAGGGTGCTATCGTTCAACACACATACATGCAACGCACAAACAACTGATTAGGTTCTCAGTGGGATCTAACTTGGACGGGACACATAGCATGACCACATTCTGGGCCGAGAGAAGAGGCGTGAATGCGCTCAAGGAGGAGAGCGCACAAATCTGTTTATGCGCGGAAGAGGAGATAACTTGGCAGAGCAAATCAAACCACCCATCAGCCAAGCATTCAAGAAGAGAAACAGCCGCAGAGAGCAAAATCGCAAAAAGGTAGCTATAAATGCTGGCCACGATCATGTGCAAGATTCATCTACTGCTGGAAAGGGGAACAATGCATCAATCTGGATACCATAGCACGCCATATTCGCAAAAGAAAGAAGATCTGCATATAAACCTGACCACTATTGCGCGACAGACTGGTGTGCCTTCGCGCACGAATCTGGCCATGAATCGCGCGCAAGATGCGTGCGCCCAGATACGCTCAGTAGGATGGACACATTCATCTGGGGTGTGCGCATGGGGATGTGCCTCGCGTTCAGACACATGCACGTTGAAGGTTCGACCAAGCTCACGTGGGGCCGTACGACCACACACGTAACAAAAGGCCGCTACAGTGAGGCAAACGATGAGGGCTAACGTACACTAATGTATGAAAAAGAGTGACGAAAAGATAAGGAAGCGAGGGCCTTACATGGAGGAATAAAGCTTTTCGAGAGGCCGACATGACACGTGGCAATGGGAGAAACTCGTGGTAAAATTTGGATCCTTGTTGGCTGAGCAAACTGTCTTAAGTCAGACTATACGAGGTCGACAGTGAATTGACAACGGTCCTCTCCCTTGCTCTGAATTCGAATAAGAGGGATTTCTCACCCCTAAATGAATAAATTTTGTGACAGCCATTAAAATTCTTCGAATTTTGAAAATGCCCCTTGAACCGTGCCGAGCTATTGGCTGCTGATCGGTGAATGAATCTAGATGCAGATGTGCCCAACGATCTCGCGTACCCCTCATCTGATGAGTAGTCGAGCACGGCCTACAGCGACAGAAGGTGGTGTACCTTTCATTGCTCCTTAAAGATTCGTCCTGGTAATTGGCAAGGCTGCAGTGCTGGCGGCGTATTTTCCCATGTTCTAGCGGGAAATACATTCTTGTTTCCTTCAGTGGTGAGCACAGAGCAAGAGGACAAAAAAGTGGCGATGTATTCACCCATGATCTCGCACAAGATTCATCCTCCTTACCTCCCTTGATGACCACGCGGTCCACACCAGGTCCGTGGATGAGGGAGGGAGAGAGAGAAAATGAGAGAGAGAGAGAGAGAGAGAGAGAGAGAGAGAGAGAGAGAGAGAGAGAGAGAGAGAGAGAGAGAGAGAGAGAGAGAGAGAGNAGAGAGAGAGAGAGAGAGAGAGAGAGAGAGAGAGAGAGAGAGAGAGAGAGAGAGAGAGAGAGAGAGAGAGAGAGAGAGAGAGAGAGAGACACTAGGAGAAAAGGACTAGCGGGGCGGTGAGCAGGGGACACACTTCCAAGGGGCACTCACACGATCATACGGGGTGTCTGGAGAAGAATCTGGACGCGGGCGTGCTCCAGGTTTGTTCGCTGCTCGAGGGTCGTTTGAATCGGTGAGAGTTTGCACCTGTGTGTGTGCAAGAGGGGGAGAGAATAGAATGCACCACCCCACGTTTTGACTAAAAATTCATTCGGGAGGGCATATAAGACAATACCAGGATGTATCTTTCAATCTCCCAGCTGAAGTTTTTTCTTTTCTTTCTTGCTTGGGGAGTGAACACGGGAGAGTCGGGGAGACATGGCAATGTACTTTCGCATGTTCTCGCAGAAGGGCCAGTCTCATTGGGAAGAAGATGAGTGGGCTGTGGTACAATGAAAAGGAAGAGTCTGACAGTGTCTTGGATGCGTGCGCTGCAGGTGGATTGAAGCATGCTAGAAAGTATGGAGAAAAACTAACAAAAGCATCGAAATACCGAAACTGCAACTTTGTTTACATCGAATTCCAAAAATGCCCTGAGTTGAATTCTTGTTATCTCCTATAAAATTTGGTTTGCACGTTGGAGAGGCGTAGCGCGGTCGGGAGAGCTGCGCCCCGTCCGGGTCCGGTACAGGATTTATAGGAGCACGGCGCAACATGGCGTGGCGAGGCGAGCACGGCGTGAAGCGTGAACGAGCGGTGCGAAGTAGCACGATGGGTGTAAAACGGCTATGGCGTGCAATGGCGTGCATTGGAGATTTCGTGAAGGCAAGATAGGAGGGGGACGGGTGGTGGCAGGTCGTCTGTTGTGGCGGTGTGGAATGGGGATTGTGTCGAGGAGAAGGTGGGTGGGGTGAGAGGGGGCTTGATGGTGGGGGATTTTCTATACTGGCTTGTCTACTCCGTCTCTCCTTCTTCCTGATTTAGTCGCCTCCCGTTCATTGGGCATGGACTGAACTTTTGTGAGGTGGCATCAGCAGGCTTGGCGTGGTTACTCACAACGCGATCACATAGGGCAGTGATAGGGATGTGATTGTGTCCTACCAAATCTCTTCTGGTCAGTGTGGCTTGCCAAGGGGCTGGCTACATTAGCACGGGCTATGAGGAGGCGAACGTGCTCCTCCCGCAAAAAGAGGAAGGGGCTGAGTTTGGACTCTACAGCGGCGGGGCAACTGGATCATGGGATCGCGAGAGTGGAGCGCAATGTGATGGATTGCATGAACTGAGACTTCAAGCGTTTCAAGGCGACTTCACGCAGCGACGGGATCTCCAGTAATACTTGAGGCATGACCTAATTTTGTTGCTGTTTTTTCTTGATACGGGAACTTCTTAGAAGGTAATTTCTTGGATGGTAATTCTGATTTTTAGTTGATCTCAATCGGTAGTTCGTAATTTTTTTGTTGATTTCGTTATCTGTTTTTAGGAGCGTTATGGTTTCTCTCGTACACAATTGATTGTCGATTCTTTTTTTGCTTAGTATTTCTTGACTTAATTGATTATCAATTTGTTTTTCTACTTAGTATTCCTGATTTACTGTTTGAGCGATTTCTTGAACCTTGGGTTTTGGAAATCAGAGTCGTAAGTCCGTTCGGGCATCAGAATTGATTCCCTATTTTGTTCCCTATTGGATTCTAAAATCTTATCAAATTGTATTTTCAATATTATCTTCATCGCGATTGATTTCCTGAATTTCCTGAATTTGTTGCTTAATTCATGATTCAAACTTCTTTTGAATCAGGATTTACTGTCTGAGCGATTTCTCTTATTCCCATCTTACCTCTATCTCGATGGATTTTCTGAATTCGATGGTAATCAGTTTTTACTCACGTAGTTAGTCTTGCAAGGGAGTCTCAACTGTGATGTTGTGAGATCGGGGTCAGAGGTGCTGGAGTGGATATCTCCTTTAGGGTTGGAGTCCCTCCCTGCGAGGGTTACACAAGGTGGGTGGTGTGGCCTTTGAGAGGGTAGGGACGGTATTGAGGGTTTGTCCTTCTTTGGGCCACACTGATTTTCGGGTCGGATCAGCTATGGCGGTTGGGGAGAGAGGACAAGCGGTGCTGCCATTAGCAGGGTGAGAGTTGAGAGGGTTGTTCCACTTGGAGCGGGTGGGGCAGGAAGATAGGCGGACCTTTTGCTCTACGGGGGCATACTCTAGGGGGTATTGTATGCGATTGAGGGAGCAGGAGGGGTATCCTGGGGGCTATTTGAACTGGG
The DNA here is from genome assembly GCA_003427395.1 of Chara braunii. Taxonomy (NCBI): domain Eukaryota; kingdom Viridiplantae; phylum Streptophyta; class Charophyceae; order Charales; family Characeae; genus Chara; species Chara braunii. Next base: position 2,574,362 of record BFEA01000012.1, read on the forward strand.
GCGGGGAGGTGAGGGGGCACCTTCCCGCGGAGGCAGTAAACAAACAGGGGGTCGTTTTTTTGAAGGGGGGAGTAATCCTTTGGCTCTTGTGACCCCTTTTATATGTATCCAAGACTTCAATAGGCGCTGAAGGTTCCATGGGGAGAGAGGGTTGTTCTTCTCCCTCTCTTCCTCTCTCCCTGTGGGAATAGTGGACGCTTAAATGTTCATGTGATTCTTCAGGATTTTGTGTGCTTGATTTTTCTTAATTCTTTGAAATTCTTGTTAGTATAATTTTAGTTGACACCGGATAGCAGGAAGGGGAAGCCAAGGTTGCTAGGCAAGTGTGGTGGGTACGCGGGCAGAGGAGGGATTAGTGTTCAGGGGGTAAGTCTAATTAGAAGGGCGGGGTGGGTTGACAATGGTCGGTGCTGGAGCGTAGGTGCTCTGTAACCAGGGGTGGAGCTTGAGACTATTGGAGCTATGCCGAGGGTGGAAGGCATAACCATCCTGTTCAACGCAGTTGAAGCCGGGGCAGTGACCCTGTAACCTTGGGGGCTTTTAGCTAAGGAAGTTGTCGAGGGAGGAAGACACTTCCTGGCCGTCAAAATCAGCTCGGTCGATATTGGAGGAGTTGGTGTTGCCCTGTCATCCTAGCAAGGGGGTATGAGACCTAGCGAGTTCTGGTGGGAGGACTGAACATCTGGGTTACGGTCTTTCCTCTGTGGTGTGAGGAGAGAGCTAGATTGTTGGTGGTTTTTGTTTTCCTCTCTTCCTATTTTTAGGCCAATTAGACTTTTCTCGTATGTTCCTAGTCTAAGTTCTTACGCAATTTTCTGATGGGTTTCTGCCTATGATCAGGGATATTATGGATGGAATGTCAGGGGGGAAGGAGAAGGTGAAAACTGAAAGATGGGCGGAAGCAAGGGGGGGTTAACATGGGAAGGGACGACTGTCTAAGTAAGTAGGTCAGAAGGACAAAGCTGGGACGAGGCAGACCGGTGCTGGAGCTTTTGCTCTGTAACGTGGGGGAGCAAGAGGTCCGTGGAGTTATGTCGAGGGAGGAAGGCATAACCAGTTTGTCTGACGTAGTTGATGCCGAGGGTATTTCCCTGTAACTTAGGGGCGTGTGGCTAGTCGAGAGTGTCAAGGGAGGAAGGCACTCTTTGCCGTCTGAACCAGGCTGGTCGGTACTGGGGAAGTTTGTGTTGCTCTGTAACCCTAGCATAGGGGAATATGAGATCAGTTGAGTTCTGGTATGAGGACTAAACGCTTGGACTTAACGTTTTTTTGCTTGTTGAAAGGGAGGTGTAAACAGTAGGAGGTTTTAGTTAGGATCTTCTGTTTCCAGGTTTGGATTGTGGTTGGGTAGATCATAGGCAGTTTTCTGAGAACTGCAGTTGTTTCTCATAGGTAATTGACTGATTGTTTTCCTAGCCGAAGCCGGGTAATGACCCGGAATTTCAAATGTGTTACATATTCCTAGTTGTACTTTGAAGGGACGCTGAGCCCGGTTCTCAGCAATTGATGCTCCCCACAAATAGATTGGAGCTTTTGTCCCAAAAAAAAAAAGAAAGGGGCACGCTCTCGTCACGAGCTGGGGACCTAACTTCTTTCAAGTAAGAGCTGGGTGAGTTACGTCTCAGTCTAAGACGTTGTTTTGAGCCACGGATTTCAAATGGGGAAAATTGGTTGCTCAAGTAGGGGTTGATACCGTGATGGCAAACAGCCACATCAGCTCTCTGACGCGAGAACAACATGAGCAGCGAAGCAATGAGTGGGGACGGTTCTTTGGTTCAGGTTCAATGGTCGTCATTGCAAGCCCCAGGAATCCTCAGTGTGCTGTGATCCAGAAAGCACTCTGCGGTATATAGACACTCAAGTTCCACAGACTCTATTCCAAAGAAGAAAGTGTCTAAAGCTTAGCAAACTGTGATTGCAATACCCAGGTGTTTGAGCTTAGGAAAGTGTTTCCCACTCACTGGCCTATGCTCTGCTTGAGCAGACATTCAAACTCAGGAGTTCTCGAGTGCGGAATAGAGGGAGTACAATGTCCACAAACTCAGATGTCTCGAACTCATGCAAGCAGCAGGAAGCTTAGGACCCAGACTCAGCATTTCACAGATCCGAGACTCAAGATCAATATTGCTGAATGGACCTGGACTCAACAGGTCTACACTGCACTCAGCAGACTCAAGATTAGATTCAGTGTCACTACACTGATCTAGACTCGACAGACTTAAATTGTACTCAACGGTTCCTATGACTCGGAGTTACAGACCGCAAACTCAAGTAAGGAAGTGAGTAACTCAAACACAGTGAGTGAAAATTGAGTACGAATCTCAAAGGACTGAGCAGATTCAAGACTTACAGGACTCAACAGACTTCAATCTGTGGTCCAGGACCCTCAACAGGAGAGAAAACAAATTCCTGAGTATTACTACGGCAGGAGAGAAGGTTAACGGAGACCCTAATTTTCAGACCACTTGCCATACCATTCATATGAAAACCAAAGGGTCATTTTAATCAAACTTGCCACCAAATCGTAGAGTGGAGACCATACTAACCAGCTGCAAAAAAAAAAAAAATCCAAAAAAAAATAATAAAAAACATATAAAACAGCAAGGCAAAAATTTATGAGTAGCATGGGATTCGGTGATCCAGCCCAAAGTTGGAGGAGGGCTGGGAATTATTGATACCACTACTCAGTTTCAAGCTCTTAGCCTACGGTGGATTTTGACTCTAATATTTTCTACCCCTTTCCCCTGGGCCCCCTTAGCCATGGCACAGGTGGCGGTCCTTGCCCCGGATACCTCCCCCGAGATTGATCCGCTGGCGTGGATAGAGGACAGGTACTGAAAGATCTCGCAGAAGTACAGGAACAGAGAACCGGTGGACAAGTTCTGGCCACGCCTCCTAAGGACATGGAGGAATCTTCCAATCCCTAGCAGGCCGGCGCCAGAGAGGTGGTAGGAGGTCTACAGATAGCCCCTGTTTGGCAACAGGTCGGTCATAGACTCCCACGGTCAGGTAAGATGTAGTTCAAATTCCCGTTGGAAGGGGTGGGTAAAGCACGGGGTTCTGCGTGTGGGAGACTTGTGAGACACATAAGCTAAGGAGTGGAAGACCGTAGAAAGGATGCGGTGGTGGCTTCAATACTGCCATTAAACCCAGACCGCACCGGAGGACATGATCGAGAGCTTCCCCCTGGCTGGGCCTGTCCAGGGAGGCGGACCAGATCTGACGGGCCCACTTGGTGGGGCAGGAAGAGGTGCTGACTGAGTGATTTACAAAAGGGAGGAATGGGTGGCTCACCGGTAGCAGGCAGCCTTTCGTCTAGAAGGAGAGGAGGGAGGTCTACCGCATTAGGGTACTGGAAGAAGAAAGGGGGTGGAGGGCGTACAGACCAATGACGTCGATTGCCGACCTACCATTTAACCCCAGGGAATGGAGGTGGAGTTGGGCCAATCAGGCTAACCAGCAGGGGGGAGGGACCCAGAATGTGGTGGAACTAGCCAACCTGAAGGCAAAGATGACATATAGAATGTTGAGCATCAGGAGGAAATTACGGGACGTAGGGGAGGACAAGTGGCATCGACAACTTAACGTCGAGAGGGGTCTGTTGAGACCAATTAGGTGGTCTGTGAATACAAGCTGAGGCCAGTCAAGATTTCCTCCTTGCAGTGGCAGATAGCCCATCGCTGCCAGAGTTCAAATGACTGGCTGGTTGAACACTCCTCAACTTTCCATCTCAAAAGAGGCCTGAGAGGGTGGAGCACATCTTCATGCAGTGCCCATCATCGGTGTTGTTATGGCTCTGGTGGAACAGGTCTTGGCGGCAGACGGTTTCGGACTCGCCCTAGCCATGGGACTGGACGACGATCTTGCTGGGGCATCGTCCCGACGTCCAGGGGAGTGCTTTCACAGAGAACCTCTTCCGCCTCGGTAGGCGCTCCATACTTCGGGTGATATGGTGGAGGTGGTGCGTATTGGAGAGGGAAGGGGCTAGGGTGGAGGACGGGGAGGTTACCGAGCAGCTCAAGCAACTGATCCGGACCGGGATCATCACCCAGTGGCAGGCGACCAAGGTGAAACTGGACAGCATTCACTCTTGGGGGGACGCCGACCAGACTATCTCCCGGTTCTGTTAGGATTGTCTGGGAGGGAAGCGGGGAGGATGGATGGCGAAGGTGTTGTGGACATGGGATGGGCAGAGGTTACGACAACGAGGCGAGGAGGGACCTCAGGAGGATCCACAGGTCGAGATGGCAAGAGACTACCATTTGGTGTTCCAAGACTGGAGGAAATTTGATAATGGAATCCCACTCAGGAGTTTGTGGACCCCTTCCCTCCCCACCCGCTCTCCCTGGTAGGAAGCCCGCAAAACGGCATCTGAAGGTCACCCAAGGCACGAGCGGAACAGAGCTACAACAAGAGTCATAGAAGGAGGAATCAGGCTCCCAAAAAAGGATTTGCTGGATGAAGATCGGAGGAAGATTGGCAGGCAATGAGGGATGAAGGGGGTTGCTGGTGTCCCCCAGCAGCTCCACGAACCCCGAAGGTTCAAGGCTTGTGTAGGGAAAATGGACCCGGTGTTTAGCTCTGGCTTCTTGGACTAAGGTTGTTAACTGTTCTCAAGTGCCTTCTCAGTCAATCCCCTGGCAGCCAGGGCAATCAATGCTGGCAGAAGAGTTTTTCTCTCATCTTTTATCTCTTCTTAAACCACCAGTACCTCGCCCAGCTATCAAGTCCGAGGCTTCGACCACCGGATCATTCCCGAGCCTCGGACAACCGGTCGTACATCACGGAAAATAAAAAAAAAAGAAAAACCACAAAGAAAACATACAACATTCTGCGGAAAAAAAAACAAAGAAAAACACAGGAAATCAGGCATGCCCAACGAGAATGAATCTTCCTCGATAAAGAAGAAGATTCATTCTCGTGAGAGGTTCACACACA
>BFEA01000012.1:2606842-2627728 GCA_003427395.1 Chara braunii
ACGACCAGCCAGGCGGCCCGGCCCCCCGCCCGGGGGGGGAGCCAGGCGCCGGGCGGCCCGGAGTACAGCCTAGCTATAATGACCGTTTTTGTTTTTTTTGTTTTTTTAGCGTTGTATTTGGGGGAAGACTGTAGCACTACCGTAGTCAACCTTGACTGGCCTGAATGAGTCGCTGGTGCCTCCTCTGCCTGTCTTTTGCATAGAGGTTCCATCCGGTTTTGCCTGTGTATGCGACCTAGGGCCTCACGCCTATGCGTTTGGTCAGAAATTTTATCAATAATTGAAGCCATCTACACTTACAATGGTCCCACTATACTTGTACACTGTAGACACTCAGTCTAGTATGTGTAGAGTTAGCTCGTTCAGTAACGTTTATGTTTACATATGCACTCATATCGCCAGGGCGTAGTTTCACACATACAGGTCATGTGTGAAAGAGTGTCACACATGGTGTAAACTGTGCTTAAACTTGTACTGACAACTTGCTGTGAGCTTTCGAAGTAAGCATTGTGCATCTTGATACGTTATGGACTAATATCTGGTTCATTTTTCAAAAGGGAAGAGAACTCTCTCATCTCTTCTTTGTTCTCATAGGAGTGTCCACATACATAGCCTGTGCAGTTCCTCTCCAATCATTGGATGAGTTCGTTTCCCCGGAGTTGCCAGATCAGACAATGCGTCATGGACAGGTAGGCATTTTTGTGAGTGGACGGACAAGCCACTGTTATCAGACACAAGTTTTCTACATTTGGGCTTTAGGTGTACGGGGGGTGGCCCACTTGCGATAGGGAGTCCCTCGTCTTCAGGAATTGTAAGCAGGGCCTGCCATATCTGTTTGCCAATCGGAAACTGGTTCTGTGGGCGACAACATGAAGGGAACTGCCGGTCTAGTTTCAACGTGGAGATGCCAAGTGGCCCTTTTTTTTTTTTTTTTTGGACAAGCAAAGCAAGGCTCTGATCTATTCGTGGGCCATCACCAGGCTTCGGCTAATGCAGAAAACAGACAGCTCAAGGTGAGAGCATGACCATTTGTCCTAGCGTGTATTGACCTCTTCAGCCCCAATAGGCTGCCAATTATTCCATTTATCCCAAGCCTAACTACATCCCATACCATTGAGCATCCACCAGGGAAAGGGGGTGTGGGGGAAAGGGGTCACAAAAATACGACGCTGGGCGTAGCTGGACCGAGCCAATCAATGACCGTCCACTTATGAACGATGAGCTTGTAGTCTTTGATCAATCTATCCTGGTCCTCCCCGCCCTGCCCACCCTGCCATTGCGCCTAAGCTATCCATCCCCCCAGGTCCCACCCCCCAGGTCCTAGTCTCTGGACTTGATGGTTTCTCTTGCTATGCCCCATATTTCAGAATAGTTTTTGAGGGAAGCCAAAGAGTAGTTCCATGTGGTGTCAATATGTGTTTTATTGGAAGGTGTTTGACGAATTGCGGAGTGGCCCGTACGTATTTTGCTCATAGCTTTCAGATGATCCACGTGCCAGTGTCAGGCGAGGCACAGGCAATGGGTCCACCCATCCTTACGCTATATGTTTCTTAAAGGGTTCTTTTCTGTCGACCTAATCCAGGGCATGTTTCAGATGACTCATTGCAGTGAGCAAAATTGTCGGCTGCTGCCGTGCAGTGCTTCGATGTGTGATTTGGTTTGAATCTTTTGGCCAAATGGTGCGCCTGCATTCGTTGGGGGACATGCGAGCACCCACAAGTTGTTCGTTATGCTATTTTCTACACTGGGGACTAAAGCATGGTGAAGTACTGGCTTTCGTGTTCTCGCTGTTCAAAAGCACTGCTAAGGAAAGGTACTGAACTGCATGCCTCCCTTTAAAAAAAAAAATGGAAATGAAAATGCATGTCCCCCTACCAAGGCCATGATGATGGTTCAGAAGCCTGAAGCCACACACTCTGATATGATAGGATGGGTGGAGTGACAGAAAGTGGAAAAAAGTATAGAACACTGCAAAGCACCGCTCGCCGAGGTCTAAGTTGACTGTCTAAGGAAGAGTAAAGATCACTCGTCGAGCGGGGACCTTGCGGGCACAAGGACTCCATTCGGAGGATGGCTCTCAAAGGACACTCGCTGTCGTGTGATAGGTTCCAGTGCCGTGGCTCAATGTTCTGTGTGTTGTCCGAGTGATGATGTAATATACGATAGGCATTAGGTTCAACTTGTCAGGTCATCACTGGATGACCTGAGTGGTAGGCCAGCCCAACGAAGAATCCAGCAAAGTGGTTTCCATTCCCATCCGCCAGTAATATTGCGAGGGTTGCCCGCAGTAGGGAAGAATTTACGCCAATCCACCGTAAGATTCTGCTCCCTCTCTAGCATCCACTTATAGGGAGTGGTCTCAGGATATACTCCTTTCCAGAGGCTGAAAGGCAATTTGGAAATCGCAATCGACTGAATATGAACCAAGTTCAAGTGTACCAATCATCAGTGTGCACTTGAGGAATATTACGTTCCTCGTTGCAGCTCAATATCTTGAGATTCTCTTTACACGGACAAAATGACGTAAACAGATGGAACTTCATGGAAGTTAAATAAGTCCTCAGAGCTATGCATGGAAAGCAGCAAACTGCGCTTGATTGGCAGAAGGTGAGAACTTTGTTTTCAATTTTTTTAAACACCTGTGGGTGCCCGTCTCTTGAATAGCAAAATCAATGTTGTTGTGCGTTGTGTGTGGTGTGTGGGAGAATGTTGGCCTTCGATATTGCCATTATTCGATGGCAGTGGGGGAAGATGAAAAGAGAGGCGCAGCTGCTGGCAAAATGCTCGGTCTTTGTGTTAGCCGGGGCCCTACCACCGGTCGCACCCTAATCTCTGACTACCACTGTTACGGCAGGGGGCAGCATGCCATCCCTTCACAGTGAGGACTAAGTGGTAGCTATGCTTGCAGGGATTCCCTGTATAGCCTTAGGAGTAGTGGTAGGTAGGTGGTGAAAGGTGAAGTTGTGAGAAGCAAATAGTGTAGCCTTGGCAGTGCTATATCTTGGAGTTCGTTCCTCCCTTCGCCAACCTGGTATTTCAAATAGATTAATCAACTGACTGCCTGCTTGCCTGCTGCAATAGGAAGGGTGCCAGGGCCTTTTTTTTGTTTTGTTTTTTTTTTTGTTTTTTTTTTTAACACACACACACACACGGGCCCCTTCTATTCTGGGGGGCATCAGTCCGGTTACTTATCCCCTGCAAGCAGAACATGGTGAGAGTAGAATGCTAGACCCTCGGGTGGGGAGAGAGGATGTGGTCACCAGCAACCGGGAGACTCCCATTGTTACCCAGTCATTGCAACTTCCCCCATCCCCTACCCCTTCCCTCCCCCCCCCTTTTCCTTTCAACCGTTCCTCTGGGCCATATTTTGACAAATTGTTTTTCTTGAACATCAGCAGTGCCCCTTCACACAGGAAGAGCCCTAGCCTATTTAAACCACCAGTACCTTTCCCATATGTCAGCCGCGGGCACTGCGTTACCCGGCGCGCCTCTGAAAAAATAGCTGGGAAAGGTACTGGTGGTTTAAGGCTCCATTGCGTTTTTTTTTTTTTTTTTTAACTTCGTATGTGGGAAACCCACTTACCGAGGTGATAAGAGCAGCCCTGTTAGTGGGCCCCAGTGTTGAAAGCTCCATCTATTGGTGGGGAGCTGCACCTGCTGGAAATCGGGTCCAGCATCCCTATACAATGATATGATGAGTATCAGCTGGCAATCGCGTCCAGCGTCCCTGTACAATGATATGTGGAGATGCCGTACTGCGAAGGCTCCATTGCGTTATGATGGCGCTGTTCCATTTGTGGGAAGCAGCACATGCGGGGAACCGGGTCCAGTGTCCTTTTACATAAAACGGAGCCCGGAAATCGATGGTTCTTGCCACCTCGAAAATTTTCGCAGCATTGATTACTTCGGAAAACGGGAGGATTGAGTATAAAGGATTGTGAATGCTTTCCCAAAAATGGCGGGAACTTCTTTATACAATTCAAGGGGCCACAAACAGCCTGTCAAAGCGAGTTGTCACATGGTATTTTGATAGGTTACACTGAAGAGGTCAGGAGCATGTTATAGGCTGCAGGGAGAAGACCAGTTGGATTACAGAAAAAAGACACAGCGCCACAGCACTAAATAGGAGGAGGGCCAGGGGGAAAAAAGCCACCACAACCCCTCTTCCGCTGCCCCTGCCACTCCAGTTGTCCTAACATCCATCCGAACTGCGTTTTGGAAGAAAATTATTTTCTGGTTGCCTTTTCCACTGTGAAAGAAGGGTGCTAGAAGGGCACTAGCACCCAGATCTCCTTTGGGATTTCAGATATTGAAGCGCAAAAGAAGGGGATTAACACCCCAATCGCCTTTCTCTGTAGCTATGGGCCAGCAAGTTTGAGACCATTCATCCAACAAAAGAACCACCCACACCCACTCTAAATCAACAAATCCTTGAAACCTGCATCCTTGATGATCCCCACCATCCAACAAAAGAAAGACTGCTGCTCTCAAATTGTAAAGCGAGACCACTCCTCCCCCGCTTCCTCCTTTCCTGGATCATGAGCCCCCTGCTCTCAATCCCCTTGGGGAGACATCTTCAGTGTCAATCTCACTGACCTTGGGGGCACAGCTGTGGTGTCAAATCGCGGCAAAACATAAGTGCAGAAAGAGAACCTGTTTTTCTTTGTGAAAAGCAGTGGCATGTCTGTTTGCTTTGGCGAGAGTCGCACATGGGAAACAAACTGTGTAATATGGGCATGATAAGCGTGCAGAAATGAATCATGCCCATCCTTAAATTGTAACCACACACTAAGACCGGACCCTTACTGTCGCACAACTTAAACCACCAGTACCTTTCCCAGTCATTTTGCCGTTTCGCGCCGGTTAACACGGAGGACGCACTCGGCCTCCAAAGGCAGCCAGATGCGCCACCAAAACTCGGCATGCAGGGCCCGCGGCCGATAGCTGGTAAAGGTACTGGCAGTGTAACGTGTAAGGTCCATCATAAGTGAACCCAGGCTTGCTCACATTAGACATCAAGCTACTTATTCCTCTATTGTCTGCAAAAGGGCTTGCTCAAGCAGCCAGGGGACCATGCGTTGCTAACACAGCTCCATCTGTCCAGTCCAATGGAGGCCTGCAGGGCTGACAATGAAGCTCATATTGGCTCTCCCCCTGCCCAGTCAATCCCCTGGTCCCCAGGGCAATCAATGTTGGCAGGCGTCTTCCTACGTTTTTTTCTGATGTGTATTCTCATAAGGGACGCTGGACCCGTTTTCCAGCAGGTGATGCTCCCCACCAATAGATGGAGCCTATCCCCAGGTGCTAGCGGTGTCTGCTCTTATCAGCATCGCTAGCAGAGGAGAGTGAAGGAGCTTGCAATCATATTTGACATGCAGGCTACTTCAGAATCTGCGCAGCGGATTTACGAACTCTTTTTTGTCAATCTGAACAATCTTGCAAAAGGTCTTGGCAGCTGGGTCAGTTTAAGTGGAAACTCAATAAACCTGGTTTCATCAGGTTTACATCCAATAGCGTTATTAGTACCTAACGCACTAGTGCAAAGTGCCTAGTGCATCCGCGGTAACAGGTAATCACAATTTACCTTGCTGGGGAAAATCTTGCAGGGGATTGGGTTGGCCCTGGGCCGGAATTCTCACAGGTGTTATGATCCTGGCGGTCTCAATTGCAAGAATTCAACGAAAGACAATGTCGTTCAATTGCAAGTGAAATGAAAGAACTTTGAAAGAGAAATAGACAAAGGAAGAAGAAGAAATAAGAACGCAAGAAGAACAAGAAGATGAACACCAGCAAGGACCAATGTCAATCCCCCTTCAACTTGCCACCATCGTCATCCTCAAACCACTCCCCCAATTTTTCCTAATCCAGCCAATCACTCCCACAGTATTTATGGTACTGAGTCTGTTTGATAAAGACAAACTCAAAATGGATGCATGGAAGAAACTGGTCTGGGACCGGTCCAAAGTTAGAATCTGCCTCTGGCTCCCCCAAAAAGTTGGCCCTGAGGAGAAGAGGGACTAGCATATGAAAGATTTTTACTGGGTTGAATTTCGTCACATCCCAATCGAGGTTCAAGCGGCTTTCATCCATGATTTTGGACAACAGTTCAAAATCGCTGATTTTATCGATCCATTGTCATCATATGTGGCAAAACGGGATGATTATCTGATGCTCGGCCTAGATCTACCAAAGGAACAACTCTTCTCTATAGACGATACAATTCTTTTTAAAATGGGGGCCCATGTTTATCAGATCCATATTGCACACAAATTTTGCCCCTGGTGTTTTTAATGTAAAGCGTATGGCCACCTTCATTCAGATTTTGCTTGTTCCCACCACCCCCAGCATGCGGTTCCCCCCGACTTGCGGCTCAAACGGGATCCTCATAGGGCCAATAGATGGTCTCCTGCGATGGCTGGCTATGAAGGATGAGTCTATAGGGAAGATCTGAACCAGGCAGGCCATCCAATGGGATTGTTTTGGGAAGGGAGAAGCGACCTTCACAAGACTCCTCGCCCGCCGGTTGACTGACTTCCGCCTCAATCTCCTCCTCAACTACAACCTGACAGCTCAACCAGACAGGGGCAGATGGTGGCACCGAGGTCTCAGGGGGGGATGGAGAATGAAGTTGCTTCATCTGGGGCCTCGGTGGCAACACAGGCAGTACCAATGGCGGGTGGGAAAAAATACAGACATAAAGAACTTTATTCCTCTCAATCTACCAATGCGGAAAAGATGCTTGGACCAAAAGCCATAAATTACTTATCTAGGTATAGTAATGGGGGAGTCCAGGAATGGAAGAAAGTCAAGAGGAGGCGTTATGTGAAACAGAAAGACTCTCCCCCCTCTAGTTATCAAGCAGGGTCATCAAGTGTAAGTTTGAGCCTGTTGTGAGGATTGAGCCCTCAGACGGGGCCTTGCCGAAATGCATATGTTCTGGGCATAGGCCCCCAGCAAGCCTTGTGCCCGCCCTAAGTGAAGGCTGGCCAGACCTGTGACTGCCCTTAGTGAAGGCTGGTCAGAATATCCACGTACATGTCTTTCTTTCAACATTTTTGTAAAGTGGGTAACCGACAGTTGCAGCACGCCAGTTGGTTGGTGTGCATCGTGGATCCCAGACTCCTGCGTGGAGCAGTTCAGCCCAGGGCCTCAGTTGGTTGAGCCCTGGGCGCAGGCCAGGACAGGCCGACACATCACACATTGGACGCTGGCCAATAAAAAAGCAGCATTGTCGTAGTAAGGCCGAGCGTACCAATGGGAAACTGGGAAAAGTCTGCATCTGGACGGCAGTCCTGGGATAAGGGCCGCAACTGTACTTCCTGGGCCACACTGGGGTGGGCCTGGGCGCAGCTACCGGGACACAGGCACAGGCTCAAGGCAGGTCCCCCACACGCAACACTGGCATATAGGCAGGCAGGGCGAGTGGGCAGGGATCTTTGGCCAATGCGGGCATTGCCAGCACGCTGCGCGAATGCGAGCTGCTGCGCTGCTGTGCTGCGCTAGGCGGGGGTGAGAGACAGGCATGCGCTAGGCGGTAGGGCGCTGCCTGTAGGCGCAAGGCACTGGCGGCCATAGCCGGGCTGCCTGTGTGCGCAGTGGAGGTGAAGGGCGAAGGTGGTTCTTCGGAGGTGAAGGGCGTTGTGGGTTATCAAGGGAGAGTGTGGGTGAAGAGAGAGACGTACCTGGGTGGAGAGGAGGTCGGCATTGGTGTTGACATCATCACTCACTGGTCGTCAAGTTGTCTGGTTGCTTCCATGCTTTAGTTGTAGGATTAGGCTGTAGAGTAGGTAGGGCACCAGGCGCCATTCAAGAGAGAGAGCTACAGTGGGTTATGTTGTTGGTGTTGCCCGATTGGGCTTGGACATTGACTCTCGATTCTGCTGTTTCGTTCTCAAATGGATGGTTACTCGGTTCCATTGTGTTATCTGCTCTGGCTTTGACTACATGGACTTCAGTGTGATTTTGCAATTTGGATTTTTGTGCTTCGTCCATACTCATGTTCCTTGCACTGTCTATTGCTCATAAGAAAAAAACTGGTTCGGGTAATTCAAAAACACTTGCTGAAGTAATAGGAAAGAAACAAATTAAACTATCTAAAGAATCAACAGTTGTACCGATGGACCTTGACCCTTTCAAGGAAGCCTTTGGCTCAGACCCAATGGAGATAGAGTCAATTGAACTTTTCGTTTCCGCCCCATCAGTTGTGGTTGCTGATAATGTTGATAACATTGAAAATGTTGATGCTTCGGTGGCTGCAAATTTAAAATATGTTGTTCTTCAGATAGAAGATTGGCTGCTTTTCAACTTGAAAAGCCAGCATCCAAGTATTGTTGAGTCTGCTTGACCCCAATTTCTTCAAGACCTGATTTTAATGCTTGGAAGTAGTAAAAGTCTTGAGGTGTGTTTGTTGCAAGGCCCCCAACGGAGCATTACTTGGGAGGAGATTAATGCTAAACTGTTACTTTTTTTATTTCCACCAGGTTTAACCTTGCAATTCAGAGGGATCCCAACCTCCTACCTGGTTTACAAAATAGATTCCAGCCCCTGCTGCAGCAAGCCGTTGACAAGAAGGACAATGGACAACTTCAGGGGGCCAGTTCAGACTTATCAGTTGGTCATGAGATTGTCTCCTTCATTGACAACAACATTGGCATTACTAACACAGGAACAGGTAGTGAGTCAAGTAAGTCCAATCTTGTTTCTCCACAGGGAATAAGATGTGAGCAGGGGAAACTACAAGAAGTAGCAGGTTGTGACAAAGATTGTGATAAAGGGTTGGGCCAGGAATTGTCTATTCAATTTGATAGTAGTAAGTCCCTGCTGGCTTTAGAGACCTTACAAAATGGTTCCATAAATGAGCAATCACTGTCAACCAAATCAGCCAATTTGTTGAAGGTAACTGACTCTTGTGGTAGCCAAGAATCTCGGTCCACGGAGTCAATCTTCAAGGAAGGTCAACAAAGCACACCACCAGGGGAACTATATGAGGAAAACTCCTATCTGGATAGGGGACCCACTCAAAGTGAGGTAAAGGATAAAAATAGTGGTCAATGTTTCAGAATAATTATTTCTGGCCTCACTGGGGAACAAAACATTTTGCAGCTCCCCTGGGCCTGAAATTGTCTATTCAATTTGATAGTAATAAGCCCCTGCTGGCTTTAGAGACCTTACAAAATGGTTCCATAAATGAGCAATTACTGTCAACCAAATCAGCCAATTTGCTGAAGGTAACTAACTCTTGTGCTAGCCAAGAACCTCGGTTCACGGAGTCAATCTTCAAGGAAGGTCAACAAAGCACACCACCAAGGGAACTATATGAGGAAAACTCTTATCTGGATAGGGGACCCACTCAAAGTGAGGTAAAGGAGAAAAATAGTGGTCAATGTTTCAGAATAATTATTTCTGACTCACTGGGGAATAAAAAATTTTGCAGCTCCCCCAGAGGCTGCCGGTTGCGACATTTCGTAAACATGGTCAAAATCTTATGGAGTGGGATCCGGAGTCATGTGACATGAACAAGGATCATGAGTCTCAAAAGCCTCAAGAAGTTCAAGAGCCTCAAGAGTCTCTTGAGTCTCTCGAGTCTCATAAAGGTCTTGAGTCTTTAGAGCCTCATGAAGATTTTCAGTCTGTTGAGTCTCATAAATCTCATGAGGTTCACGGACCTGAAAAATTTCAGGATCCTAAAAAATTGCAGGATCCGCACGAGTCCAAGGATGGTTCAATCTCGGTAACTCAGTTGATTGATCAAGTAGTCGATCTCACCGATGACCTAACAAATGTGGTAAGTAGGCAAAATGATGGGCTAACAGTGAGCCCCCAAAGTCTGTCTCCTTCCCAAATACCAGCCTTAGGTATAGCTTTTGAGCTCACAAGCAAGTGACAAAGGTTAAAACATCGTCGTGTCGAGGGTCAGGGAGAATTATCACCCACAAACGTTAGAATAGTTATTTTACCGGTAAGATTTCATGGGGGATCGTGGGAGGTAGGTTTATTTGAACCCCTTGGTGCGGTCTACGGGGAAGTAATAGTTCTAGGAACCACGTCATTATTCCTCCCTCTTTACTCCATAACTGGTCGCTTGGCAGGAGCACCGCTCATCGAGCATGAGGTGATAAAGTTCATCAAGGCAAATTACTCCCTTGGAAAACTGACTATCTTATCTGTAATTGAAGGGGCACATAGGTTGGCGGATCGGGATGTACATCTAAAATATGATGTCAGTCAAAATACGGACTTTAGATGATTCAGTCAGGATTCCTTGAATGAACTCCAACTTCGTAAGATTAAGGCAAACAAGTTCTGGTAAAAAACAGACGTTGCTACACTCCTAGTCAGACTGTTGGGCCTAAAAATCCTAATGGCGGTCCATGGCAATACCTTTGATCTGCTGTCTCAATCCAAAACGCGGTATTTTGGATTGGTATCTATTTGTGATTCTGTGAAATGACAAATTTTCAGGTTATTGATGCGTTATACAATAAAGATAAAACATGAAAATTACTAAAAAAAATGCAGACCTGAACCTCAAATCGTTGGATGTCAACGGTTTTACCTCGACCAAGTATCAAAAGAAACCAGCCATATATGATCAATTAAAAAGAGTTGGGGGAAAAGAATGACCGAATGTGATTTGCATCAAGGAAACACACCTTATGGACTGTGATCTACATAATCGTTGTCATAAACAGATATGGCCCTACACACCATTCAGAATTCGTACCCCTCAGCCACGAAGTGCTGGTGTAGCCATTTGGATCCCCCCAGGATCCAAGGTAGAACCTGTCTACTGAGAGTTTGATAAAGTAGAAGGTAGGTGGGTATATATCTTGACAACGTTGGAAATTGGAACCGGTTTTTTGGAGGTAAATTGAATACACAGTACACATCTTGTTTTTTCGTTAAGACGCTTGGGAGGTCGGCCCACCCACAACCAACCAACCAATCAATCAACCAACCAACAGCAAAAAAAAATACGTTAAAAAAAAAAAAACACTTTCGCGAACGACATGCACGTGTGCGTATGTGTGTGTGTTCACCCAAAGGGAGACGAACCCATCGCAACCAACCAACCAACCAATCAATCAACCAACCAACAGCAAAAAAAAATACGTTAAAAAAAAAAAAACACTTTCGCGAACGACATGCACGTGTGCGTATGTGTGTGTGTTCACCCAAAGGGAGACGAACCCATCGCAACCAACCAACCAACCAATCAATCAATCAATAAAAAAAAAGAAAAAAAAAACAAAACAACATACTCTTGCGAGCGACTTTTGTGTGTGTTTGTGTGTGCATGCCCGACGGGGGGATGACACCTCATAACCAACTAACCAAACAATCAATCAATCGATCGGTCAACAAAAAAAATAAAAGTTATAAAGAAAAAAAATACATAGTTTCACATGCAGTGTTTATGTGTGTGTGTGTGTGTGTGTGTGTGTGTGGTGGTGGGGGGGGGGGGACACCCCCCGCAACCAACCAATAAATCATTCAATCAATCAATCAATATACGTATATAAAGTTCAAAAGACAAAAGCAAAGTACGTCATTTATTGATTGATTCATCGAACGACTGATTGGGGATCGCTTCCCGGGGGGGCCGACGACCCTACCCCAACCATGCAATCAATCAATCAATATGATTGGGGGGTCCATTTTTTTTAATTATTTTAAAGTTCACCCTCACAGACCAAAAATTTAAAGGTAAACCTTTTTAATTTTTTTTATTTTTAAAAAAAAAAAAAAAAAAAAAAAAAAGGTTTGGCGGGCCAAAACGCCTAAACATTCCTAAGGGGGGGTGGAAACCCCACCACGAACGCTCGGGTGAGTAATATTGGTTCAACTACAACTTAACTACTTTACAAATTAAGAAACAATTGAGTTTTATTGTATTTGTTTTACTGGAGGATAACAACTTCGACCATTTATTTACAATGGTGAAAGTGTTACATTTCCATATGAACGGGTATTACAACTTCAGGGAAGAATCCTTATGCATTTGACTCGTTATATTATAATTAAAAATCAAAATATTTTTACATTTCTTATTATTATTATTATTTTTATTACTTTTATTTTTATTTCAAATTTGGTAAGGAATTTGGATAAATGCTCACACAAATGTTTTTTATTTTATTTTTCTTCATAACATATTTGTTTTTGAGAATTTTTTTTTTTTTTTTTTTTTTTTTYTGCATTCGGCTTGAACAGCCGAACACATTCCCAAGGCTTCCCGTACGTTCGGGTTTTTGGGTACGGGCGTTCTGCCCGTCCAGAACGCCGATTACCCTGTATATATATTATCATAGAACTATTGACTAATATCGTAAGCATATGAAGTAGAAGAATAAATAAGATGAGCGAAAAAAATAAAAATGAAAGGACAGATAGACAAACCAAAATGACACAAAACAGTGTCCTCTTATTTTTTGTTTCACTGTAATCTTATTTCTTTCACTATTCTAAAATAAAAAAAAAAAAAAAAAAGGAATAAAGTCCGATAAACATGAAAAACAAAGACACATTGAAATCATTAAGCTTCTTAGTCGTCTTAACACCTCCTCCACCGTGCCTCCAACATACAAGGCTCACCATGTTGATGAAGTTGAGCGTGAGCTGCCCCCATCCCCATATGCCATAACAGCCTACTTGCACACTATGGGAAAGAGGTAAATTGAAGGAAGAGGTGTTAAACACCAGGAAAAGAGGAGCAAAAAAAGAAAACCAATAGGCATCAGGAGAAAAAAAAAAAAGTTCACACAAATATTTTATTTTTTTATTGCATTTTTCTTTGTTTCACAGTTCTGCAGTTTTTGTGAAGAGTCTACCACGTTCGTTTTTCAGCGCATCTGCACTTCTTCATTTTTCATTCTTATTTTCACCCTTTGGACTTTTCCTTTGAGGGTGTAGGATGCAAGGTACAAACAAAGTAAGATGACACAAACTTATGTTTTTCTTTTACTGCATTCTTCACTGTTTTGCAGTTTTAGTGAAGGGTTTTCCACCTTTGTACATTCTTGTAGACTCTTTTCAGCGCACCTGCATATTTTTGTTAGGGTGCAAGGTATGTCTAAGTAAGACCCTCACGACAGATTGGACGACTATCCTAAGGATGCGGGCGATAGTAGTAACCCTCCCGCTGATCTACAGGACGAAACCATTAAGGTAAGCAACTTTGTCACATCAGGAATCAGGGCGACTTGCATTAACCATACCTTTGAAGCATGCACGGCAAAGGGCATACCGGTTGCAGGCCATGACGATTGTGAGGCGCTCACCATCACAGTCGCGCCCGCAGACACAGATGAGACATACTGCATCTAGATATAGAGGATGTTCACAATTCGGATACAGGTGACATCCCTGCTGACAGCGGACCAAAAAAATTATACGGTTGTAGTGATGCCGACAAAGTCGATGCTTTCCACAACCAAGTGTAATTGTGCCAGTGATCTCACAAAGAAGGAGGTCACAAGTTGTTAGTGCAGCATGTGGGGGAATGAAGACTAAAGCAGGCACGATGACAGACATGGAAGTAGGCACGGAAGCAGACACAGACTCAGGCGTGGATACAGGTGCGGAGGTGGGCACGAAGACAGGTGCAGAGGCGGGGATAGAAGTACACGAGGTACCCATCGGGTTAGTAATCTGAAAGGAGACAAACATAGAAACAGGCACAGAGACAGGTACGGAGGCAAACACAGAGAGAGGCGGGCATGGAAGTACACGAGGTACCCATAGGGTCAATGACCTGGAGCAGTTGTAGGTTAGGGTAATTACGCATGAGATCACAGATAGCAGTAATAGTTTGCACCATAGTAGTGCCATTTCATAATTCCCAAGAACCAGAGGCACAAACAAGAGAGGGGTAGTGGCCAAGAGCATGTAGAATATAGGCACAAATGTGCGAACAGTGGTCCGGGTCGTCACCCGAAGGGGCACGCTGCATATCAAGCCGACGCCTTATCAAAGCAATATCCAAAACAGAGATATTGAATCCCCCCATGTCGAGTGTAATTACTATCTTATGGAAAATGCAGAGCCGGGTTATCGCCATATAACTCACGTTCCTGAGCATCAAGATCAGAAGCAATGGCCAAGAAATCAGAGTGAGTATATGGTTCCCGATGATTGGTTCGTAGGCAAATGTTAGTAGCAACGACGCCCCACAGATTTAGTGAAGGATGATAAGGTGGATTTTCTACAGAATCTCCTACAATCCACTTGCCAAGTTCATCCTCAAGTGGTCCCTCGCCATCATCCCTCCCATTTTGTGTTTGCCACCTTGAAGAGAGGTTTGAAGTCGAAGAGCGTCACAGGCGTGGTAAGGATGTTTGGGGTGACAAAAGACGGGGACGGGATGTTAGGGTGGGTCGTGGTGGGGAGAATGAACGGGTTCTTCTTCTTCCAAAAACAGAGATGGAGGAAAGGGGAATAAGCTGAGGTTGGGAAATAGGCCGAAGCCAGCGTTTAGGACGGCGAAGTAGGTTTTCTGCAGAGACAGAACATGATGACGGAGTCTGTGTGGACGAAGTGGCTTGTGGATTAGGAAGAGGGGTAACAGATGGAGACAAAACCAAAGGAGGTAGGAGTGGTGAAGACAGGGATGGTAAAGTAGTCGGAAGGTAGGTAACAGACGGAAATCAAACTAGGGGAAATAAAGGCGGTGAAGACGGGGGGATGAAGTCAGGGGTGATGAAGTTACGGGTGGTGAAGTGCTGAAGCAGAGAAGAGGGGACTTTGCAGGTGGTAACGCACACATGGCCATGGATGCCATGGAGGAACACACCGAGACCAAGGGCAATACAATAGCTACGGTGACCATGAATGTCGCGGAGGAACACACCGAGACCAAGGGCGACACAACAGTTGTGGGTCAAGTTGCTCCCGCAGAATCAATCGTAGAAGCAACCAAGGTCGACGAGGAAGAGGCTGCGAACCAAAAAGGGGCAACCAGGGTCACAAACGACATGGAAGGGGTTACTAATACTGATGAGGACGTAGGTGCAACAGACGCAGGTGATGAATAAAAGGTTGTGATAGGTGTGACAGGTGTCGGTAATGAAGAAGGGGTTGTGGCAGGCGTAGTCACATGACAATATGTGGATACTCGAGAAAGCGGGTGGTGAATAGACCATCGAAGCATGTTGTGGAACCAACTGGAAAGACGGGTAACATGCACCGGGTACCTGTGTTGACGTTTACGAATATAGGAAATCCGTCCTTTCGCAAGCGTTGTTTGAGAGTATCCGCGAAAAAGCATGTAGTGTGTGAGCATCGCTGCTGCAGTTTTGAAATCATACTAATTATTACAGACATACTTAAACCTAGTAAGCTGGTCTGCAAACACTCCCGCCGGCTGGTGTGCAGGGATGTTAGACGTAACACTAGGATAACGAATAATAGGGAAATTTCATTCAGCTGCTTTGTCAAAGACGCTCGTACGCAGGGAACCATCAGGGTGGACTTGGAGGCGTGCACCCAAGAATTTGCAAAAGCCATCAGGTGCTGTGGTCTTCTTCCATTCGAGGTCATGGTGCTCTGACGGTGGTGGCAGATGTCCCCATGAGAGAACATCATCGATCAAGCAGTATGTGAACGCATACCGTTGAGCTTCGCGAAGATCACACCGTTGAAGGTCATCAATGAATTGAGCCTCATCCCAACACAACGTCAAATTAGCTATCTCCGGACCAGAATTACTCCCCA
Organism: Chara braunii; assembly: GCA_003427395.1. Taxonomy (NCBI): domain Eukaryota; kingdom Viridiplantae; phylum Streptophyta; class Charophyceae; order Charales; family Characeae; genus Chara; species Chara braunii. The sequence goes on from BFEA01000012.1 coordinate 2,622,554, forward strand.
TCAGGATGCCAATCAGTTGATGTCATAAGGTGTCGTCCGCTGCATAAAGATACATGTTTGTGACAATGAAATGAAAATGTTCAAAAATTTGGGAAAGGGTCAAGGTGCTCAGTTCGGTATCAACCATCCACTCCCCTTGACTGGGCCCTTTAACAATCATGTTAAACCACCAGTACCTCCTAAAAGTGCTCCACATTAACGATCAGCCCAAAGTGAAAATCGCACCGTTTGCAATTGGTTGAATTGCGGCTACTGGCCCAGACCCGTTTTATCCTGAAAGCCATGTCTGTTAACGCGGAGCACTTTTCGGAGGTATTGGTGGTTGAAGGGTAGGAGGATGTGTGCGCCCTTATGTGTGTTGTTGTAAGGCATATGTATAGGCTTCCTCAACCGCTTTTGATACATTATGATAAATATGGTCATGAGAAGGATTGGTATACATAGTTCTGAAATCAACAGTGCGAGGAGCATGGTCACGAAAAGTAGATGAATTACGTTTGAGATCATGCATGACCTCCTCAACGCTTTGCACGATTCAGCACCATCTCACACCGCTTTGTTGATACGACAGGTTATCCTTCTCACGGAGAGTTTAAATGACTCCTTATAGTGCAACGCTGAGGCGGGCAGAAGCGACGACAGTACTGGCCAAGGCTTTGTGGGGAGATTGATGGTGGACTGCAACCGTCCACTCCCCTTGACGGGGCCGTTTAACAATCATGTTAAACCACCAGTGCCTCCTAAAAGTGTTCCGCATTAACGACCAACCAAAAGTGGAAATCGTACCGTTTGCAATTGGCTGAATCGGGGCTACTGGCCCAGATCCGTTTATCCCAAAAGCCACGCCCGTTAGCGCAGAGCACTTTTATGAGGTATTGATGGTTCAAGGGTAGGAGGATGTGTCCACCCCTGTGTATGCTATTGTAAGGCATATGTATAGGCTTCCTCAACCGCTTTTGAAACATTATGACAAATACGATCATGAGGAAGATTGGTATACATAGTTGTAAACTCAACAGTGTGAGGAGCATGGTCACGAAGAGTAGATGAATTACGTTTGAAAACAAGCATGACCTCCTTAAAGCTTTGCACGATCCAGCACTATCTCACATCGCTTTGTTGATATAACATGTTAGCCTTCTCACGGAGAGTTCCAATGACTCCTTACAGCGCAACGCTGAGGCGGGCAGAAGTGACGGTAGTACTGGCCAAGGATTTGTGGGGAGGTCGATGGTGGACTGCATGAACAGATGGCGCAGTTGATCGAGATCGCTGCGGCAAGGAGAAATTATTCCACTCTGTGACGCCGACAATACCGTGAAGCCCGAGGGGCGATTTGTGCGCTTTAAGTGCGTAGTACAGATATAGCAGCGTGTCTTTGTGTGTATATCCCCACCGAGGATTCCAAAGCGCGTGATGTTCGAGAATATCTGCGACAAAGTCAAGAGGCACAGCATAGGTAAGGATGTCCAAATGAGCAGATCGATAAGACAGGTACAGTTTTTACAACAGATTGCCAAGTTATGTGAGCTCTTGTCGACAGGGACAATAACAAAGTGTTGTTGAAGGTGTCTCAAAGCCCTGTGCACTGAGTGAAGGGAGTGCGGTTGTCGTGTGGTAGCGTGGGGGGATGAGATGTTGCTTTGGCAACGTGTGAGAACGGCTATATATTTGAACTTCAGTCTTTATGTTGAAGTCTCATTCTGCTGTTTTACATTCATTATATGGGTACCTGTTGCGGCTTCGCTCGCAAAAAAAACGGAGGGCAAAAGGCAAAAACATGAAAGGGGGGGTTTGCTTTGGGGGGGGGGAATGGGGACAGGATGGGGGAGATTCACCTGTGTACTCCTGTTGACTCTGACGATGCATTGCTGCTGGAGATCAGAAAGCCTTGGAAAAACTGTCTTTTTTTTTTTTTACTTTCTACATTTGCACGGGAGTAACCTCCAAGAGACCTGTTGAGACTGCAGGGTTTGGTGGGTTTCCGGTTGGTGAACAGATACTACACTTGATCGTGTGGAGGGCCGGGGGGTGCATTGGGGTCTCTCTCTCTCTCTCTCTCTCTCTCTCATGCGGGCGCGCGTGCATGTGCTCACATGCAGCTTTTCCTTTTTTTTTTTTTCTTTTTTTTTTTTTTTAATCTTTAGAAAGGGCTCCTACCAATCGGAACAGATGCTACAGTTGATCGTGTTCGGCAAATGTTGTTTATTTTGGCATGAATCTCATTTTATGAGGGTATTTTGCAAATTATCCCGGATGTACCACGGATCAGATATGAAACCAATCGGAACAGATACTACAGTTGATCGTGTTCGGCGAATGTTGTTTATTTTGGCATGAATCTCATGTTATGAGGGTATTTTGCAAACTATCCCAAAAGATCACCACACATCACGGGCCACCACAACTCACCACGGGCCCCGGACCACCACAGCTTCCACCACCATGGACCACTGCACGTCACGGGCCACGGCAGCCCCCGGACCACCATAGCTCACGGTTCACTTGAGAGAGAGAGAGAGAGAGAGAGAGAGAGAGAGAGAGAGAGAGAGAGAGAGAGAGAGAGAGAGAGAGAGNAGAGAGAGAGAGAGAGAGAGAGAGAGAGAGAGAGAGAGAGAGAGAGAGAGAGAGAGAGAGAGGGCGATACGCAACAGTGCCCACAGTGGAGTACAACTTCTTTGCATACGACAGCGCGCTGCATGATGGGCGAAGGTTCGAATGACAAACAACAAAGAAACGAGCAAATGCGCGTACAAAGGCACGTACGACAACAACAGGGCGAACAGAACACAAAACCCTACCTGTGGGTACCGCGCAAGAGACTGTACCGGTAGGTACCGCAGCCCCCTCCAACAGGCAAATGATCTGGGCCTTTGGGCCTGAGGTACTGGGCCAACGGCCTGGATTGCCGCGCAATCTCAAGATCTTAAGACTGCATGCCATCTCAGGATCAGACGGCCAGGATTTCAGATTTATTACACGTTTCCGACCATCCATGCCGTGGGCCGGTAGGACCAACGACGACCTGGATCAGAGATTGGTTCCCTTAGCGATTTTAATAGTGTAGGGATTGAAATTTGGTACATGCCTTAAGATTTATTAATTGTTCATAAGATAAGATATTCATGCCTTTCTATAATAACGTCAGTCTGTTTGATTCTCACATGCTAAATTCTTCATTTGTTGGAAGCAACAGAATTTGGTGGTTGGGGCAAGTACAGTAGTAGTACAATTACAACATAGTTAAAAACAAAAAAACACAAAAAACTACCCTATATTCTTACAACATAGTTAAAAAAAAAAAAAAAAACAAGAAACTACCCTATATTCTTCTCTCAATGTAACCTTTCACTTTCTACCAACCGCTACTCCTAATCCTATACAGGGGATCCCTGCAAGCGTATCTACCTTTCACAATTAAGGGGATATGCATGTTTTGATTTCTTTATACACACATCAAACACTCGGTGAATACTTTATCATAGTGCAGTAAGTTTTTTTTTTTTTCCATGCTCCAACCTATTTGTGGGGAGCAGCACGTGCTGGGAATCGGGCCCCGCGTCCCATATGAAGACATGTAGAAAAGATTTATGAACAAATTGCAGTACCGGGGCCATTACCATAAGTGAATTTTTTTCCCATTGTAATAACGAAAATTAATTGAGTGGCTCGGAGAATATGGACGTGAGCAACTACAAGATAAAAAGAAGATGATGGAGCCCGACGGTTTGTCCTCGGAATGTTTTCACATTGTCATTTCAAATCCCATCTCCAACTTGAAGGACAGGCGTAACAACGACGAAATCCTTGGAGTCGCGTTCCCGAGGAGTGTCTAATGACGCCGTATATCTCAAGGCCATCATCCTTGTAGGAAAAAAGGACAAAAAAGACAACGGTCACAAAAGTCGATAACTGATGTCATGGTTACAGAAAGTGCGCTACCTTCTTTCCCCGAATACAGCGTATGGTCATTTTACCTGTAATAAGGGTATCTTCAAGTCTTCAAGTCTTCAAGTCTAAATACAGATAAAATGACCGGGCGTTGTATTCGGGGGAAGAACGAAGTGACGGTTTTCTACGGTCAGTTTGTGGCATCCGCCTCTTACCTGGGTATAGTCACAGCAGCGTGCTGCCTTCTTTCTCCGGATACAACATATCTTTAAGTCACAGATACAATGACCAGGCGTTGTACTCCGGGAACGACGGAAGTGAAGGTTTTCAATGGTCAGTTTGTTGCATCTCCCTCTTACCCGGGTATAGTCACAGCAGGATTTTCTGACCAAGCTCTGGACGTGATCGCCGTCAGATTCGTGCAGGTCTGGCCGTAACTGCAGTCAGATGCATTTCTGAAACTGCCAGCTGCATAGCGAAGACGATTCATAACCGAGCGGGAGTGACAATAGAGAGCCAGAGAGAGCCTCTGTCGTTGACGCCGCGGACCTGAAACCTGGTGTTCATTCGGCTCCGGCCAAAATCCGCGATTTCAAAAACAGAGTAAAAAGAGAAAGGATAGCTGTTCAAGTTACCGCCCCCTGCAAGCACATGGCAGATAGCCGGCAAGGCACGTGAACAACACCCTCGCAGTCGATCTGCCGGGTCTGACTCAGCAATTTTGCGCAACACGACGATCTAATTACAGTTACAGTAATATAAACAAATGCCAATCAGCATTAATTGACCATTTGAGCATTCAAGTTCAAGAATGTGACGAGTTGATGGATGGATTGCCCTATCTTAGCCACTAATTGAAAGAAATAGAGGAAAAGAACACAGAGATAGAATGGGAGAGAGAGGTAAGGAGTGGCAGAGAGGAGTGGGAGGAAGAGATGGAGAGAGACAAAGAGACAAAGAGAGACAAGGAGACAGAATAGTTCCAATGGTAGAACGATGCGCGGAGAATACTTGCATGCTGACATCTTCAGGGGCAAATCGACAATAGCTCTGACCTCTGCCACGATAGCAGACATCTTCAGGGGCAAATCAACCATAGCTCTGAGCTCTCTGCCGCCATAGCTGAAATCTTCACCCTCTTCCACAACCAGAGCCTTTACAGTCGCTGCAGGTTCCCGAAGTCCTCAGATTCGGGAAAAAAAAAAGAAAAAAAAAAAGGCTCCTCAGATCCATACAAGCAGCAGATTTGCCAAAAAGGTAGGTAATAAGAAGGAACAAAAAAAA
>BFEA01000012.1:2655408-2666803 GCA_003427395.1 Chara braunii
TTTTTTTTTTTTTTTTTTTTTTTTTTGGAGGGTTGAGCTGTGCTCCTCTACGTCTTTTAATGGATTCGTCTCGGTATATGAAAGCTAAGTAGGGCAGCTTGGCCATTTCATTTGAGTCTCTATGACAGTACTCTTAGGCTTTTTAGCTTCTCTGAGATATTGATACCGCTCTACAGTGCTTGCAAATCCCATAAGCTAAGCCGGCTGATGCTGTCGGGATAACTCCGGGGGCCAAGTCCCACTAGCAGCGTTGAGCTAGCTCAACGCCTGAATCTAGACGTGTTTGTGGAGGCGTGCAATTCAGGAAACTCAACACCACTTCTGCACATCTCCGCAAAAGCGTCCACATGCATGCGTTCAGGTAGCTCGACGCTGCTAGTGGGACTTGGCCCCGGGTTGAATTGTGAGGTCTTCTATCATTGGAATTATTGTCAAAAAAAAAAAAAACAAAAAAAAAACGGAAGGTCTTGGGCCGCCACTCATCAAATCTGCAAAACAAGGAATGAAACTTCCTGAAAACATGGAAATATGCACCGCGGTAAGAAAAAATACAAAGACGGAAGAAGGCGTACGCGGGCGTCTCTCCACCGAGAACCACGGAGCCCAGACGGACAGTTCCCGTAGATAAACTATCTTAAGACTCCACTCATCGATGCATGGAGAAGTAACAGTACACGGAACCCTAGTGAGCACTCTCTCATTACTATTCGGTAAAATGTCAGGGGAAGCACGCTTTAAAGCTGAGATTGTAAAAATTATTCAATCCCAGTTTCCGCCAGGGGGCTCGACAGTGCTTATCCTATCTTCGGATGCTCATAGGATTTCAGCTAAGGATGTCTTCCTCAAGTACGAGCATACACGGGCAGTTAACTTACGGCGTCTTACGCTGGTTCACTCAGGACACGTTAACAGAACTCCAACAAATGAAGATCAAGGTAGGTGATTTCTGGTCAGAAGTTGACATTACGATCCTACTCTCCCACATCCTAAAGAATGCACAGACCTTACTGAATCAAGGAGGAAAGCTAGACTCGGGTCACTGGTTGACCTTGTAAAACAATCTATGTACAACCAGTCTACAATTAAAATAAAACATGAAAGACACAAATGGATTGGAGATGCTATACAACAGGAATAAAGACTGGAAACTCCTAAAAAGAGCTTCAGACCTAGACCTAAGATCAATTAACGTAAATGGACTAACATCGACCAAACAACAAAAACGGCAGGCAATCTATTAACAACTAAAAGGAGTGGAAGGTAGAGAATGACCGGACGCCATCTGTGTACAGGAAACACACTTGATGGATAATGCAGACCACCATCATACACACGGACAGATTTGGCCCCATCAGGCCTTCAGGGCACACGCACCCAGACTAGGCAGTGCAGGAGTAGCAATATGGCTTCCCCCTGACTCTAGAGTTGATCCACTTTATTGGGAAGCTGATAAGGAAGAAGGGAGATGGGTTTTCCTCTTGGCAATGTTAGAGATTGAAGTTGTGGCAATCCTATGCGTATACGGTCCCAATGATGTAGGAGCAAGAAGTCGCTTCTTTGAATTTCTAAAGGGTCGTTTTCCCGTCGGTATCCCAGTGGTAATGGCCGGAGACTTCAATGCAGTACCAATCAGACAATTGGATCGCTGGCAGATCCCTTTCCCATGTCCACAGTACGTGGAATAGAGTGAACAAATAATTGAAGGACTATGCCAGTCTCTCAACCTCTTTGATGCATACAAGCGTCTTTTTCCGGTAAAACGTAAATTCGCATGTTTTAGGAAGAGCCAAACAATGAATGCATCCAAATCTCGCATTGTTCTCATACTTCTATCAGAAGAACTAGAAGAAGTTCTTCAATTAGCAGAGATCTTCCCTCGAAATGTCTTCCCTGGCCTTGATCACGCTATGATTGCAGTACTACTTTCTTTCAGGGAAATATCGGATCAACACTCGTGAGCATTAATCGCTTCGAAGTATATCTACAAGATGTTTGGTCCTTCTGGAGAAAGCGGAAGGATCAAATTAGGGAAGACATACAATTGTTCAACAACGGCCTAATGTTTTTGGGACGTAAATGCAATGAATATTCAAAAATGCTTGTTGAGCAACGTCATCGTGAAGAATTTGATTTGCAAAAACAATTCCACCAACTTCAAGAACAAGAAGAGAAATCGGCGCACGAACCTCAACTAACTGAGATTAACAAAAGAATCTGCAACTTGGAGTCCAAATTATTAAAATTCATAGAGCACCGTTGGCAAGGGATCGGAATTAGAGGTAAGTTGAAGGTTTATAATACGGAGGGGGTGATGGATGCAAGATTTTTTGTCGCAGCAAAAGCCAGAACTGGCAGAACTACCATTGAAGCCTTCACAGACCCTCAAGAAAGCCAATACTCACTAATCACATCCACAGCGGCGTGCACAAAGATAGCAAGAGACTTCTATAAAAACCTCTTTATATCAGTATGCAAACAAAAACCGAAGGAACAAAGAGTGAAAGAGATTGAAGAATTTCTTGAACCACTAACCAAAACTTTAACAGACCAACAAAAAAACGATGCTTGAAAGTCCACTCACAAAGGAATAAATTTGGTCTGCCCTGATGATGATGGAGGAGGAAAAAACTTCACGGATCGATGGACTCCAAAATAATTTTGGGAAACCATGTGGGATTACCTTGCTCAAGATTTAATGGATTTTTACCATGCAGTCTGGGCCTCAGGCACAATTGGAGAAATAGTTGGACAAAGGGTTCTGACTTTATTATACAAAAAATGCGACAAAGTTAACGTCCGTAATTACAGACCAATAACATTTCTCACAGTAGTTTATAAACTGGCAGCAAAAACACTCGCAAACCGAATACTAAAACTCATCACGGACATCATTCATCCTACTCCAACGGGCTTCATTGAAAGAATAAACATTCAAGATAATATTTTATTAGTTAATGAATTAGTTAAACTCTCTAGACAATCTAAGCACAATGCAGGTTTCATTTTCATAGATTTTGAAAAATCCTATGATCATGTTGATTGGTTATTTTTACACAAACGCCTAGAAAAGTTTAACTTTGGCCCTTGTTTCAGAAGATGGATTGAAATCCTACATGCTAATGCTACAACTAGGGTTATGATAAACGGTAACCTGGCTCCGCCTTTAGAGCTAGAACGTTTGGTGAGACAAGTGGATCCAATCGCCCCCTTTCTTTTGTCATCGTAATGGAAGTTTTAGCAACTAACTTAAGATGTTACAGAAACATTAAACGTATCCAGGTTAGCAACATCCCAAAAGAAGCCATATCGGTCTGTTCCTTGTTTGCAGACGACCTATCCTTGATGGTTGAAGCCTCGCACGAAAATTTGTTAGCAATCAAGGGACTGATGGATAAATTATGCGCCATTTCTGATACGAAGATCAATTAGGGAACAAAAACTCAAGTCTGGTGGATACACCGTCAGGGGGTGAGATCTCCAGAGTATCCAAATATCAGCTGGTTGACAGTAGAGACCCTAATCAGGGTGCTTGGGATCTGCCTCTCAACAAATGGAAAACCAACAGAAAACAACAAATGGACATCTAAATCAGCTTTGGCCAAATTGGAACTTTGAAAGGACAAACGAACATCTATTATAGAAAGTTCACTAATCATAAATAATGTTATTCAAGTCTCACTCTAGTACAAGTTGGCAATATGGTCACTGGACAAATCAACGCTTAAACTTCTACAATAACAAATAACAACCTATCTATGGAAAGGTAATCATGACTTCAAAAATGTCATAAATAGAGTTGTCTGGCAAGAAATTATTCATCCCAAAACAAAAGGATGGTTAGGAATCTTAGACCCTTTCACTCAAGCCATGGCGCTCTCAATCCAATGGATAAAAATATTACTTTTCAACCTAGAGACTCCTTGGACAGCCCTAGCTGAGGAACAGATAGCGAGATTAGCCCCTGAAGTCCTAGAAGGGACAGATCCATTGATATGGCTAGAAAATCGTCACTGGTCCATTCCAAAAGGTAGAACTCAACACTCAAGCCAGCCAGAGAACCCAAATCGTCAAGTCACAAAAATGGACATTAAAAATGATCCCTTTTGGCCTGACCTCCTCAAAACCTGGCGCAAACTACCCTTACCAGATAAAATCCCTCCAAACCGTTGGGAGGAGGTCTCCCAATAACTTCTTTTCAACAATAGATGGTTGACTGATTCACAAAGAAGGATGTTCCATTGTATGGGTTCCCCCTGGAGAGGTTGGGTCAAAAAAGGGGTCCTAAGGTTTGGGGACATCTGAAACCCAGTAACCCGAGACTGATACTCTTTTTCTGATCTCTTGTCTAAATTGCGATACTGCAAGAGAATAGAAAAATCACTAGACACAATCACAGAAACCATCCCGATAAATTAGATAAGAATCCTCGGAAAAGGTTTCCAACTTAAAGAAAGTGATTGGGTGGGCATCAAAGGGAATTCCCAGCAAATAGGAAATGTAGTATTAGTAAATGATGAGGGATCAGCCTTGCTCTCCTTATTCTCAATCAATCACAAACACCGGCTCACTGAAAGTCAAACTAAGGAAACCGAATGGTTCAATGCTGACCAAGTATTCAGGATCAGAGTTCTAGAATACAAAGACCACTGGATAGCCTTCAAACCATCATGTGCAATCAACAAATTGGCTCTAGATCCCATTTATTGGTCTTGGACCGTCCATTTGGGCAAACATAGAAAGGGCACTCGCAATATTCACTCACTGACAGTCAGTTCAACATACCGCATTTGAGGCCTACACTGGAGTTGAAAGATATAATACAAACCAGGTGGATGAAACAGCTAAATGTAAGCAAGGATGATCTGAGACGTATTAAGTAGTTCAAAACTATTAAGATTAAACCGACAAAAATTGCCACCCTACAGTGGCAAATCGACCATCGATGCCTTCCCACGATTTGCAGTTTTTTTAATACCCCCATGAACTGGCCTCGGGATTGGCGAGCCCTGTTATGCGAGACATTGTCTCCAAACCAATTAGATGATTTCTCCCAAAACCTATTTATAACCGAAAGAAGAACCATTCTCTGGGCCCTCTGGCAACACCGCTGTACTTTTGAAAGGGAGGGTGCAAGGCTGGATGGTCCAGACTTTACGAAGTCCATTAAAGTACAGGTGCAAATTGTTATCACAGCTCAATGGGACAAAGTGAAAGAAAAAATTCAATTTATGACGAATAAAAAAGAAATCCAACAACGCATCAATCATTCAGTGGCGCTTGGCTCGGAGGATCTCAAGGAGGTACGATTGGAAAGATCAAAGAAAGTGGGGTGAGGACAGAGAACAAAGAAGAGCATAGCAAAGGAATTCAAAAAGACTACCGCCTGATATTCCATGATTGGACAAATGTGGATCCAACTGTACCACTTCGCCCTCTATCAGAGTTCTCAGATCCCTTCCCACCCTCTTTATTTTCCCTAGTCCCCATAAATTGGTTTGGATACGGAAGAGGAGAATAATTGTATTTTAACCAGCTAAATAACATTGTTGTTTCTGGTGAACAGACAAGGCCGAAAAGGCTGGTTTTTGTGGTGGACTAGAAGAGTAGTAGAACTATAGGAAGGGCGGTTTTCAGGGTGACAGGGGAATTTGAAGGAAAGATAGGGAGTTTGGAGAGATTGGTCATAGTCTCCAACAAGATATCTGTATGAATATTTCGGATTGTTTCAGAAGTGGGATATAGAAGGTAATGCTGCTAGGATACCATGAGCATCTGGCGGCCAGGCTCTGGCTGAAGAGGCAGTACTCCTTTTTCTTTATACTTCCCGTACTTCATGTTTTTGAATCATGTATCAATATTACCTGATTGAGGGACGCTGGACCCGTTTTCCAGCAGGTGCAGCTCCCCACCAATAGACCGGAGCCAGTAGCTGAGCTGCTAGTGGTGGATGCTCATACCAACACCACCAGCAATCTCAGCCAATTTCCTTCAAAAAAAAAAAAAAAAAAAAAAAAAAAGACTCCACTCATCATCCAGGTTTAACGAGTCGTTTGTATTNCTCCACTCATCATCCAGGTTTAACGAGTCGTTTGTATTCATAGATACAAAAGAGTGTTCGACCTACAGAACAGATCCTGTTCAAGTACAGTCGTCCGAAGATAAACTAAGGGGACGAAGGAAACACGCACGGCTGCCCAGGATCTCATGACAGACATCGGGTCTCGATCCTCTGTACAATTTCCTAAATGTATCCGAAACCCGTTGTGGTCTCAATATGTCCAACACGGTGACGATGACACTCTCCTCCCCCCTCCCCTCCCAAAGACCGTAGCTGCGCCACCACGCTTAGCGTGGTCTAACAGTCGGAAGAACGGCCCATATTACATTTATATTTATACATCCAGGAAAGTCCCATCTGTTGTGAGTACGCCCTCAATAACGGTCGTAGACGGCCTAAAACGCACATCATCGTGAAGGTCTTCAGCAGTCCTTTGAGTCTCCTACCAACGAGATGTCAGGGTTTTTTTTTTTTTCTTTTTTTTTTTTTAACCAGTTGCAGATTTCATTATAATCTTTAAAAAGGAGTCCGGGAATCCCTCCACAATACAACCCGGAAACGAGAGCTGGGGCCATTACTCTGTTTTTGCATTTCTCATTCAAGGGGGCTGGTCCCCTGCAGGGCTCTGCCACTGTAAGCGAAACTGGGTAACGCTCCCAGATGATTCCTTCCGGGTAGACTGTGAGGACCCCGGCCTCTGATTTTTTTTTAATTATTTTTTAACAAAACAGCTGGGAACCGGGCCCGGCGTCCGAGTCCCTTATATTTCAGTGCCAGGAATGGGGCCTGGCACGGGCCATTCCAATCAGGAATTCAGTTCGTCTAGTTTGGTCTGGATTCGACCTCAGGTCTATATTTCGACAGTTCATAGGTTTCGTTCTCCTCCTTTTTCTTTGCTTCCTTAAAAGTGAGATACATTCTTCTCTCAATTTTTTATTTTTTTTTTAAATTTGGACCATTTCATCAGATAATGTGTGTCATCGTTGCGCAGGGGCCATGCTAATGTTCTCTTTATCGTTCCAATTTTAACAGGTGTCCCCAAGGACTCTTGTCTCAATTTTACCTTCTCCTCACCGGGGACGGCCATAGTTTTTTCTCTCGCCTCACATATTTTTTCATTGGTGTTCTGCCATGTCATCGAACATATCTTTGTTGCACAAACCTACCTGCCACTACTCCTAAAGCTATACGGGGAATGCCATACAGCGGCCTATCTCAATTGGTTAGGCAAGCAAGTGGCATTGTGCAGGTCGTGGGGGTTCAATCCCCATGGCCTCCTGTGTCAGTCTTTGTACCAACGAGTCAGCTGGACCCTCCCAGTCGGTATCAGTAAGGCTTTCAGCCAACAGGGGAACGTGTGAGTGCACGACTGAGTGGGTTGTGCGTGGTGTGCGGGAGACTGTTGTCTTTAAACATTACTGTACTCGATAAGGGTGGGGGCTGATGAAAAGGGAAAACACAGTTACTGGCAAATGCTCGGTCCTTGTGTTAGCCGGCCCCCCACGGCAGGCCCCAACCCCCTGCACCCTAAACTCTCGGGCAAAGGGGCAAATATGCCCGTTACCTCTCTCCACAAAGAGAGGTAGAGGTAACCTTCCTTCACCGAAGAGAGGTAGAACTAAGCTATATTCTTTTACTGACCAGAAAACAGGTCCGGCGTCCCTCACATTTACGCCGCAGCCCTTTAAAAAAAAAAAAAAAAGGCGGGCCCGCCGCAGCCCTATGGAGCTGAGCAAGGCACTGTGTGAGCTGTTTCCAACAACTGTTGACTTTTTTTTTTTTACTGTTGACTGTTTGTGCTCGGAGCCACTGCTGCGTTGGCGCTTTCTGCTAAGCTAAATTCTTCTCTTACCTCACCCTTCAGAACCAAGTGCCTCTACTCGTAACGCTATACACGCACGGGAACCCTGCCCTCATAGCTACCTCCCCAATGAAGGGATCGCATGTTGACCCTTTGCTCCAGTGGTTTAGGGTGCAGGGTTGGAGTCCCCGGTTGGGAATCGTCAGCTAACGCAGGGTCTGAACGGTGCTTGGATTGTGCGTAATGAGTACGCAACGCAGCTTGCAGTGCCACCCTTTATTTTGACCAGCATTTTATTTTATTATCAATAGTTGCCGCTCAATCTTCACAGGATCTTAAGCCGGACATCTTCTTGTTTCCGCCTCGTTTTTCATTACTAGACGTGACGATTACAAATCCGGACAGCGTCGTGTTTCCGCCTACCTACCGGTAGTCTTTCGTTTTTTTTCAGAAGAGAGAACTGCCAGCCTTGGAATCTATCTGGTGGAAAAGAAACGAACTTCTCTTCAAGGGGGAAGACCACCATCAGCAACAAATATTCCACAGAGTCCTCTCCGAAGTACGCTTGGTTATCCGCGCAGATTGGCGCTCAAAGGGAATGCTCTGGTTCAGCAAGACTTGGGCAAAAGACGGCAAATTCGCCTCCATATCCCAAGAGGGCAAATTGGTTATATGTAACCAAGATATGATTGCACAACACGTTTTGGAGGAGGGACACTGGACTGATTTCCAGTAATTTGTTTCGATTGTTCCTTTCCTTTATTCCTAGTTGGTTTTTATTGTCCAGTTGCTAAAATTCTTTGCAGAATGAGCTGCATTTTTGGGACGCTGGACCCGGTTTCCAGCACAGCCTAAGGGCCTCGCTGCACCACTCTCGAGATGTGCAAAACGAGAGTGAATCTTCCGCTAGAACATGGAAAGATACAGCGACATGATTTTTGTCTTTTGTGCATTTCAAGAGTAGTGCAGCGACGCCCCAAGCTGGGTAAAGGCCCCAGTTTTTCATCCGGGTTGAGATGTAGAGGTTTTCCCGGCTTCACCTTTTCATTATTCAATGAAATGCAACTCTTCTTTAATAAAAAAAAAAAAAAAAAAACCGGCAGCCATAAATTGCGGCAAGCTGCTTCATTGTGCTCGACCCACGGTAGTCTTTAGTAAAAGTCAAAAGAATACTATGTCACTTGCGCCGGGCACATCTCCCTCTTCTTCTCTTTTTCTTTTTTTTTGTAAAAATTCGGACAATTTCTCGATTTTAACGGATTGCCCGAAGAACATCTACGGTATCCATGGGGACTATTCCACGTTTTGCCGTGGGTATAAAGTCTCCCTTTCAAAAATCCCCCAAATACAACGTACTCATATTTCAGGTTGGTCCACCTTCTTCCCGCAGTGTGCCTACATTTTACGAGCAGGTTGGTCCACCTTCCCCCGAATACAACGTACTGTCATTATAGCTGTATTTGGGGTATCTTTCGGGGGACCAAGGTAGTGATTCCGAATACCACCTCGTATTTTATTCTTGAACAAAACGACATCATGTTCATTTTCGCTGTCCGGCATGACAGCGGACGTGGAAAGAATGCACAGCTCGCAGAGTCCGAAAAGTCGGTTTCCCTCGGCAATTAGGATTCGGACAGGGCTTTAATTTTAAGATTATCAGTCTGAGAGAGAGAGGGGGGGGGAGGGGAGGATTCCGACAGGGCTAGCAATTGCTCTGGGTTTGATCAATCCACTCGCTGTGTGCTCTACCGCCAACTTTTTCAGACGTGCTATTACTGTATTACGAAGAAAATATACAATGGGCAATCATCACGCGCGAGCGGGCAAACGGTAGAGTGCATTTTATCCCCGGGGTAAGAGTCAAACACGTCAACCTACAGGGCTAGCTCCTGTTTCACACCAAACAGGAGCTGCCCTCGGCAGGTGGCCAGCCCATGATGGCCTACCAGGCTATGCCTGCCTTCGCTACTCAACCAGTTGGCCGATGACCCCCGAATTGACGCATATCCTACCTCACAAGGTAGGATGCAAACCCTCTGCCGCTTAGGCACGACTTAGTCCCACAGCGCTGGCGGCTTCGAGGTACAAGGAAAATTTTGATGATCACATCCTGTACACCGTGCCCGCACATGCGACACAGCCCCTTATCTTAGTCGTTTAAACCCCTAGTCATTGTCTCAATTTTAAATAGAATAAACGGCCACATGTTTGCGGCCTCGCCAAACACGGAAAAATTGGTCGGTCCTACCGCCGACCCTCACTATCACTTGCACACGTCGCCGACGTTCAAACTTAGGTAGGAAGAACATTTTTGCCTTTCGATCGCAGGTCTGGTCTGAATAGTCTTTGGCAAGTACCCCAATCTCATCAAGTCAAATCATTCAAACAATATTTTTTCTATAGTCAGACAGTGCCCGACATTGAAAATCCCGAGCACCTACCCTTGTAAGGGTTTCTGCTCCGACACCATCAACGACAACGACATGTTATCTTGAAAGCCAATTCTTCGCTGCACTAGTTTTGCTTGGGACCCTCTATGGAAAAGGGTGATACGACCTGTGGAGTTTCCTCCAGCAAACGCCTCTTTGAAACTATATTGTTAGAGTGGTTTTGTTATAAAACACGGTCTCAGTACATTCTTTTTCTTTCCCTTTTTTGTTTTCCTCACTACGTTCATGATGAGTTGTGTTTTTTGTACCTTTTTCTTGCGTTTTTTTTTGGGGGGGCTCGCTCAAGCTTACAAATGCAACAATTACTAGCATAAAAAAATGTTCCCGCTCTGGTCTTGTTACATATTCTACATTTTCTAGCATATGAATGCAGGAATGTGCAGATGCCCAAGTGCATGCTCTGCACATGGACATGCAGAGGCCCAGGTACATTCCAACCAAGCTACTTTGCCCTGGCTTCTTTACTCCCTTTTCTTTTTTTGTTTCGCGCTATTGGTGCACTGCACACACACAAGGACAACAGGACAACCATTTGTCAGTTTATGCACGTCATCCTTGCGCAGCGGCCATGCTAATCTTCCTCTGTATCATTCCAATTTTAACGGATGTCCCGAAGGACTACAAAAAGGCATACCAAATTTGATACAAGGACAAATTCCCAAAAATCTAAGTTACAGACACAACACGGTCTCCAAAGACAGATGGAGAAGTACAAGGTAAGGACAGAAACCGGAGACATCACCTTGATGCTTCATTGGATATAAGGACGCAGACCTTTGTCGGCGCAGAGAATTTTTGGACATATCGCGACCAAGAGAACATCGGGACGGTACGAGTGATCAACAGCGACGAGCATACGATGATACGAGGAGACTGCAGGGACTAGGGTTCAGCCGGACAGAAGTATTTGGACCGAGGGTATATATACTGTTGATAGAAGCTGAAATGATTACCTGCGCAGAGAGGTAGAAGGGTAATCGCAACAGTATCTGTCGCACGTATTGTCCAATATTGCAAGTCTCTCTCTCTCTCTCTCTCTCTCTCTCTCTCTCTCTCTCTCTCTCTCTCTCTCTCTCTCTCTCTCTC
>BFEA01000012.1:2696866-2710029 GCA_003427395.1 Chara braunii
AGCTCGTAGAATCTTGCACACGTAGCACGTAGCTCGTAGAATCTTGCACACGTAGCACGTAGCTCGTAGAATCTTGCACACGTAGCACGTAGCTCCACGGACCAATCACAAAGGACGAAGCACGAGGCACCAAAGCTCGAAGCACGTAGCACCAAAGCCCGAAGCACGTAGCAGCGGTTCACGTAGCAGAGAGAGAGAGAGAGAAACAGTAGCACCAAAGCTCGAAGCAGAGAGAGAGAGAGAGAGAGAAACAGTAGCACCAAAGCTCGAAGCAGAGAGAGAGAGAGAGAGAGAAACAGTAGCACCAAAGCTCGAAGCAGAGAGAGAGAGAGAGAGAGGGGGGCAGGTAGGTCTCGTAGGGTAGGTCGCGTAGGGCAGATCGTGCAGGTAGGCCGCCTACAGGAGGTACATCCGGTAGCGCAGGTCGGTAGCCAACGCTACCGTAGGCCGCGTGGGGTAGGCCGGATAGGGGAAGTCCGTCCGCGCAGGTCGCTCCGGTAGTCCAGGAACATGCGTAGGTTTCCTTTTTGGTCGTGCGCCCCCGCAAATCCAGATGGCCAGCTACGTTTCCTTTGTTTTTTCCCCGAACGAAACCACAAAAACGAAAAAAAGCTAAACCAAAAAAGAGAAAGAGAACAACGACGGGGGTGTACCTTGCCATGTTCCAGGGGACGAGTCACATTCTCATTTTGGACATTCGGGAGTACTGTAGCGAGACCCAAAGGGAAGCAAAAGTAACGGCAACACATTTCCGCGCCGCGACAGCCGCGTCAGAATTCACATCGGACGTCTCCAAATCTTTCATCTGAGGGCTGGCCGCGATCGTGGGAAAATCACGTACGTGCAAAAAAAAAAAAAAAAAAAAAAAAAAAAGCAAGCCAGCAACCGCAGATCACACATCCCTCGGTCGGCATCCCCCAGCGGCATCCACGTAAGGAGCCGCGTCCGATAAACTTTAGTAGGGGGAGAGATGAGGGGGGGGACAAGGCCAGGCAGGAGAAGGACAAGAACGTAGACATGAGGGTTGAGGATGGTGGGGGAAAGGGGAAAACTAGGAAGGAGGTCGCATATGTAGAGATGCAGAAAGGAGAAAAAGACTCAGGAACGGATAAATCTGAATTGGTCAAGGAGAAGGAGAAGACCATGGTTGACCCAAAGGGGGGTATAGGAGGGAGGATGAGTGATGCTTTGGATGGGACCGCAGGGACTTCCCTGGTCCCTCTCTTGGACAAGATGGATGAGGATCGGCCTACCCCTGGACGGGAAAAACGCAAACATGTTGAGGAAACTGAGTCGGGGGACAATCTCCATATTCGTGATTTTGTTGTTAAAGGTAAGGAGATTGTATTATACGAGAGATCGCTCCCGTCACCTGGCCTTGGGACCCCCCACCCTTCACCCTCCGTGCTGATGGTTAAAGAGGACGGGGATGAGGAGGATTCTTCATCTCAATCTGAAGACGACGATGAAGATCCATCAGTGGTTCCCACCGCCCGGAGGTACGAAAACGAGGTCTATGCATCCTCTCAGGATGAGGATGATTATGACTCTGATCTGGGAGTGAAAAATCTCTATCTGCTGAAGAGCGCTAAATCAGACCCTGTTGTGCCAGTTGTTTCTTCTGGGTCTGATAAGGAGGATTTCCGCTCAGCCGATAGCCATAACWRRACACCTRGTACTGATGAAGGTTCTAATAAGGTGGAGAGGTCTATCTCTCCTCTTGTTGTGGCTTCCCCGGCGAAGAAGCAGCTCTCGCCCAATAAGGGAGCACAGGTCCCCGGGATTAAGGGTGGTTCTTCAACATCCATTAGTCAATTTCCCCTCCCCAAGAGTACGGGTTCCCAGACCAAGGTAAATCTGGGCAAATCTCGTCCTTCAAAAAAATCTTCGAATTTTGCCCAGCCCATGCAGACTTTGTCTGCCAAGGACAGGAAATCAGGTAAGTTTAAAGAATTCCTGGTTCCCCTCGTGATTACGTCATCTCCCCACGGCCCCATGGTTCTCACGAATATTGACAAGAATGAAGCCCTGTCACTCCCGACGGTCCCCACCACAGGCCCACCTCCGGAGACCCTCTGGCTCTCGGCCACGAAGAAACAGGTAAATTCATGACAACCGTTATAAACCACAGGGGCATATACGGTCATAATAGTCCATTCCTCTGATTCCAAGACGAATTTAATCCAGACCCAACGGCCTTCACTATCATTGTACTGATCCAGAATATCAATATCGAGATCTTTGTAGATTAGGATGGCCACTCCTCCTCTGGTCCCCTCCGCCGGGGGTTCCAAGTCAGGAGTCTGATTCTACTTGGTAGAACCATCTCCTAAACCTCTGCCTCGTGTGATTTGGATGCGGGATGTTGCCTTTTTCCGAGCCCCAGACCCTCTACCCCTCGAGAGGGCGGCTTCCCCTTCCTGGCCTAAGGGGGCCGAAAAGGACGAAGCCGACAGGTCAACTGTGAATCTCTCTGATGCAAAGTCATCTGCAGCCTCCGTGATGTGAAGCCAATCCACCACGTCCTGGGCAGAGAGGCCTTCTGGAAAACTAGTTTCTCTCAGCGTGTCGGAAGATGTGTCCATAAACCTGGCTAGGGGGAGCCAATAGATCTGCTGAGAGCGCAGTTTATCCAGGTCCGCTGGGCTCGCTTGGAGGGCAAGACAGGCTATACGAAGCACAGTCTTGTTGCCATGTGCATTGGACGGAATGTGACGGCCCCGTTTAGGGGTTTGTAACAAAGTGCAGACACCCGAATGTTGTGATTATTTGTGGCGACTGGAATGCGGTTTTGAACCGAGGGTTGGACACACTGAGTCAGGCCCCCTTGCGAAATGACTCGATGTTGCTCTCTTTCCTGCAAGAAACTCAATCTTTCTCGGATCCGTTTAGAATTTTTCATTCGCATGGGAATGGATTTACTTGGTTTGGTCCCCCCCCCACTCCAACCTCCCAGGCACCTAGGAAAAGATTGGATTTTTTTTTGTCCGAGGTGCCCCGTCGGACCATAGCATGTGGTGTGACGTGATACCCGCCTCTATGTCCGACCACTATCCAGTGCTTTTGGACATTCTTCCCAAGGATACGATTGACCGTCATCGCCCGCCCTTCCGATTAAATACTAATCTTTTGAAGGATTCGGGGATCATACAATGGATTGATGACCACCTGTCGAAATGGCTGGAGGCGAAGTCTCTCTTCTCTAACTATCTCCAGTGGGCTGCCACCGGGATTGCTATCATCAGACAGGGTCTAATCACCTTCTCCAGGATGAAGGCTACTAAGAGAAATTGGGAAGAAAAGTCCTTGGTGAAAACAATAAGTCAGACCGAGTCTTTAATGGGCAAAGATCTGTTCTCAGATTTCCATTGGTCCGGTGTCCGTAGGGATGCTCTGGTCCGCCTAGAGGCTTTAGAAATTAAGAAACAGGCAGAATGAATCGAATTTCTTAGACTTAAAGGTGTAATCGGTTATGATAGGATGACAAAATTAACGTTTCGTTCGCTTTTACTCCGTAAGTCTAAGTCTTTGATTAGGGAACTTGCTCAGCCCTTCGATTGCTCGGCCCCTCTAGCAGTAGATACAGTTCAAATTTGTAGTTATGCTTTTGAGTATTATAGGGACATTGTGTCTACCCGTCGCCCTGCTGACCCCCCTCGTTGGGATATGTCAGTGTCATCACCCTTCTGGGATTGTTCCACAAAGGTTATCTCACGTGATGCTACCCTTGAACAGGATAAACCTATGAAAATATCGGAACTATATGGGTCAGCTAAGGCTATGGTGAAAGGCAAGTGCCCAGGCCTTGATGGCCTACCAATTGAATTATTTTTGGCTACATGGGGGACCATGGCACCCTTTCTATGTGATATATATAATCAGGCCCTCCACTCTGGCCGCCTCCCGAAAAGGTTCACACAGGGCATGATCTCCCTCATGTATAAAAGGGGGGAAAACGAGAGGTTCGCAATTGGAGATCAATTTCGGTATTGAATGTCACCTATAAACTGTTTGTTAAAACGTTAGCTCTGCGTTTGGCCAAACTCCTCCCCAATCTGATTGGTTGGGAGCAAGGGGCATTTGTAAAAGGGCGCTCTATTTTTTAGAATATTATTGCGCCCGTCCAGGCTCTGGAAGTCATTGGCAAAGAAAAAAGGGATGTTGCAGTCCTCCTCCTTAATATGGAGAAGGCCTACGACAAAGTGGGGTGGAGTTTCGTCCACACCACCCTAAATAAGATGGGTTTTGGACCAGGCTTTCGGACTTGGGTAGGTGCAAGCTACGAATTTGCGACATCTTCTGTGGTGGTAAATGGTAGATTGTCTGAGGAATTTCAGCTAACACGCTCCCTCAGACAAGGCTGCCCACTAACCCCTCTCCTTTTTGTCTTACAGTTGGAATTTTTATTAGATAATATTAAAACAAATAATAAAATTGCTGGCCTAAAGCTAACCCCGGATCTAGAATGGAAAGGGGGGGCAATTGCGGACGATCTTACGGTAGCATGCGATAATAGTCCGCCCTTCCTCCATGAACTCAGGACAGTCTTAGACACATATTGTGAGTTATCGGAAGCTTCCATAAATTGGGATAAAACTATATACTTCCTTCCCTACTCCCGAGAGTTGAGTGTGGATTGGGGGCTGAAACGATGTCCTGCAAATACTTCAGACCGATTTTTCGGGGTGCAGGTTTCGTTCTCGGACTGTGCAGTTGTCCAAGACTCAATGCTGGCTGATAAAGTTACGGCAAGGATTACCAGTTGGGCCCAGAACTTCAAATTGTCTCTTTTTGGCCGAGCCCTAGTTCTTACTTCAGCAACATTTTTCGTTCTATGGTTTCCGCTCTCTGTTCATTTGTTGGGAGCGGAGGCCTATTCACGGATCAAGAGAGAGGCTGCACGTTATATTTGGAAGCCGACTGCAGTTCTCCAACAAGGATTCATATAGAAGGTGGCTTGGGAGACCATAGCAATGGCAAGGTCACAGGGAGGGCTGGGAATTATTGACCCTGTCCACCGGAACCTAGCGCTACTCAGTAAATGGGTCATTACCGCGGCCTTCGAAAGCCGGTCTAAATTGTGGATCCGCCTGGCTGAATACATTCTACGTAAGGAATGGGGTCTGTCCAGGGGTGCAGATGTTTGGCTCTGTCTTTTCATCCCTTCTTTTGCAGCAAGAAAACCCAGATCGAGAATGTGGCGGAGTATCTTACATGCCTAGCACAAGTTGTTTCCTGAAGTTCTCAGGCAGCCAGAAACAAGAAGGGAAGTGCTAAACCAAATACTTTTTGAAAATTCCTTCATCAGGACTCAGGAATGTACATCTCTCAAGGTTGATGGGAGTCCGGGCTCCTTTGGCAGGGCATGGATTGAAAAGGGAATTATACAGATTGAAGATATATGGGATGTTCACCAGGAAACTTGGATTTCAGAAACCGAGCTTCGCTGGAAACAAGGTAGACTTCGGAATATAGAATCCAACTATGAAACACTTCTCAGAGCTATTCCGGCTTATTGGTTGGCATTTTTACCCTGCTCAATGGAACATGGCCCTGGGGCCTGGCTTTCAGGCACGGACGATGCTCGGGAAATTCTACGTGTCATTGGCCCAGACCTTCCTCAGGGCGTAAAGGTACAAGTTTGGAAGAAAAAGCAGGGACCTGCGGCGCATATTACCCTCACGAAAGGAGAGGACAGGACGATACCTTCAACGTTGGATCTAGTTGAATGTCGTGTCCTTCTTAAGTCTCAGGCAGAACAGGAAACGGTCTCTCTCATCATAGAAGATGCCTCCTCGATTTTAATCGAGCCTTTGCTGTACGGCTGGATGCTGGATTAGAGCCTATTAGCTCGGCTACAACGGTTCTTTATACCTCAAAAATTGGAGTTCAGGTATTACGGGCGAAGGTAAAAAAACAGCCAATTCTTACGGCGTCAGAGAGACTAGCCAAAGAGTCGGGTTTCACTTTAGGTAACATGGATTTATTTGGGTTGTTGAAAGCTCTCAAGTTGATGACTTCTCAGAAGCAGGTCAGCCTAGTCTAGCTCAAGCTGCTTTTAGTAACACCCTCAGCAACCTGGCTTGCCTCTAAAGGTATGGACATCTCTCTCTTGTGTGCGCGCTGTAATTGGGGTTGGGAAACTCCGTCCAATATCTGGCTTTTCTGCCCCTTCTCACTTCAGGTTTGGGAATGGTGGAAGGAGAGATGGAAGGCCATAGCAGGAGATAACTTTCCTTGGACACAAGAGTGGTCTCTTTACGAAATGACGCATACACACGTGGACTTCTCCTCATGTTGGGCTTATGTGGCTCTGACCTGCCATGGGGCGGTGATGGAAGCTATATGGAAGGCCAGGAACAATGCGGCCTTCAAGCAGGAGTTGGTATCAGTACAAAGCCAATTATCACTTGTTAAATCGCTCATAAGGCAAGCAGCCCGGGTCGACTGGTATGCGGCCCGCACTCAGGCCCGTAAAATTTTTTTATGGTTCTCCCGGACCTGGGCTTTAAACAGTGATTGGGTCTCAATCTCTACAGATGGGAAGTTAAAATTTGGTGACTGGTTACTATCATAAGTTCCACAGACCATTTGTTAGGTCTCTCTTAGAAGAGTGATGCCTTTTTTTGGCCGCCATATTAGGCCGATTCACTTGTATGGATTTTAGACATAGCCTTGGATAGATGTGTTGTTTAATCTTAGGCAATTACTTTGGTTCTTCTTTTTAAGCGTTGGGGTAGTCTTAGATATAACTTGGTTCCAATTAGTTGTGCTTAGGTTTTAAGTTGATCTCTGTAATCAATGATAGGTTGTGCTTCTCAACTGTAGGGGGATTTGTTTGGCTTCAACAGGCTAGTGACGTAATCTAGTGCAGATTGATCCTTGTTCTACACAGCTTGGCATTATCAGACATTACCTTTGGTTGAGCCTTTAGTGTAGGTTTTTTGTTCAGTCTGACGACTGTAAGCTAAACCGGTTGACGCTGCCGGGATAACTCCGGGTTGAATTGTGAGGTCCCCGGCCTCAAACCTTCACTTTGGAATATAATTTGACTTAAAAAAAAAAAAAAAAAAAAAATTGAGAGGGAGAAAAAACAAGAAAAACAAAAACAATACAATGTTGTTGTCGGAGGGACGTTTTTACGAGGTCGTTACGACACCTTTCGCGACTGGAATATTCCATGGCCTGGGTTCACCACGTGGCATCTTGCTATAATGTGCAGTAACTCTGTGCGATTTTCATTCCACGTCCTTCGAGACATCCGTCCGTTAAAATTGGAAAGTTGGAACGATACGGACCAGATCAGCATGGCCCCTGCGAACAGATGACACGCATAAGCGCCTCGCTCCACTACTCGCTGCACTACGGAGAACTCTACATGCATTTAGACGCTTTATCGACCAGGCGCATTCAAAATGTTGGACTCGTCCGAAAGAAGCTGGCCCACAAAGCGGTCAAATGCATGTCAAGTGTTGTGTAGTGCAGCGATGCCCATGACGAGAACGAAATCTTCCGGTAGAAAATGGGAAGGATACACCACCATTTTGTTTTGTTTTGTTTTGTTTGGGGAGAACTGGAGCGAGACCCTAAACCGAGAAATGGTCCAAAAACAAAAAAAGAAATTAGAACGATATAAAGAAGATTGAATGGCCCCTTCGAAAGGATGACACGCCGTTTGACGATGCGGAGGCTATGCACACACTGAAGAAGAGCTTAGAGAAGTCGGTGGGGGAAGAGAAGAGGTGGCACAACTTACCGAGGGCCCAAGCTCGGTGGGTATACCCACGAAACTCCCGAAACACAGACCTCGGTTCGAATGCAATCAGATGAACAGAATGAAGTAATTACCTGCCAGTTCGACAACTTGTTTTTCCGGTTCCATAACATCTCAAAGCAGTCGCCTTTTCTCGAAAAAAAAAAAAAAAAAAAAAAAAAAAAGCTCTCGCCTTTCGGCCGTGGCGGAGGTGCCAGTCAATCCATGCAAGTGGGACTTCGCCCCAGGGTCTTTTGGCGACCTTGCTTTGGGGGCTAAATCCCATGGAAGCGGGACTTCGCCCCAGGGTCTTTTGGCGACCTTGCTCTTGGAGTTAAGTCCCAGACCTGGTAGCCGGGGGCTAGGTCCCACTTACACGAATTAAGCGATATATTGACCGTACATAGCAAAGATCAACGGTCAGAATCTCTTAATCCGTGCAAGTGGGACCTTGCCCCGGGGTTCGAACTCGGTTTTGAGTACGCACAAGTTTCTGCCAGCCGATCTGAACATGTCACAACGGCACTGTGGCCACGCTGAAACTTTTGGCGAGGTCTGGGGCGAGGTCCCACTTGCAAAGAGGATTGGATTAACCGTCTGAATCTGGACATGTCTTACAAAGAGATGCAGAACAACAGATCTCTACTCAAATTCTGCACTTCTCCGCAAAAGAGTCCAGATTCAGACCTTTAATCCTATCCTGTTTGCTAGTGGGACCTCGCCCCTGCAGTAGCGACTCTTAGTCCCTGACCATCGATCTAGATAATCTACGGTCACACATGAACACATGAAGAATCCTGCTCTGTGGCCTTAGCCCGGGGTGGGACTTCAGGCAAGGCGGGTGGGCCCTTGGGTGCCACTTCTTTCCCGGAACGTAACTCTACTGAAAATTTATAAGCGGGAAAAAAAAAAGCCAAAAATTATGATCGGGAGCGGGCGTCAAAGAGCGAGCCGTCAGGTCGGTAGGACCTTTGCGTTTAGTCGTCCGCTTGGTTTTCCTTTGTATAAATTGAGAAATTTATATTTAAAAATAAAAATAAAAATTGTCCTCCGCTTGTTGACTGCCCTATAACAATACTTGTACTTGGTCCTCCGTTGGCTGTAAGGGGAGGTCGGTTGGTGCGGTCGTCGAGCGTTGGATTGTGGTACCCGGGCCCGTGATTGCTGGCTGGCTATGGGCCGCGCTCCACTACACAACACTGTATAGGCATTTGGATGCTTTAAGGACCAGGTGCATTTGGAAAATTCCAACATTGTGAACGCATCCGGTCAGGAAAGCGCACAAATGCATAACATTGTACAGTGTTGCATGGTGGAGCGAGGCCCCTATTCGGCGTTCAGCAGGGGCAGCAGCAAGCAACAAGCAGCAAGCAACACGGCAACGGGGATTTCCTAGAATGCTCGAACGTAGTGGATCGAATGGTAGCCCGAGGTTGTTCTTGCTTGTTTTCAAAAAGACGAACTCGGTTTGAATTCGCATTTTCGCTGGGAGGAAGGGCCTCGCCACACCACTCTCGAAATGTGAAAAAAATAAAAATGTCGGGGGTGTATCTGGCCATGTTCTAACGGAATGTTCATTCCCATTTTGCACATTTCGAGACAGGTGTGGAGATTCCCGGAGCTAGGTCCCACGAGCACGAATTAAGAAATACTGACCGTAGATATAAAAATGATCAACGACCAAAATCTCCTAATCCGTGCAAGTGGGACCTTGCCCCCGAAGTGGGGGGAGGGAGAACGGGGAAGCAGAACTCGCGAGTGCATTCCCGGGGCGGATTTTTGTCGTATCAGGCACAATCGCGCGGTAGAGTGTGATACCCGCTGGCCCCTTTCTTGCCCAGGAACGTTTCTGCTGCTCGTGTATGAATCGTATCGCCATACCGTGCAATTTTCATCCCGCTCTAGGGCGTCGACTGGTTTCTCTGCCAAGGCGTACCCAACCCATTGATTAACTGTTAGACCACGCTAAGCATGGTGGCGCAGCCACGGTCTTTGGGAGGGGAGGGCGGAGGATAGTGTCATCGTCACCGTGTTGGACGTATTGAGACCACAACGGGTTCCGGATACATTTAGGAAATTGTGCAGAGGATCGAGACCCGATGTCTGTCACGAGATCCTGGGCAGTCGTGCATGTTTCCTTCGTCCCCTTAGTTTATCTTCGGACGACTGTACTTGAACAGGGTCTATTCTGTAGGTTGTACACTCTTCTGTATCTACGAATACTGATGACTCGTTAAACCTGGATGATGAGTGGAGTCTTAAGATAGTTTATCTCCGGGAACTGTCTGTCTGGGCTCCGTGGTTCTCGGTGGAGAGACGCCCACCTACGCCTTCTTCCGTCTTTGGATTTTTTTTACCGCGGTGCATATTTCCATGTTTTCAGGAATTTTTATTCCTTATTTTGCAGATTTGATGAGTATCGGCCCAAGACCTTCCATCTTTTTTTTTTTTTTTTTTTTTTGATAATAATTCCAATGATATAAAGCCTTGGAGGCCGGGGACCTCACAATTCAACCCGGGGCCAAGTCCCACTAGCAGCGTTGAGCTACCTCAACACCTGAATGTGGACGTTTTTGCGGAGATGTGCAGAAGTGGTGTTGAGTTTCCTGAACTGCACGTCTCCGCAAACACGTCCAGATTCAGGCGTTGAGCTAACTCAACGCTGCTAGTGGGACTTGGCCCCCGGAGTTATCCCGACAGCATCAGCCGGCTTAGCTTATGGGATTTGCAAGCACTGTAGAGCGGTATCAATATCTCAAAGAAGCTAAAGAGCCTAAGAGTACTGTCATAGAGACTCAAATGAACTGGCTAAGCTGCCCAACTTAGCTTTCATATACCGAGACGAATCCATTCAAAGAGGTAGAGGAGCACATCTCAACCCTCCAAAAAAAAAAAAAAAAAAAAGACCCGAGAGTTCGGCTCTACAGAGGAAGGTCTGGTGCCCAACTGGGGAAAGAAGAGGAAGGTCTTGAGTGGGAAGGGGAAGGAAGAGGTAGAGGAGACTAGACATGGAGGAGAATAGACCTATCAATTGGACCATTGTTATTGTACTCGACCTATGACGGTCTAGTGGAACCAAAGTTCCTTCAGATGAGAGTGGCACTGTCCCACCCACCACCACCCGCGGTTTACCGCAACTGCCCGCGGTATCACTCGGTTTCTGTTGGCGGTTGCAGTAAACCGCGGGCAGTGGTGGGTGGGAGAGTGCCACTCTCATCCGAAAGAACTTTGGTTCCACTAAGCCGTCATTGGTCAAGTACAATAACAATGGTCCAATTGATAGGTCTATTCTCCTCCATGTTTAGTCTCCTCTACCTCTTCCCTCCCCTTCCCACTCAAGACCTTCCTCTTTTTTCCCCAGTTGGGCACGAGACCTTCCTCTGTAGAGCCGAACTCTCGTTTTTTTTTCTTTTTTTTTCTTTTTTTGGAGGGTTGAGTTGTGCTCCTCTACCTCTTTGAATGGATTCGTCTCGGTATATGAAAGCTAAGTAGGGCAGCTTGGCCATTTCATTTGAGTCTCTATGACAATACTCTTAGGCTCTTTAGCTTCTCTGAAATATTGATACCGCTCTACAGTGCTTGCAAATCCCATAAGCTAAGCCGACTGGTGCTGCCGGGATAACTAAGGGAGCCAAGTCCCACTAGCAGCGTTGAGCTAGCTCAACGCCTGAATCTGGACGTGTTTTTGGAGACGTGCAGTTCATGAAACTCAACACCACTTCTGCACATCTCCACAAAAGCGTCTACATTCAGGAGAACCACGGAACCCAGACGGACAGTTCCCGTAGATAAACTATCTTAAGACTCCACTCATCATCCAGGTCTAATGAGTCATCTGTATTCGTGGATAAAGTAGAGTGTACGACCTACAGAACAGATCCTGTTCAAGTACAATCGTCCGAAGATAAACGAAGGGGACGAAGGAAACACGCACGGCTGCCCATGATCTCGTGACAGACATCGGGTCTCGATCCTCTGCACAATTTCTTAAATGTATCCGGAACCCGTTGTGGTCTGAATAAGTCCAACACGGTGACGATGACACTCTCCTCCCCCCTCCCCTCCCAAAGACCGTGGCTGCACCACCAACGAGATCAGAGCGGACTGACGGCACTCTAGGAAACGGAAAGGATGAATTGGTTCTTAAAGACATGGGCAAAAGGTTGGTGCTTTGCATCTGTACCTTCAGGGGGGAGGTTAGTCTTGTCAGATTGGTTGGGTTCAAGAGGATGAGTACACGGGCGGGTGGCACAAGAGCACGAGAATGGAGATTAGGAAGAGTGTTCGCAGCCCATCAGGGGTGCGTTTTCCCCCCCTGAGACATTTCAACGGGCACTTCAAATCAACGTCACTTCAAGGGTGGCCATTTTGAGGTTTGGGGCCTAGCTAGGGGTGGGACTGCATAGGACCGTTATTGGCGCGGTCGTTGGGCGGCAGGCAGGCGGCAGTGGTCGAAACGGCACCCTTGGACCCTGGAAACGTCACGCAGGCGAAAATGGTCGAAACGTTTGACGCAGGTCGGAAATGGATGAAACGGCACCTGCGCTTTGCCGCCCTCGTGCAAACGGCACCCTTGGACCTTGAAAACGGCATCCGCACTGTGTGTGTGTGTGTGTGTGTGTGTGTGTGTGTGTGTGTGTTAGAGATTGACTAACGCAAATTTGGCTCTCTTTCTCTCTTTCTCTCACACACACACACACACACACACACACACACACACACACACACACACACACACACACAAACACACACACACACGCACACACGCACACACACACACACATACACACACAAGTGTAGAAGTGTATATTTGCATGTTGTAGCGGAGGATTCATTCGGTTTGCTCATTCTATCAATGGAAGTAGCGTGAGGCTAGCGGCGGCCGGTGCGTTGCTCATCTTATCGATGGAACTCTCTCTCTCTCTCTCTCTCTCTCTCTCTCTCTCTCTCTCTCTTCACCGAACAAAGTACGGGCTGCGCATCCGTGCCCTTACGGTAAGTCAATAAATAAGAACTAGGACACTTGGTTCCGGTCAGCAATCGCTGTAGATCGCACTGGGTATAGGGTGGGAAGGATAGTCTCGGGGGGGTTCAAAGGTACGTTGAAAGTGTTCCTCTCAATCGGGGTGGGCCGGGGTCAGACCGGTGCTGTAGCTCTCTGAATTTGTAGACTAAGGGTACTAGGTAGGGAAGTAGAGTATACGTTGGGTAGGTTGAGCTGGAACTGGAATTGAAGACTTGGATAGGTAGTAAGAGAGTAGAATGAGGTTGCGGCCCACTTGTGGAGTTATACAGCAGAATGATAAAATGATAACGTTAATCGAAACTCGCTGAGGCTGCCAGGATAACTCCGGGTCGAATTGTGAGGGTCCCCGGCCTCGTTGATATTGCGCTTGGGAATGAATTGAAT
>BFEA01000012.1:2727844-2738499 GCA_003427395.1 Chara braunii
CCACATTGGGCTACAGAGGACCACTAGGACCACATTGGGCTACAGAGGAGGACCACCTTGGGCTACAGAGGACCACCAGGACCACATTGGGCTACGGAGGAGGACCACCAGGACCACATTGGGCTACAGAGGACCACCAGGACCACATTTGGCTACAGAGGAGGACCACCAGGACCACATTGGGCTACAGAGGAGGACAACCAGTCGCATTTTTAAACCATCAGTACTTCCTAAAGTCGTGCCCGTTAACGCGCCACGATTTTAGGAAACGTACGCTGGGCCACTGGAGGAGCGCCCAAATTCATCCAACTAGAAACGTTTCTACTCTTATTTTTTTTGGCGGCCGATCGCTGGTTCAAGTACTGGTTGTTTAATTGCTGTTCTCACCGCTGTGGTAAGCTAGTTTCCTTCAGTGGCGACAAGGTCCCAAGGACCGACAGGTTCCCACCCAGCCACTGTCACTGGCACGTGGTGTCTGTAATTGATCAGGAGGTACTGAATCACATGGTCTGAGGTTGAGCACTGGCATATCAATCTTTTTGGCTATGGAACAGGGCTCAAGTGCTTCATTGGGAACATTGGAAGTTCTGTTTATGAAACATGAATCTTTTGTATTTGTCAAACGAAATTCGATGACCTATTCACTAATATGTTGAATAGTGCAAGCCTGGAAAACAAATGTTTTCAAATATGAAGTCTGAATCTTTTGTGTTTGTCAAATGCAATTCGATAATCTATTCATCAATATTCAATAGTGCAAACTAGGTCCTGGAAAACAAGTATTTTTCAAGAGTTAATAGAAACTAGTGAAGTGCAGGTTAAGTCATTGCAGGTCCTAATCTTCGTTTTCCCTCCAGACTGTTGTTCAATCATGCACAGGTACCTTTTCGCATGTCCTGTGCTCTCCTTTGCCTTCTCTGGCTGTTCGATTATACACACCTACCTCCATTATCTGCCGCCCGGCAGCCACACAGCCATCTTCTGAATCTGGCCACGTCAACAAATATCTCGTGCAGGGGTTTTCGTCTCTTGCTGCACACGTCCTGATAAAGCCCTCGCGGACTCATGGGTCCCCAACGGTATTTTAACAAGCCGGCACTTTTTTCCCGAGCCTGGCCCCGTTGAACAGAGGCAATGTGGGCCAACCGGTAGCAGCAGTTTTAGTTTTTTTTTTTTTTTTTTTTTTTTCTTTTTTTTTTTTTTTTTTTTTTGGGGGGGGGGGGGGGGGGGGGGAGGGGAGGGGAGGGGAGGGGAGGGGGCGGCAGCCATAGTTTTGCCTTGCTGAAATTTTTGGTTCAATTTTTTTTTTTAAATACCTTAACTGATAAGTATTCGATCTATGTCCCTGGGACGCAGTTCCACTGGCAAAGAGGATTCGGTCACGTGCCATCACGAGCCTGGATCTCTGGGGGAGGGGTTTTAAGCAGAGGTGCAGAAAAGCAGATCAATCGTGATCTTATATGTCCAGATTCAGGTGTTTAAGCCAATCTGCTTTGCAAGTGGGACTGGGCCCCTGACGTTTTGCAGATTTTTTCACGAAATATTCTGATCGTGGAAAATTGCTGAAGTCAGTGCAATGACATCCGTTAAAATTGGAACGATACAGAGAAGATTAGCATGGCCCCTGCGCAAGGATGACACACATACATCGAGAAATGGTCCAAATTAAAAAAAAAGAAGGAAAAAAAAAGAACTTTCTGCAAAATGCCATTGATCGCTGTTCTGGTGAGCCAACCTGGCCACCTCGTTTACGGTGTACCAAGTGAAGATGCAGCCACCCTGGTCATAAGTGCTGTTGATCAGCTTCACTTCAGCCCGAGTCCTTTTCCCCTCCAAATGGCCACGAGGCCTCCTCTGATCATTTGAAACCCTGGCTGACGATGGTCTGACTCTGGAACATTCCGGACCCAGTGAAGTCATCAGGCCAGAAGTGCTTGACAGAGACTGTCGAGACTGGAGTGAACCTCTTCTTGTGGTGCAATATACGGGAGCCAAATGACCTCATCGTGCTAGAGTGAGACCGCTGTGCATACTATGTCATGAAGTGTGTCTAGTCACTTGTAATTGCAACCCCTATATTTGTCCAGAGGATGACAGTACTGTGGCTGGTGTGAATATGTCTACTGCATTTACAGGAAGACAACTGCAGCTACAGCCTGCTCCGCAGAATTATGTACCTGATCTGGACCCGCATACATCCTCTACTTTTGCCTGTGTCACTACTTCAGTCTATATCCTTCGGGGAGAAATCATGGACTCCTTTCAATGATAGTAGGATGCACTTGATGGGTCATATTACCTTGTACTATCACCGAGTTGTGAGTCCCACTCAGTCTGGCTCGTCAATCGGGACCAGTATGCAGATGTGTGGTTGCAAGGTCTGCCGCTTCGGAAAACCAATCTGGCCGACCCTTCTCCCTCCCCTCTACCTGGTAAGGCTGTGTCTCTTGCCTGTTCAGATCAGAAGAACGCTGCCATTGATCTTGAGAGAGCCCCTTCGGAGGACCCTGCTGTGCCATATTGTGTGTGCATACAGGCGATTGACCGAGGAAACCTGAGATAGTGGCATTGGTTATTCCTGAACCCAGGAGGATTTGCCACTGCTCACCCCTGTTGCTGATATGCTTTGAGTGCGCCCCCCTACTGCCCGCTGCCCAGATGCCGTGATTGCTCCCTTGCCTGGGAGGACTAACAGCTGTCCCGTTTTACTTTTCTCTACATCCCTCCTTCCGCTAACCTTTCCAGGTTAAATGCCTACCCATTCCCCTCTTCTATTGTTCCCGTTCTGTTCGTTTCTCTAGTCGTTCCCTTTCACTCCCTCCCCGTCCCTCCTGCCGTTCCCACTCCCCGATTGCTTATAGATAAATTCTCCCTCTAGCTCTTGGGCTGCCTGTGGTCTCTTGGGTCAGTGTTGTCTCGCTGGGTGAAGTGATTGCTTCCGTCCACCATGTGAACCTGAGTCCACTTCCCTGTATCACTGCCACCTTCCCCTTCCCTAGACCCCTTGCTCAGACTTGCTTCTTATCTGCTTGGCTTTCTCAGGGTTATCCTGGTAGGTAATCAGCCATTGCCGGCTTCTTACCTTTCCCAGTCTGATAAAGCTCAGCTGTGGCCACAGAAGACTTTGCAGTTGTGCTAGAGGGACTCCCATCCGGTTCTCCCATTTCTTTTGTAGGGACCCCTCCAGCGATCGAGAGCGCATTCTGAGTTTGTATCCCCAGCATAGTTGTATACTGGAGTATGTTCGTTCTAACTGCTACTGTTCGTTCCACTACCTCGCTTTTCCATGCCTTGTTTGATTGAAACCTGTGTCCGTGATTCCCTGTTGAGCTTACTGGTCGTAGTGCCCGACTCTATTTTTGCGTGTCCATGCATAGCCATTCCTGTTGCAGTCCCTCCTGCCGCGCCCAAAATCCTGTTCTGCATCATGTTGCTAGGTTGCTCAGTTCCCTTTTTCCCATGGAGGTCCCTTCTCCAGCTTCGTTTTCCACTCTGTTGGAATTGATTTCAGCACATCGTTAACGCACCAGTACATGCCAGCTATCGGCCGCGGGCCCCTGTCAGAGGCTGCCTGCCACCGATTGTCAGCACATCGTTAAAGCACCAGTACATGCCAGCTATGCTCGGCCTCCTAAATTTTTGGAGAGGCTCAAAACAGGTTCTCCAGTTGCCGGGAGCTGGGCCATGTACTCGTGGTTTAAGGTTCTCCTGGGGCTTGTGGCTCCCCTTGAGCTCCCTTCTCAGCTCTCTTGCTGTTTTCCACCTGCTTTCTTCCTCCGACCACGCGTGTTTAACCTGCCGAATCCCATGTTCTAGCCAAGTTCCCAATTTTGTATCTTGCCCTGTTAAAGTTCTCGGCTTTCCTCTTGCGTCCTTGATCCATGGGTTCCAGAAGGGCCTGGTGCAAGATTTCTCTCTCGTACGTGGTACCTTTTTGTGGGGAAGGTTTTTTCCCTATGATTTGAGTAGATGGTGCCAGTGATCCTCCTCCCTCTCTCCCCAGGGCCCTTCTCCCTCTCCACCCTCTCCCCTTCCTTTCTTTGACCAGTTTTTGCATATGAGCCAAAAGAGACCAGATATATGGGGGAATCTTGTCTTTTGCCAATTTCCTAATCCGCTCCAAAGACAATGGCATCCATGGCAGCCTGTGGTTGGTTATCAGTTTGATTACCCATTTAGTCTGCAGAGCCTTAGTCTGCAGACCGGGGTCGATTATGTCTAACTCCCCCTTCTTCCTGATAACCTACTTCCACGCTACCTTGGAGATGAGTGTTGCTTGGATGGGTTAGCTGTTCAAAGGTAAGCTCTGCCCTTCAATGCTGCTGCATTGGCTGCATTGTGTTCTCTTGTGCTCCATACTGTCCCAGTGTACCATAGCACTGAGAATATAGATGCATTGAGGACCAATGCCCTTCCATACACTGACGTGTAAGCAGTCGGCCTTGTCTCCAATGTGGCCAACATCTTGATTGGTAATTCTGCTGGGCTTAACCACAGCATCTCCTCTGAGGTTGAGGCTCGCTTTGGAATTGTTTCTCGTGGGGCAGTCAGCCACCACCTCACCATCTTGCCCCAGTTAATTCTCATCTCCGATGATAGCTGAAAGGCTTGCATCGCCTGGGCGTTCAATGAACCTATCCGGTGGGAAGTCTTTGACTGTGGCTTTTCCCCTCAGTTTGTGACACTCCATACCTGATGGGCTTTCGGGTACTCTTTTTTTTCACCTCAAACCTCACACAAGCCCCGTCTATTCTGGGGGGCGTCTGTTCGGTTGCTTATTACCGGCAAGCATGAGTACAAGAAAAGAGCGAATGAAGAGAAGTAACGAAGGATCAGCCCAGCCCTTGCAGTACGAGTCAACTGCTCAACGGGGGGGGCTGCTACGAGCCAACCCCCTCCCAAACTGTAGCCTTCCTAGGGGACTTCTGCTGGCCCGGAACCCTTACTGGCAGCACCCAGTCAGGCCTTAGGAAGGGTGAGGTGTGGGGGAGGCCCTCCTAGCAGCCTCTCAGGCCGCAAATCCCAAGCTTGGTTGTAGGCACTCAGTCAAAAGGGTCTGAAAAAACCAACAACCATCATTACTGCTAATTCCCTCCTCCCTACATGTGCCGTTCTGCCCCTATAGGGGTCTAGCCATCTAGGTGATCCTGCCGTCCATTCCTGGACTTCCCCTTATCAACCTCCGAACTCTCCCCTCACCTTCACGTCCTTCGGGCAGTCTGCCCTCCCCAACCCCACTGTGCCCTAATCTACTCCCGCTGTGGTCTGCTATGTTCCTTCCCAGCTCTGCTTAACCTGCATTACATGCAGTAGAAGTAGTCCCCAGCTTGCAACAAGGAGTTTCTCCTTTTTCTCTGTGATGCTGTGTCACATTCCTGGTCTCCCCCCTATCAACCTCCGAACTCTCCCCTCACATTCACTTCCGTTGGGCAGTCTGCCCTCCCCAAGCCCACTGTACCCTATGCTACTCCCTCTGTAGTCCGCTCTGTTCCTTCCCAGGTCTATTCAAACTGCCTTACATTCAATAGTATACTCCCCAGCTTGCAACACAGAGTTTGTCCTTTTGCCAGCCTAAAACTCGCCCCCCCGCATCCCCTTCCCACCCTTTGGACACGCCCCCGGCCTCACCCATACATGATCGAACCCTGGCGACTCTACGGAGTACATTAACAAAAGTAACTCCTCCTTGACTACCGAATTGCTGTCTATTGTACACTCCAGCGTCTCCTTGGCCACCAAGTTGCTGTGTATTGTACATTCCGGCGTCCACTCGTGGTCACATGGGCCTTTCTTCATCAGGGCCGCTCTTCATCCATGTCGTGTCCGGGCACATGGCGCCGCAGGATGGGGCCATACTGCAGTCGCCTTGTGTGGGGTCCCGAGTCGCCAACTGTGGGTATGGGCCCCATCTCTCACGAAACCCAGTCACTGTGGCTTCCCCTAGACGTTTACTCCGGCGAAAGTTTGCCATCAGGGCGATCTATATGTTCTCCATTGCCCGCTTCTGATATGCCTGCAGCGGCGGAGTCGTGCCTTGCCTACAATGCTGGTTCCTCAATGTGTTTAGGGCCCACAACACCGCCACTGTAACTTCTTCCGCCATCAGATCCCCAAACCCCGATCTGTATTGTCGACATTCAGTGGGGATTTTTGCGGCGGAGTCGTGCCTTGCCTACAACGCTGGTTCCTCAATGTGTTTAGGGCCCATAACACCGCCACTATAACTTCTTCCACCATCAGATCCCCAAACCCCCCGATCTGTATTGTCGACATTCAGTAGGGATTTTTGTAACTGCTTTTGCCCACCACATCCAGAGTGCCGGGACCTCTGGGAATCGCACGAAGAGATGGGGGAGGGTTTACACCTGGCCACATCCTGCGGCACGCCTGGCCTTTAATTGACTTTTAGTAGCTTGCCACTGTGCTGTCGGGATTGCCAAGTGGTAGATTTGCCACAACAGGCCGGCCAGCTTTTGATCTGGCGGGCCTGACATGAGTGCACACTGCTCATTCCATCTGTGCTGTGTCCATCTATCTACATATGCGCTGGGGAGCCAATCCCACTTGGCCCAGTGGCCCTCCAGCTCGTTGCAGATGTTCTTAGGTTCCAACAGGGATTTGTAAATAGTCTTTGTGGTCACTTCCTGGAGTGGCGTGGCACACTTATGCATCCTCTGAGACGGTGATACATGCTCGTTCGAGCGATGTATATGCTGTCTCTTATACACATCTAGCGATGTATATGAAGCCAAGGATCCGCAGAGTGATGGAAAGGACGTGAACGGACAATGCGGTAAGGCATCAATAAGCAATGTACACCCGGATGCATACAAAAATAGCACAATGTAGCGCACCAGATGACCTAACCTGTCAGATACTGATGCGACACCCCATCATACACCACACATGTGGGAGGGAGAGGAGGGACTGCATACATAGAAGAAAGGAAAGGTCCCTCCTTGAGAACGCAGATACCACGGATGAGGAGATGGGGGAGAGGCGAGATGAAGATGGCGAGGAGGGAGAAGACCAAGATTGTGATAGCGAAGTCCAAAAATAGTCTCCCTGCTGAATATTCAATCAATGTCTGCCACAAAAATGTCGAATCAGATCCTTGGCTTCATAGCCCGATGTAACCTCTGCCTGTAAACTCTCTCTCTCTCTCTCTCTCACTCTCTCTCTCTCTCTCTCTCTCTCAAAGAAGAAGAAGAAGTCTCTCGAAAATCCAATCAATCAATGTCTGCCACAGAAATGTCGAATCAGATCCTTGGCTTCATAGCCCGATGTAACCTCTGCCTGTGAACTCTCTCTCTCTCTCTCTCGCTCACACACACACACACACACACACACACACACACACACACACACACACACAAAGAAGAAGAAGAAGATGCTGCCTCCTCGCTGTCTCACCTGCAGGTAACTGCCGCCATGGAGCTGCCGCAGGTGCGTCTGGTGCAGGTTGCTGGCGTGGACTCCAGCTATGGTGCGCAGGTAAGTACTGCCGCTGCAGGTATGGCCACCGCCTCTCTCTCCAATCAATCAATGTCTGCCACAGAAATGTCGAATCAGATCCTTGGCTTCATAGCCCGATGTAACCTCTGCCTGTAAACTCTCTCTCTCTCTCTCTCTCTCTCTCTCTCTCTCTCTCTCTCTCTCTCTCTNCACGTGGCAGCAGCAGCAGTAGAAAAAGGAAAAAAAAATTATCTCGCTCTTCGATGCCACGTGGCAGCGGCAGCAGTAGATGAAAAAAAAAAAAAAAGATTCTCTCTCTCTCTCTCTCTTTGATGCCACGTGGCGGCGGCAGCAGCAGATGGAAAAAAAAAAAAAAGAACTCTCTCTCTCTCTCTGTCTCTCTCTCTCTCTCTCTTCGCTGCCACGTTGGTAACAGTAGATGGAAAAAAAAAAAGACTCTCTCTCTCTCTCTCTTGCGCGCGTATTCGTGCACCCTCTCTCTCTCTCTCTCAAAAAAAAACGACTCTCTCTCTCTCTCTCTCTCTCTCTCTTGCTCGCTTGCGCGCGTATTCTCGAGACGAGGGAGCTTTAGTAAGAGGAGGAGGAAGAAGAAGAAGAAGAAGAAGAAAAAGAAGAAGAAGAAAAGAAGAAGAAGAAGAAAAAAATGATCTCTCTCTCTCTCTTTCGTAGGAAGTAATAATTTTTAGCAAGATGATGATGAAGAAGAAGGAGAAGAAGAAGAAGAAAAGACGAAGAAGAAGAAAAGAAGAAAAAGAAGAAGAGGACGCGCCACTTACCTGGGCGACGTGCGCTGCGCCACGGCCACGACCATGGACGGCGACGGGCGGGAGGACGGCGACGGGTGCTGTGCCACGGCGACGGGCAGGAGGAAGGTGACGGGCGGGAGGCCGACGATGGGCAGGTGACGTGTGGAAGGCCGACGGCGGGCGGGAAATCGGAGGAGGACCGCCCTCCCTCCAAGATTAAAAAACGGCGGCCTCATCTGGGCCGCCGATCTTCCTTGATCAGCGGTCCAGAGAGGCCGCCGTTTGCAATGTTCGTGGCCTCCCGAAAGAAGTCCGGTTCAAATTTTTTGGGAATGCGCTATAGCCTACCGGGGGCCAACCGGGCCAGTCGACCGGCCGGTCCCACCGGCCCGGTTCTGGTTGGGGGTGGACCCCCCGGTAGGACCGGGTATTTAGCACTGCCATAAACAGCTTGGGACAGTCGTAAATAGAAGACCAAAGTCACGCACCCAGTTATCCATAAACTGAAAAGGTAGTGATGATGGAAAAAAAAAAAAAAAATCCCTTGCCCCCCCCCCCTTCCTCCCCTCCTCCTTCCCACCGTCCCTTCACTGCCTCCACCAACAAAGACAGTGAAATCATACTCGACTTATTCACACTTCATCATGCTTGCAAACAGCGATACAGCGAACTGGCGACATGCGCCCACACAGTACTCAAAGATATCGTAACCAGATAYGAGTTCTCTTCCAACTGGCTATGGCGACTGTGCGCCCATACAACTCACTGTTCACACTCGAGATCACCCTGGATGTCCCACACGCAACGCTCAATGTTCATACACAACACACACACACTAGGCTATGGCCTGTCTCTTATACACATCTAGATGTGTATAAGAGACCACACACACACACACACACACACACACACACACACATACACACACACACACACACACACACACACACATACACAAAGAAGAAGAAGAAGATGCTGCATTCTCGCTGTCTCACCTGCAGGTAACTGCCGCCATGGAGCTGCCGCAGGTGCGTCTGGTGCAGGTCGCTGGCGTGGACTCCAGCTATGGTGTGCAGGTAAGTACTGCCGCCGCAGGTATGGCCACCGCCTCTCTCTCCCTCTCTCTATCTACTCCGCAGCACCGTGTCGTGCTGCTCCAGCAGCGTCTCACCCGAGAAGTGGGCTACTCGAACTGTCTGTCTGCCCTGGTCTGGCGCAGCTATAAGTAGCGCTGGGCCTCTCTGGTGTGCCTCTGGTCCTTGGTCTGAAACGGCCTGCCTGGGTCCGTACCGCACGTCCAGGCCCTCCCTGCTGATGCAGCAGGGAGCGTCCGCTACTGGAGGAACGTGAACCTGGCCCAAAAGGGCCTGACTGGGAACGAAGAAGGCCCAAAACGTGGCCTTTGTCCGAACAGACCGAAAGTCTGTTCGGATGGACGGCGAGGCCGAAATGACGCCTGAACAGACAAAACTAGGACAGCAAATAAATAAATAAATAAATAAATAAATAAATGCTGCATCAAGAGCCAAAACCAATCCTGTGGCCCTCAGGTTGGCCGTGGGTCTCCAGGGCGCATGTCTGAGTGTTGTGCGACCTGGGTGCCCCCGAAACGGGGCCCATGTGCAGGCGCAGCATGTAACGGGCGGCCATGCCCACACCCTTGGATCACCAGGCAGGTCCCACAGTCTGGAGGCAACCCGATACGGTAGATATTGTCTCTCATCTCTCTTCCCCCTTTTACACACCGCCACCGTTTCAACCAGAGTTCGTCATCTTTTCGTAGCATGCCTCCCGTGTGTCCGTATCTCCTGCAGTGGTTTCCACAGTCCCTCATGCCCCAACCCTGGTCTCACGTGTCACTCAGTGACCTCCAGTTTCCCATCTGGCAGGTCCTGTCCACCCTGTACAGCCTGTCAGGTGGCGCATCTTCCTTTATCCTCACCCTCTTCCCAGCCATTATGTCTCACTTTTGTACCAAATTGATCCACTGAGAGGGGATGGCCTTACTCAGGCCTCCCACTCTTTGCGTCCTCCTTATCCGACCATGCAGGGCCGCCTCAATTTCCTCGCCAGTTTGCCAGTCCTTGCACTCTTCATCCCAAAAGTGACCTACTTTGTAGATTTCCGTTCAGCCTGCTTCCATCCAAAGTCTCCTCTCAGTCCCTGCCATGGCAAGGGGTCCCCAGCTCCATCACAGATAAAGCGGTTGTCGAACAGCAGCTGGTTGTAGACCTCATCTGCAGTTCTCGATAGCCAACATCTCAGCCGGATCTTCTGAGGTGAAGTAGGAGCTCCTCTAGCTGATGTTCTCTTTAAATAATGATAACAAGTGGACCCGCCGCAGCTACGCTGCGGCAGAGGAGAGGGACGAACAGGGGGACGGGGCCGTTGTTGTTACACTGCAGGTTTTTTTTTTTTTTTTTTTTTTTTTTT
>BFEA01000012.1:2744308-2762635 GCA_003427395.1 Chara braunii
GATGTGCACAGTCCCAGACGGTACTTGCTTGACTGGACCGGACTGGGCTACCTGGGACTGCTGACTGGGCTAGGTGGACTACCACCACTTGACCACTTGCCTCTGCTGAATACAGGCCAACTCCGAAAGGTCAGTTCTAGAAACCTCGACGTTGGCCCTTCGGTACTGTAGCAGCTACGACTTTGCCCTTTCAGGTAAGTAGCAGCTACGACCTTGACTCCTCAAGCAGCCTACAGCTACGACTTCGGAACTGTGTAGACTCCTAATCTATAGGTCTACAGTTCGATTCCGTTCTACCCTGTGACCTAGGACAAATTGCCTACTACTGGCGTTCCTACAGGTCGCAGGTTCAAGCCTACGGGTTGACACTGATACTGTACACAGGTAAGACGGGGATCCAGGGATCGAGCCCTGGGATCTGCATTTGCTACTGCGAACTGGTGAATACCGTTTCAACAGTCGTAAATAGAAGACCTTCCCCGTCGCCCC
Organism: Chara braunii; assembly: GCA_003427395.1. Lineage (NCBI taxonomy): Eukaryota > Viridiplantae > Streptophyta > Charophyceae > Charales > Characeae > Chara > Chara braunii. The sequence continues at coordinate 2,744,798 of BFEA01000012.1, forward strand.
CAACTTGGAACAGTCCCATTCTCACACCCTATAACCCAGAGATATCCAGCTCCCAGCCAAAGTATGCCTCTGCCTGCCCCTTACCCTAATCTGCCTCCACTGAAGTAGAGTATCCCCCACAGTCTGCTGGCCGAGACCCATTGCACTGTTAAAACAAATGTACAATTTCTCGAGCAGACATGCATGAGGCATTTTTTAGGGTCGTGTCTCCAGTCTGAGTCGGAGTTCTAGATTCAAACGTTGCTGTCTTCGACCACAAGTTGTCTAAGACGTTGCTTCGGGTCTGGGTCACTGGAATGTAAAGACACCCCCGGGCCTGAGGAAAGTCAACAGCGGTGCCCTGCCCTGAGAAAGTAGACCACGAGCCAAGAATTTTCCTAGAAGTCAAACTCGGCCACAAATCACACAGTCCAAAGGCTCAGCTGCAGTTTTCGGAAGTTTCCAGATTTGCTGGGACCAGGCACACACTGGCTTCGATAGATTCGTGGCCACAGAGATCAAGCAATCTGAGTTGTCCAACAAGTCGACCTGGGACAATCACACTGCGTCTACACTAGAAAAGTTGGGCCTGCCGCACTTTGTGCATTCAGTCTGGCTGGTGAGCTGATGTCGATCCTCACATGGTAGAGGAGCTTCCATAGCGACAGGCAGAGGGTGGAGGAAGATGGGGAGAGAGAGAGAGAGAGAGAGGCTGCTTCCTCCATGGAGCCCATAGCGAGTGAGTGGAGAAGGCATTTGAGAGAGTGGGGGAGTGAAAGGACAAGAGGTAGGAGGTAAGATCAGGTGTGTGCAGACATTGTGTTTACTTGCTGGCTTCATGCTGGCGGTCTTCGATGTTGGAGTCCACGTCGACCCTCAGGATTGCTGCATTGTTGCTTCCAGGCCTGTTTGTATTGGCGCTTGCTGTTGGGAAGGAATGCTGGGAAGATTGTTTCATGAGAGTGCCAGTTGATAAGAATGATGCAACGGGATTAGTGTTGGGAGTTGGCTAGATGGTTGGGAGGAGGAGAGAAGAGAGGAGTTGTAGAGGGCGGAGAATCGACTTGTACTTTTTGATTATTAGCTTTCTTTTTCTTCCTGTTTCCCTCTCAACATCCTCTTGTCTGCTGAATATAATGTGTGGAGTTCACGTGTGCAATCTACTGAAGAGGCAAGGATGAGAGTTGGTTAATTTCACTGGTCATCGTGATCTAAAAATTGACTTGTGGTTCTGAGAGTTGGTTAATTTCACTGGTCATCGTGATCTAAAAATTGACTTGTGGTTCTTTTGTGGAGTTTTGGTCCCTTTGGCTTGAGGCTGTTCTTGATCTTCTGGCTTTTCCTCACTCTCTCTTCTCGCCTCCTCTCCTCATGCATAGGTTGCTGACGCGTGATTGTTAATGTGGTTGGTAATGTGTGATTGTGGGCTGACTGCATGGAAACTGGACAGCGATGTGAAAATGCTCCAGCAATTTGGAAACAAGTACACCCGGACATGGCTATCGGGTGACTGTCATGCGGACAATTTTGGCACGTTTGGGTCGGAGAAAGGTGGGCTGATGTTTGGGATGAATGACTTTGATGAGTCAGTGGTCGGCGACTATCAGCTTGATGTGTGGAGACTAGCTATCAGCTTGGTGCTTGTTGCGAAGGCCAATGGAGAGGAGGGCGAACTGGGAAAGCAGGACATGCAGAAGGGTGTGATCCTAGCCTTTGCCCGCAAATATCTGGAGACATTGCAGGATTTTTCTGTCATGACTCATCCGGAATGCAGCGTAGTACCACAACGTGTGTACAATGGACAACTCATTGAAGACAATGCAAGCACGAAGCTTTTGGAGTTCCTTGAGATTATCAAAAACACCTACACAAAGAAGAAGCTGCTCAAGAGATGGTAAGTTTGCCTCAACAATTTCTGTCTATAGCTTTTCTTCCCCTGAGCCACAAACTGCCATGAAATTGTGCATGATGAACTGTTACCTTGTTTTTCATGCGTGAGCACGTTGTTGGTTCAATGTCCAATGCAGGTTCTCAAAATCCGGATGCCTTGTTGACGTTATAAACCGCAGATGTTTGGTCCCTTTTGCCTTGTATATTCTGTTAGTTCTCTTCGCCTTCTCTTGATGTACCCGCCGTACTCCTTTCCTTGTCGTAAGTATAAGGTGTGAATCCTCTGTTGTTTGTTGCTTCCCATGCTTTTTTTCGCTTGCCACGTCCGGATTGTGAATGATTAGAAGTGGGGGGGTCTTGCAGATCGGGAAAGTCTTGGGCACTGGTACTACTGGCACTGTAGTTGCTAAAGGTCCTGTTTGTTGGTGCTTTTCATTTCCAGGGCTCTTGGCTAGTGGCACTTCCGACTTTTGTGTATGCCATGAAAGGATCGGAAAAGTACGAGTGTTGGGACACACCCTCATACCTTTTTTTGACTTGATTAATTATAGTCAGGGATAATGAGGATTGGTTAGGCATTGCGGCTAAAATTGAATACATCAGCCAAAGTCCAGCCAAAGTTGTAGTGTGAGTTTGCCCTGAACGTGCTCCTTGTGTGTCATGTGGCGCACAAGTGTAACGATGGTTGTCTATGGGTGGCTGCAGCTTTTGTTGCGCAATTCACTGCAGCTGCCCATGTGGCTGAGAGTACTGCCAGAAGGGTGCGGCAGCCTGTTGAGGAAAGCAAAATGGTGGTTCCTGAGAAACAAACGTCACACCGACATGAACGAAGTATGGTGCTGGAGGTGTGGTACAGGAGGCTGAAGAAGAGGACAACGAAAAACTGAACAGCCATGTGTAATACAGATGCGTGCTGACGCACATGTGTTCATGCATATATAGAGGGAGGAAGCACATCTATCCACAAACACAGCAACACAGGAGAAAGGAGAGGAAAACCAGGAAGACAGGCAACGGTGAGCCCCCTGTTAAAATTGGAAAGATGAAGAAAAATCGATCTCTCGGCCGTCGCTTGATCGTCTTATTTGAGCGAAGGGAAAAAAGTTGAAGAACTTGTTGTGTGTTTGTTTTTGTGTCTACAGCGCCATATTGCTTCTTCGGACTTTTTCCTTATCCTGTATGGTTGCTGTGCAAATAGCCTCTGAGGATCCTACACATTGCCTTCAGGGATTTCGAACCAAATCTTTTGTTGACAGCATCACAATTTAGTATTTGTGCCGTTTCCATTTTGAAATTTGCAAGTCAAGGACCGCTCAAGGATTCCGACCACGGGCAGCACCGGTCCTTCCCATACAAGAACCACGCAGCCCCTTAAAATTGTCTGCCCAGCAATTTATTCCAACGACCATTCACTATTTGATGTTCAATTTCAATAATTGTTGAGACCAGTGAATAGGAAGGAGAAAAAAAAAGAAAAAAAGAATTCAAGCGCCATGACGAGAGGAGGTAAACATTGCTAAACACCTAAAGAGAATCATGACGGACGAAATTGTACTGAGCGCAGTGTGTGTCATGCAATGTGTGGACATTAGAGAACTCAACAGTATTGCGCAAAGTGGCCCTTTATTTGGAGTAGACACGAACCTGATTTCTGGCAAGCTAAAGTTCACTACCCAGGCCGTGCACAACGCAATCTATCGGTTCCTGCACAATCCTAATTACAGTGCGCACCTCGAGAACCCCCAGGCATTTAAAAATTGCTGGGAGACTGCTTGGTAGCTGGTCATGAAGGTTTACCAGGCCATCACATGTGGAGGCTGTCTACCGTTTGACTCTGGCCTTGTATCTTGGCTGTCTATGTGGGTGTCTTCGTCTATTGCGGGCCATGTTTCAAGGTGTGAGAAGGTTGATAAGCAATGGTTGTTCCGGAGTGACAAGAGGAAAAAGCTCGTGCCGTGTGGGACTGAAGAGAAAGCGGCTGTAATAAAGGCATTGAAGACGTTTCATCCCGCGATCAGGGGGATTGGCATGAAGGATAAGTTGCACACATGGGTGAAGGATGTTGCATTTCGCATTAATGTGGGACTTGGCGCATGTGGTCTCCTGCGATATTACTTGCTGGTGAGTTGTTTTGTCGACTTCCAAGTTAAGTTGCCGTGTGACCACCTCATCTCATCCTTTTGCTGAGGGTTAAGAAGAGGAGAATCAGTTGTCGCATGTTTTTGTTCTTTCTTCCATTCAAGTTTGTGTTTTGAAGTGTGCCTTTTGCTGAGGGTTAAGAAGAGGAGAATCAGTTGTCGCATGTTTTTGTTCTTTCTTCCATTCAAGTTTGTGTTTTGAAGTGTGCAGTGTGAAACAATTTGAAACAATTTGAAACACATGGAAGCAGCTACTCTGACTGAACTCCATGGGTGCATCACTTTCAGGTCGATGTTATGCACAGTGAGGTGAGTGGGAGCTGGAACTAATTCACTCTGAAAACGTTTTCCACATTCCGATGGCGCACTTAGCATGTGGCAAAGCTGTTGAACCAGACTTTTTGGAACCTGATCGAGGACACTCAAGACTAATGGCCAGGCCGCACCGGTGCTATATTTATGCTAACAAAGCACGAAAATTACCATGATTACAATCGATTTGTGCTTTCCAAGCACGGACGTAGGACCAGCGTGGCGTGACCTTAAGAACGCAACCTGGGAGTTGGAGCTAGACTCGAGCGTTAGCAGGTTTTTTGAACTCCGAACCTGCATGGAGTCGAGGATTGTTTCAATACGGGGTTGGATGGGTTCAGATGTTGTACATTAGGCTGGCTGGTGTTGTCCAGGTTTGGTGCATCGAAGCTGGTGTCATCGGACTGCCCTCATCTGTTGCCATTTGCATTGGTTTTGACTGCTGTTGGGTCGGTTAAGCTGGGCTGGTGTCGATTGGGTTTCGTTTGGCTGGTGTGCATCAGTTCAGGATTGGCTGGTTGAGTTGGGCTTGTGTTGGCCGGGCTTGGTTTGACTGCTGTAGATTGGCTTTTCGGATTGGATGGTGTTGGTTGGGCTCGATTGGGCTGGTGAATTGGGCAATTATTGAACCCTCCAAGCCTCTTTTCCCGACCCGAATTTCTGCTGCGTGCCAGAGAAAAACCAGACTGGCGTGGGTGCGAAATATTGCTTTTTGCCTGTCGCTGCCAGCTTTGGCTTCCTGATAGGCCAATTTCTGGAATCCTACCGTCTTCACCGGAATACAATGTACGGTCATTATTGCTGGAATCCTACTGTCCCAAATACAGCTATAATGACCGTACGTCATATTTGCGTGAAGATGGTGGCAAGCTCGAAAGTTAGTGAGAGTCGTAAGCTCTCAGCAGCGAGCTGCTACTGTCTTCACCCGAATAGAACGCCTGGTCATTATTGCTGCATCCGGACCGAAAGTTGTGCCAAATACAGCTATAATGACCGGGCGTTCTATTCGGGTGAAGACGGTAGTTCGTTTAAATTTCCAGGTTTAAATTTAGGTTACGAGTTTGAACTATGCTTAAGACAGATGAGAATGGCTGATTGCTCACGACTTGACATGCGCAGCATTGTCTAGATTCGCATGTGTTCAGGATGCTCCCTTTTCATACATCAAAATTTAGAGGCGACAATGGTTTCTAATGATGACTAAAGAAATGTGATGAGATTATGGGAAGGGGAAATAGTCATAAAATAACATATTTCTTCTTTCTTGACATAGTAAGTGTAGCGTTTGTCATTTCTTAGAATGGTGAAAAGATTGTAGTTAGAACTGTACAAATGCGGTTTCTTTGAGTATGCTCCCACCAGGCCCTCGAAAGTACAGAGTAGCAAAATTAGCGGCTGGATAGAGTCCTCTAACGAGGACTCCACCATCTGCTCGCAGATTTTGTTATTTTTATTTTTATTTTGAGGGTGTAGTGTGAGTATGCCCTTACAATGATGTACAAATTGTAGTTGGTATCTAGGGAGAAATCCCGGGTACCCAAGTCCCGGCCGGTCAAGACCACTGGTGGACATATGCACAAAAAAAGAAAACCGAATCATCATTTTTTTCAGGCCTGGGTGCTTCTTGAGGCCCGTGCGGACACCCCAGGCCGTGGAAAAAAAATCGACGGTAGCTCTACCGGCCCTGCTAACGAGCAATAAGCTGTGCGATATCTGGCCATAGATCTCGAAGATCGATGGCCAGACCATCAACCTTGAAGATCGGCGGCCAGAGATCGCACTCTGTAGCACACTGTGCCCGTGCGATTTCGTATGGCAGGCAATCGATTTCGAACACCCACACGAAATCGTGCAAGCATAGTGTCTTCATTTGGTCTCACTGCGCCCACCCTCTGCCCGACGACTGCTGCCATGGACGAGGTAAGAGTGCCTTCTTCTTCTTCTTCTTCTTCTCTTCTTCTTCTTGTGTGTGTGTGTGTGTGTGTGTGTGTGTGTGTGTGTGTGTGTGAGAGAGAGAGAGAGAGAGAGAGAGAGGCTGCCGTGCAACCTCGCTGCCTGTTCGGGCGACCCTTGCGCGGCCCCCGGTACCGTCTCTCCCTCCATATCTGCTTCTTCTTCTTCTTCTTCTTCTACTTCTTTGTCTGTCTGCCTTTTCTTTTTTCCTTTTTCTTGTTCTTCTTTATATCTTTTTGTGCTATCTGTGTGCTATGTGTGTGTGCTATATGTGTGTCCTCTGTGTGTGTGCTATGTGCGTGTGCTATGTGTGTGTGCTACGTGTGTGCTATGTGTGTGTGCAGCATGCTATGTGTGTGCTATGTGCGTGGTTTGTGTGTGTGCTGTGTTTGTGGTGTGTGTGTGCTATGTGTGTGTGCTGTGTTTGTGCTGTGTGTGTGCTATGTGTTTGCTATGTGTGTGCTGTGTGTGTGCTATGTGTGTGCTATATGTGTAAACGAGAACGTAGATAAAACTCGTCTCCTGGGAAAGCTTCTCGACCTGGTGGTTGACAAAACAATAATGACATTTGTCGATATGCCCACCTCGTGGTCGACATAACAATAATGACATTTGTTGATATGCCACTGATTGTTTACTTAGATCATCATAGATAATTAGAGAGTGCATTCCATTGTCTCGGAAAATTTCTCTTCAGGACGTAGTTGTCAAGCTGCCATGGAAACTCATGTGCTATGTGCGTGCTATGTGTGTGTTATGTGTATGCTTGCTGTATGTGTGCTATGTGTGCATAATATGTGTGCTATGTGCTATGTGTGTGCTGTGTGTGCTATGGGCGCTGTGTGTGCTGTGTATGTGCTGCGTATGGGCTATGTGCTCTGTGTGTTATGTGTGTGCTTTGTGCGGTGCTATGTCTGCTATGCGTGTGCTTCGTGCATGTGGTGTGTGTGTGCTGTGTTTGTGCTGTGTTTGTGCTGTGTGTGTGCTATGTGGTGCTGTGTGTGTGCTGTGTTTGTGCTGTGTTTGTGCTGTGTGTGTGCTATGTGGTGCTGTGTGTGTGCTATGTGTGTAATATGTGCGTGTGCTATGTGTGTGCTGTGTATGCTTGCTGTGTGTGTGCTGTGTGTGTGCTGTGTGCCGCCGACTCCTGAACCCACCCACTCCCCCACCCTCCCCCACAGCCCCTGGATTCTGGCTCCTCTCCCCAAGCGCGGGGAGCCTGTGTTATGTGTGTGCTTTGTGCGGTGCTATGTCTGCTATGCGTGTGCTTCGTGCATGTGGTGTGTGTGTGCTGTGTTTGTGCTGTGTGTGTGCTATGTGGTGCTGTGTTTGTGCTGTGTTTGTGCTGTGTTTGTGCTGTGTGTGTGCTATGTGGTGCTGTGTGTGTGCTATGTGTGTAATATGTGCGTGTGCTATGTGTGTGCTGTGTATGCTTGCTGTGTGTGTGCTGTGTGCCGCCGACTCCTGAACCCACCCACTCCCCCACCCTCCCCCACAGCCCCTGGATTCTGGCTCCTCTCCCCAAGCGCGGGGAGCCCCTACCCAAAAGAAGAAAAAAAAAATCACTGTATTTTTTACATGACCGGGTGACCCGGGCATTATTCCTGCCCGGTCGTGGTTGTTCAAATCTTCCGAGGTTGGTATACTCGAATGATAAAAAAAAGATCGTAATCGGAATGAAAAAAAAAGAAGGAATCAAGTCACATATTGGAGGCTCTTTGCGAACAGCTAAGAATATGACAGCTGAACGCCCGTAGACGGTAGCTTCCTCAGGCAGAAGTGTTTTTTAGGGACAACGCTGCAGGGATTGGTTATTTAGTCTCTAGCTTTCTCTTTTTGTTTTGTCATTGTGCAGGTGGAGGATGATCAGGGTGACACACATATATTGGAAGCCAAGTGCCAGCCCCCAACTACACCGTATTTAATGACCAAGTGTTTGTCAACGCGTCTCGATTTGAAAAAGAGATTTCGCAATGAGGGTGAACGCTTCACAGAGGCCCTGAAGGCAATGTCACTCGTCGTAGAGCCCTTCGATGGATGGGTGCAGCTAACGGTGAGATGCTTTTTATTTGCAGAATTGGAATCTGGTGAATGCCAGCTGGTTTAGCTGAATCGAGGTGAAAGGAACTTCACTTTTATGCTTTTCTTCTCACGTCTCTTAATCTATTGGTTAATTGATAGGGCGTGTTGGTGGGAGGTGATGGGATTCATGGTGGAAGTTTGGTTTCTAAGTGTGTTTGCACAGAATGCGTTGCCCAATCCGCCTGTGCAATGATGTTTAATGTCATTGAGAGCTGTGCTGGGTCTGTGTGCAGCATAGTTGTTAAGCATGAGATTGAGTTTCAGCTTCTGCACAGTGGAACATGCAGAATAGAAGGTAGGGAATTCGCTCTTCTTCTTGATCGATATGCGACCATATATGGAATACATCGTATCAAATGTTCACAATGGTCTTCACTTTCATCCCAGATCATATCAATCTATTGTGTTGAAACACAACACAATTGTGTTATCCGCATGTGCGCTCTGTTCGGAAAAGCCGGTAGAGGCATGTCTGCTTCGTAAACTGCGTCTCTGTGTTTGTTTTGTACTTGCTACGGCTGGGCGTAACACTGTGTCCCTAGCACTTTACCTGTCTGTGCTGGCGGTGGATTCCCACCATCCAATAACGGCCAGGAATTCCACTTTTGAGCAAGAGCTTCAGGGTTTGGTACCAGGATTTCCGGATACGAAGGGTGGGGCTGCTCGGGTTTAAAAGGTGTGATTTTTTTAGTGGCGATCCACCCCTACCATATCCTGTTTGAACTGGCGGGTGGCGCTGGGTCTGGACGGATGGCTGGACTGTTTTCTCCTAGAAAATCTGCACGTCCCTTTTACTCTGGGCATGGTTAGCCAGCCTCTGCAGAAACTGTACACCCGTCAATGCGAGTGAGAAGTTTAAAAGCCTTCCCTCTCAGGAAATGCAGAACTCCCGGACATCAACTGTTCGGGTCAGTACACGTGCAAGTATGTGCTCATTTACTTGAAATTATTTCTCTTCTGTATTTGTAATACTGTATGTGTTATCTCTGTGTGGAGTTCGTACCAATCGTTAAAGATGCCCAACCAATAGTTGTTTACCCTTGTGATCTTGTCTTGGGGAAGTGGTCAACTAAAGTTCAGGCTCCTGAGCTTTAGTCGATAGCCTGAAGAGAAAAAGACACGTTCTTCACCGGTTATACTTCTTGCATGCAAGCTTTGACGCAGAGACTGGCAGAATGGCTATGTGATCTTGTCTTGGGGAAGGCGTCAGTGTTATGTTCAGTGAAGCGCGTGGACTTCAGTCAGCATGACCACAGTTGTGCCAATACAGGCTGCGCTCTGTGAATTCTGTCCTTGTTACAAAGACATGATTTGAAGGTGTTGTGCACTTTTGTATATATCGCGATATTCTGGTGACATTCATCTTGTTTTTACTTCTGCTGCTCCTATGAGCTTGTTCGCACATAGACTCCGACATCGAGCAACTCTTTTCTACAGAAGACCATTGGGTTATGAGAAACATGGGTGCTTCCACGTGCCTTGAAGTTTTGCTGTAATGCGCCCTGTTTTCTCACACACTCCCAGAAGAAAAAAGAAGCACAGAGGTTAACAACACTTATGTCATCACAAAGAAAAGTGTGTTCTACTACACACACACACACACACACACACACACACACACACACACAGGGATTTATGGTCCTGGGTCCATATCCATTCTGGGGAGCGTCAGTCCGGTTCCTTTTCCCCCGGTAAGTCGTGAAAATACAACAAGATCCCGCACATACGCCAAGTGTGTTATCTCTGATTAGGCACAAGAGCAAGGTTTTTGCAACGAGGTAAATCAACTTTTTTTTTTTTGGTCTGGAAGCAGGATTGCATCCCTGCCGACCGCTGACCCTGACCACCGACCGTATTGCAGCTGAGCAGTAGGGCCGACAGTCTGCTGACAAGTCAGAAAACATTCAAAACAACTATCCACTGATTTGTTTTTCAAATCTGAGTTGGGGCTGTACTATGCTTGCTGAGTACAGCCCAAATCCGCTGAGAGACTTTTGGGGATGGGGGGGGTATGGGGGGGTTGGGGTTGGAGTATAGGGGGGGTATAGGGGGGTATAGGGGTGATATAGAGGGTATTGGGGGGGGTAATGAGGGTGTTGGGGCAGGTTTGGGGGTGTATGGGGGTATTGGGGTCTGCTATGGGGGTGTTGGTGGTGTTATTAGGTGTTCTGGACCCCTTTTGTTTTCCTTTTTTCTTTCTTTTGCGGGGTGCCAATGACCCCCGACCAGAAGGTGCCGATCGGTCGGCGGGGGGGCAGCCGACCAGTCGAGGTTTTCTTTCTTTTGCGGGGTGCCAATGACCCCCGACCAGAAGGTGCCGATTGGTCGGCGGGGCGGCGGCCAACCAGTCAAGGGCCGCCGACTGTCAGGGGGTGCAACCTTGTCTGGAAGGCATTTGTAATGGAGGCATTACAGCCAACAACTGTAGAGGCATTAGAAACAGTGAAGTAGTAGATTTTCGGTCACATCCACTACGGGATCCAAGCACATATATTTGGAGAGGTCCTGGTGGATGTCATCATCAAATCATGGGTGTGTTTGTGCTTTGTTTGTGCTCTGAACACTCTCAGTGTACGAAGATTTGTTAATGTTCGATGTGTAGCTGTACAAATTTCGCTGACGTTGCATTTATGCTTCATCCCATGAATATAATTGAAACTATCATTGTGCAGGAGGCAGTTCACCCTGGGGCCGCCGGCTATTACTCGATCCGAAGAATTTCGGAGTACAAGGAGACGTATCCGCTTGTGAACAGTCCAAGTGCTTCTGGCAAGCTTTCGAAACTGCCGATCAGGAAGGGAGAACCCCTCAAGGAGATGGCAGAGACGTTCGCTTGGGTGCTGGCGACGCAGCATGTGTCAGTTGCAAGGAAAATGGAGATGGGTCGGCCCTCGGTGAAAGGCGGAAGGCGATTGGGCAGAGACGGTTTTCTTGCTGACCAATTAGGAAATGCAGTTTTAAAGGGAGAGGGTTTTGACGCGGCATCGGAGACGGACAATAGCGAGGATGGAGTACAGAGGTCAATATCCGAGCTGGCGCTGAAGTTGGAGAGGGTGTCGAGTCCCTCCCCATCGCTCTCAGGCGCTGACGACGACGGAGGGGCCACTGGAGCAAGCAAGGGCCCAAGGTTCCGTGATGAGATTTTGAAGCTCACGGGCAGTCAGCCCGGCAGTTTTGAAGAAGCGGTTTGGGAAATTTCAAGGAAATATGCTGCGCAAGTTGAGAAGGACTACAATGCTTTCAGGAAGTACCTCTGGACGAAAGACTAGTACGAGTGTTGTTTTCACTCCCCTCCCCCCCCCCGCCCGCTTCCTGCCTCTTCTGCACCACCCCCTCTCCCCTCTCACCCTCTCCCCCGGTTCCATTTTGGGTTTCTCTCTCCCTTGTTTTCCTTGGCAAGCAGTCTTTGAAGCCCCCATTTCTGTCTTCCCCTCTCTGCCTCTGGCTGTTTATTTCCTCAAAAGTTTGGATAACTTTTGTAGTTGTGGACTATGTGCAACCTTAGTTTGGCCTGTGTAAGTAACTCCTCTCTTGTCCCATGTCATGCCTCTGATCTCTCAAAATGGAAATCAATAGAAGCAATGGCAGGTGGGAGCTTTCTCTTGTTCCCCTGCCCTAGTCTAATGACAACCTCATTTGGCTTCTGTGTGCCATTTCTGTCAAATATTAATGCTGAACGCTAACTGTGTTCCTTCCATTCCGTCCCCTGTTCCCCGTCCATCCTCCCCCCTCCCCCTCCCTCCCTTCCTCGACGTATATACCTCATGGACGGTACATATGATTCTTGCGCTGTGTGCATGTGCCGCATGGCATATTGCGGACGACATGCATGCATGATATCTGAAATGCGTGAACGAGGGTGTTGATGAACTGGCTACGGACTATGTCAAAACATGTTATGACACCGTCACGTGTGGCCACTTCCCTTTTGTGGTTTTCGCCTTCTCCTTTGCGGCCATTGCCTTTGATCCCTCCCTCCTCCCCCTTCCCGCGTTTCTCCTCGTCATACCCACCCCACCACACCTGCTTCTCCTGAGATTTCTTGGTCTTGGCACTAACACAGTCTCCATCTTAGGAGGTATTAGCGATTTAGGTGGCCCTCTCTTTCTGCTATATCGTGTCGTTTCTTGCTGGCGACTTTCTCTTGAAGAGCGGTGTGTGTATGCCCTAGTGGCTTTCCCTTGACGATAGATGCAAGTTGCAAAAAATGTTTTTTATGTGCCATGAATGCATGTGCAAGTAGAGAATAGCATTGTAGGTGAGTTGGCGGCCTGTTCTTTATGGCCGCCATTCCTGTCCATAGGAGTCGGAGGGGTCTTGTTTTTTTTTTTCCTGTCCTTAGAAGAAGAGAATTCCAGGTGGTCTTCATGACAGACATGACCATCATAGCATTTAAGCAATCGCGATTATCCTTTCTGGAGGGGTGCAGAAAATTGTTGCACGAGAATATGCTGAGAGTTTCACCACCTTTGGTAGGCAGATAACGGTGTCGGCTCGCATGTGTACTCTAATAGACGAAAAATGGAGGATCTTAAGACCTAAAGAGACTTAGGAGAGAGTATTTCAGCTGTGTTGTATGCTGCTGCTACTCTGTGGCCGCTGTACTAGTAGAGTGAGGGAAGGCCGCTCATGTTATTCCTGTACGCAATCATAACTTTTCCTCACTATATGGATCGTCGTCTCCCGCTGAGGGCCTCTCTCCTTTCTCTGCTTTACTACAGAGCGAATGTGCACATGGTGGATTTCTACCAGGATCTCTCTCTCTCTCTCTCTCTCTCTCTCTCTCTCTCTCTCTCTCTCTCTCTGTGCCTTTTTTTAATGTGTGTGTGTGCATGTGTGTGTACGTACACCTTCCCTTTGTCCAAGGCAGTTCACATTCGATACCTGAACTGACCGTCTGAGTTCCGACCGGCGACCTTGACTGATCTCCTTAAATTGCCAGCCTGCACTGATCGACTGGCATTCCTCTTATCGATTTATCCAGGGAGAGAAAGAGGGTGTAATGTTTTGTGCAACAGAACAGGAAAGAAATGTGTCAATAGCAGCGAGGCTCCTCTTTCTGGTGTGCGGATAGAAAGGAAAGTGCTGCATGTAATTCTAGATTTGACATTATGGAAATGTGTTGATGAGGATGTTCATTTTAAGGTGTTGTTTTGAATTGTCGCTCATTCGCTGTCGAAGTATCGTTAGACCTCACCTGCTCTTGACACCTCAAATCATGATAAGGTGGAGATGTCTTCCGACAAGTAAAGTGGAAACGGTCGCTGTAACTCGTGTGCCAAATTTAGCCGCCGGGCTCCCCACTCGCCCACAGACAGGTACGAATGCGCAGGCCTTGAAAAGAGGGCTCACAGAGGCCTTGAACAGGGCCCAGGCCAACAGTTGACCAAAAGTCAACAGTCGACTTGTGGACCCATGCCCAGATCCGAGATGTCGAAGTCAACAAGTTGACTGTTGACTTTTTGGTCAACTGTCAACAAAGATTTCCTGGCCATTGATCTGGAATGATCTGACAGTTGTCTGCAGGTTCCGGAAGATTCGGGCCTAGAGGAGTCCAGACCGGAACTGGGACTCGTTGGATGATCCGGGCCTTCACATGGACCGATGCTGACACTGAGCAGCGCGAGTCGATGCTACAAAAGGTTGACCTCGCCACTGCTCGAGCATTCAGTCTTGCGAGTTGCTTGCGGCTACGACGCTGCACGTGAGAGTTGAGAGGAGGTGCTGGCGCCAGGCTGCTGGATGGGCGCCAGTCAGATATCATAGTAGTGAGATAGGGAGAGGGCGGCCAAGACCGCGACCATAGATGACAGCGAGGGAACGAGGAGAGGGGAGAGAGAGAGTGTGGGTGGTCGTGCGTACGTACCTGGTTTCTTCAGATGTGAAGCCGCTGCCGATTCTGCTCGCTGTTGGAGGATCGTTTACCTGCGAGAAGCTGCTTCCACACCTTCCACGTGTTTCACGGAGTGCTGACGTGGCAGACGTGGCACATACATTGAGTGCGTATTGCTGGAGTGGCACATTTAGTGCAAATTACTGACGTGGCACATTGAGTGCATACGGCTGGCGTGGCACATTGAGTGTATGTTGCTGACGTGGCAGAGGTGGGGAGCCTGAAGGAGAAGAGGGTCTTTTATTTGTCCTTCCAACCGTCTCTATTCTTCCCTCCTCTCTTTTCTGGGTACTGTGGACTTGAGACGTACCCGTGGTAATGAGGAAGCCTGCCTGTACTTCAGTGACTTGGAACTGATGGACTTGTTGGATTGATTAGCTCATGGCATTGCACGACTGTGTTCTGCGACATGATTGGATGACGAGACTGGGTTCATTCCACGGTGTTCTGTTGCACCTTTTGATTTCTTAAGTTTCTATCTTCCTATATCTGCGTTTCATCTTCTTTTTTTTTTTTTTTTTTTTTTTTAATCAGTAATCATTCCCCACATTTTTGCATTGGATATTTATCTTTTCTGTCCTCTTAAGCTCTCTTATCTTGCATTCAATAAGGGATATAACTTCGAGGCTCGATCTACAATGGTGATTGTTGCTGATCTGTTTGGCCGCCCGGTGTAGGCTTCAGTATTGAATCAAAGTCGGCCTCGTTTTATGTTGTCGGGGATGATTTTCTTCCTCTTGCACTACTAATATGTAATCAAAGGCAGCTGTGTTATGTCAACATACACGAGCCAGATTTGTGCAGCTCTTTTTTCTGTTATGCTCATCACAGGTGATTGCTTTGGCGCCCTTCCACCTTGCCTATGGAGTCGCACGTGCCAGTTTCTTGCGTCTATGGGAAGAAATGCTTTGCCAGGGAGCCTGCTGTGAGGTCTGTGAATTGACTGCAAGACTCCAATGGTACTGTTCCACAGTTTCTACACCCCACCCCCCCCCGCCCTTTTTTTTTTTTTTTTTTTTTTTTTTTTGCCTGTGCGGGAGCTAGGGGCGCCGGTATAAGCACTATTAAGCAGACACCTCTATCTCCCGTGTGGAGGCTCCATCTATTGGTGGGGAGCAACGCCTGCTGGAAAACGGGCCCAGAGTCCCTTAAACGACTGCCATTCCGGTCCGTTTCAAGTTTTCCTGACTGACTGCCAGCATTGATTGCCCTGAACACAGGGAATTGACTGCGCAGGTAGAAGAGTACCCAAAAAAGGGAGGAAAGAGAGGCCTCTTCAGCCCTGCTGCTGGGCGCCTGCTCTACGTGACCATCTGCCCCCCGTCTTTCCTTTCGAATGCAGCCTTTGCACTCACTTAACCCCCTCTAACATTGAAAGACCGCGAGGTGGAAAGGGGTCCGGGAACTCCGAGGGGAGGTGTAATGGGACCGAAGATCTAACATTGAAAGACTGTGAGGTGGAAAGGGGTCCGGGAACTCCGAAGGGGGGGGGGGGCGTAATGGAATCGCTGCGCCCACCTTGGTCCAGTGCCTAAAGCAGATGGTATAGTCGGGTCTCAGGTTCTCCTTTCCCCATTCCGGGTGGTTGCCTCCTTCCTTTCCAAGTAAGCTGTCCACCCCCCCTGCTCATTCCCCAACCAATCCTTAGAGAATTGCTCGATGGCCAGTGTTTTATCCTTTTGAGTGTGGATTAAGTCCAATCTAGATCTCATTCTCTGCCATTGTATGGTGAATTCTTCCTAGATGTAGTGTTTGATTAGATCAGACATTTCCTCACCCTCCGGTCTTACCGTTCGTTTGGATATATATACACCTCTTCTCCCAGAGGTCCCAGATGACAGCTCTTCTGCCTACCTTAAACGTGTCCTCTTCGAAAGTGCTCTTCGTGGGGGAGAGCCACTTTTCACACAGAAGCGCTCTCCAATCCCATGGCCATGCCGATTCTGTGCACAGCAACCCACAAATCCTATCCCACCAGCGCCAGGTAAGAATCGCCCCCGGGCATTGTAGAAAGATATGCTCTATAGTCTCGATGATCTTGCGGGAAGGAAAGGAAGTCAGACAGGCCGTGCACCATGGTGTTTCTCATCCCTTTTGTTCCAAATGTGTACGATCAATCAGCCAGTCGTTCGTAGGGAGGCAACGGTGCTCTATCTGCCATTGAAAGGAGGCCACCTTTGCAGGTCTGGCTCTTGTGGCGGTGAACCATCGGATGGGGTGAACGCGCTGTCCCTGCCTATATTCAGGTGGGACATCCATCTCTCCCATGGCCACACCGAGTCTGTGCTTACATGGGCACCTGGGCCGCGGGCCTGACACCTTGAGTTTTGGAAGCGTGAAACAAAAACGTGACCGCCGATCCTATTTATCAACGGTAGGCCCAGTGTTTGACGTTTCGGCCTCGTTTTCTTGTGGCGATAAGTCTCGGACTGCATGGCCGGGGCCGTGTACCGGTGGTTTAAGGTTAACCCAGGGCCTAAGAAGCCGATATGTAGCGTTCACAGACAGGGCAAATAATTTCTTGCATGTTCCCGGCCTCATCCTACCTGACGGGCGCCATTGCCACTCTGCCGGATCAATGGGGAGCTTAGAAAGCGGGGTTTCTTGCATGTTCCCATCCTCATCCTACCTGACGGGCGCCATTGCCACTCTGCCGGGTCAATGGGGAGCTTAGGAAGCGGGGTTCCGGGGAGGAATGCTACCCCCTTTCGTCTCGGTTCTCTGACCAACCTGATTCTGTACGAGTCCATCCTACCTGACGGGCGCCATTGCCACTCTGCCGGGCCATCTCTGATTCTGTGACCAACCTGTTTTGTGGGTATCTGGTAAGCTGATTATCAGTTTCCCGATGGAAGAGGGTCACCTGCACATCCACCTCACCTACTTCCTCCACCCTACCTACATTCTCTCTGTCCCCTACCATCGCTACCAATCCCGTTTCTGGAGTCGCGGCCCCCTGAGTAAGATATGCACCCAATGTAAGGGGATAGAGAAAATTAGTTGATCTAGGTTCCTTTCGAAGTGCTGACAGTTTTTCAATATGGGCCTCGATTGCTTTGTTGTTTTCCATTTCCTTTCTTGCCCATCCCGGGATATATCCATGAGAGCTGCAGTGTACCCTCCCAAGAGAGCTGCAGTTACACCTCTCTTACCCAACAATTCCATGGGGGGAGAGAGCTGCAGTATACCCTCCCACTGTGGGTGGTGGCACTTGTGTTGCCATAAAGTGTCTACCGTGCTACCTCCTCCTATCTGTCTGGCATCCCCTTATCTGGCAGCGGGAGTTGCCGCCATGCTCGAAGACCTTTTCCGGGTTTTCTCCCTAACATGCTATTGCAGATAAAACGCAGGAACTTGAGAAAGAAGAAACCAGATTTTTCTTACCCAAAGTTTCTTTGATGCCGATTGTCGACCTTTGGAGCATGAAATGGCACATATCAGATCAGTTCATTCGTGCCTTGTAACACCTGTGCGGCGCGCGACATGGAGTGCTGGACTGTGTACCTGCGCGTTCTGCATTCCGTGCGTTCAACGGAGACAGGTCAACGCGGTAAACGCGTTTTCGACTGGGCTGCAAATGCTGTGGGAAAA
>BFEA01000012.1:2762665-2773177 GCA_003427395.1 Chara braunii
GGGTCGGCAGGCACACAGAGGTCGTGAAGGGGTGTGGACACTCCCTGCGTCCCTGTTTTTTTGAAAAGAAAAGTAGGGAAACAAAATAAATTAGAAAAAAACAAGGGGAAAAAAACGCACCTCTGTGTACCTGCCGCTGTGTGTGTGTATGTGGGTGTGGTTGTGTGTGTGGTCGTGCGAAACTGCAGGGCCATGTGCGCACCTCACCCACATGAATCGTTTCAATCGATCCGATTGAATTGATTCCCTTGATCTAATTGATCAAATCAAATCGAGTCATTTCGATTGATTAGATAGATGGAATCGATCGGCCGTTCTTTCGTGTGTCTGTGTGTGTCTGTGTGTCTGTGTGTATGTGTGTGTGTGTATGTGTGCACATGGAAGAAGCATGGGAGGCCACCATTTTTTTGGGCGGGAATGTTTGTTTGGAGGCATGGTCATGGTATCCTCACGAGGTTCAGAGACTCTTTGCTGTGGGTGTCACTCCCACCGGCTGCCCTTCTAGACCGCATCCAAGATGGTGGTGCTTCCATGGTGTTTTAAGCAGTAGTGCTCCTGGTGTCGTCTGGAGATTCTGTGAATGTACGCTTGGAGTTCTGGCCACAGTATCCGGGCGAGGAGTCTCAGAGAGTGTTTGCTGTGGGCGCCATTCCCATGGGCTGCTCTTTTGGAGCACATGGAAGAAGCGGTTGATGTTCAGGGTGTTTTGTGCAGTAGCCCTCCTGGTGTCACGTGAAGATCTTGCGGTCTTTGGGTGTATGGTACTCTATACGCTCCAGAGGATAGTTAGGAGATGGGGACTGTCTAGCTATGGATTGATAGAGATAGTGGTGACGTGAGTGGCTTGTTTGGGAGGAATAGAAGTGGCAGTGCTGCCGTGCTTGTGGGCTGACTGGGAGGGCTGGACTAAGCTGCCTCTGGTCGGTGCTTTCTTGCTGGTGGAGCCTTCTCTGTTAGGTGTGTTGTTTTGTGCCCTTTACCTTTGTTTTTATAGATTGAAAAAACGATATAAATTTGTGCAAGTGTGCTGCTTCGGCGGCAGATGGGTGTGTGGGCACTTCCCACTCAACCACGCAAACGTGGGGAACATTGCACCTTCTATTATATTGCTCATCTATTACTTTTTTTTGTTTATGGATGGTTTGTGATGGTTTGAGGGTGCAATGATAGAGACGAGTTTGGGGATGTTCACACACACACACACACACACACACACACACACACACACACACACACACACACACACACACACAGTGTCACACACACACACACACACACACACACAGATTCTGCTTGCTGATTATGGAGGCAACACTGTTTCCTTGGTGGATTGATTCATCTCAAGCATACTTCATCGTCTACAATAGAGGTCAAGTTGCTGCGACTTTGGACCTAGTCATCTGGGTGGAACGGGGGATGTTGTGGTGAACATTCACAAAACACACACACAGCGTTCAATTTGTTTACTCCGCTTGCCATCTGAACGCATTCGAACATGCGTGTGAGAGGATTGAATGCGCACTTTTGAATGAGAACGCACGCTCAGGGCGCGTTCAGACGGAAACATAAGCTGGACTGCTCCGCAGCGACAGGTGTATTACGCTGCCTTGTCTGGTACGCTGCACAGTGTGGTGAACGGGTCGAGAGGAAGTGCATGGAAACGGACTTGTTCGAACCTCTGTGTGTGTGTGTGTGTGTGTGTTTGTGTTTTGAATTTTCAGCACAACGGCCCCCATTCCACCACGATGAGTAGATCCAAAATCGAAGCAGCTGTAGTCCTATTGCATAGTCTGTAGAGAACGAAACACGTTCTGAGTTGAGACAATCCAACAATGGAACAGTTTTACCTCTATAGCATGCAACATGGAGCACAAGTTGAATAGAATAGATCTGTTTAAATTCCTTTCTTAACTATGTGCCCAGCCTTATACGTGAGAGGCATAGGAAAAGCAGAACTGCAAGAATAAATGAAAGGGGCACCCTAAACTTCCCAAAGGCTGGGCACATTGATTGTGGTTGAGCGCCAGCTGTTCACATCCCCGTGTGCCTTATCAGCAAACTTGCACATTATGAAAGGAGGCAGAGTGAAGGGGGAGGTATACGCCTGTTCATTTTACTTCAGATCTTGACGATGCTCATCCGTATGCATTTACCAGTAGCACAGAGGGGAAGGGCTACGAAGGGGTAAAGATAAGACAGGGCCTAGGAGGCGGAGTTCAATAGGGAGTGAGGGGCAGTGGAAGGCGTAAAGGGTAGGGGGGGGGAAAGAGGGTAGGGGAGGAAGTGGAGTGTCGAAGGACAGGATAAAAGTATGAGAAACTTGACAGGATTCTAAATACTCACCGCTGGAGCAAACTACTCTAGAATGGCACAAGAGGCCAGTCGCTGTGTGTGTGTGTGTGTGTGTGTGTGTGTGTGTGGTTTGGATTTCCAGCACAACGGCCCCCATTCCGCGAGGATGAGTAGGTCCAAAATCGAAGCAGCTTTAGTCCTACTGCAGAGTCTGCAGAGAACGAAAACACACTCTGAGTTGAGACAATCCAACAATGGAACCGTTTGACCTCTATAGCGTGCAACATGGAGCACAAGTTGCATAGATCTGTTTAAATTCATTTCTTAACTGTGTTTACTTTGGCTTTCTTTGGGGTGCCCCTTTCATTTATTCTTGCAGTTCCCCGCTTTTCCAATGCCTCTCACCGAGTCTCACGTATAAGACTGGCCATATTGATTGTGGTTGGGCGCCAGCTGTTCACATCCCGGTGTGCCTTATCAGCAAACTTGCACATTATGAAAGGAGGCAGAGTAGAGGGGGAGGTATACTCCTGTTCATTTTACTTAGATCTTCAGCTTATCTTTTGCCTGTTCTCCCTTTTTTTTTTTTTTTTTTTTTTTTTGTTGTTGTTGGAAAGACGTGCTCCAATCTATTCGTGGGGAGCAGCACGTGCTTGGAATCGGGCCCAGCGTACGAACAAATTGAGGTTTCGAGTCCATTACCCGGCTTCGGCTTGAGGCTATCCTCCAAGATCATGAACAAACTACAGAAAACTGGGATAGATGATGAGAAAATTATGAATGCTTTTTTAGGATCGCTAAACCCCTCCTGAAATCCACTGCAATTCTCCAAACGCTGAAGTATCTAAGGGATTTCCAACAGATCATGACAAAGCTCACCAAAGCTGACTTAAACTCAGCTTTGGTGAGCTTTGGTGAGCTTTGTTGGCCTCACGCCCCCTATCCGGTTGGTTACATAGCAACGAGACTCACTCCAGCTCCGACGAGTGTCGTCCTGTGTCAGCAACCCCCAGCTGTCCCTTAGGATGCCCCCGCATAGCATTCCCAGATCTCTCGCCCTGTGATGACAAAAGGATGATGATGGTGCTAATGACGAGCCACCTTTGGTGATAACCTAATGATGATGATGATAAAGGTGAGCAGCGCCCTATGACGACGAGCTTCGCCAACAGTGCCCTATGATGGTGAACTATTGATGATGGTAATGATACTGACGCAATGATAATGATGATGCTGATAACGAACAGCCCCAGCGGCGCCCTATGAAGACAAACTGACGATGATGATCATCATGATGAGCAGCGTCGATAATGACGCAACCCACGCCTTGATGTTCATGATGAGCGGCACCCTGATGATGATGATGGTGTTGACTTACCACGCCCTGTTGATGATGATGATGATGATGGTCACAATGACCAATGACGAGCAGCACCCTGATGATGATGACGAACCCTGACTGTGATGATGGTGTCGAACCGCGCCCTGTTGATGACGATGCTGATGATGCAGCGCCCTGATTATGCTGACACACCCACTTCCTCATGATTGCAGTCGCCACTGCACTCACACTTCAGTTTACCAAGGGCTGACTCCACTGTACTCCACAGGCATAGAGGTAACCAACGGCTCTAAGCCCATATGCTGCTTGCAAAAATGAAGCAGCAACAAAATGACTCCAGTGTACTCTACAGGCATAGAGGTAACCAACGGCGCTTGCAAAAATGCAGCAGCAACGAAATGACTCCACTGTACTCCACAGGCATAGAGGTAACCAACGGCTCTAAGCCCATATGCCGCTTGCAAAAATGCAGCAGCAACGAAGTGCAACGTGGAACTCCCAAAAGAAAAAAAGCCAATGGGAGTCTGTCCATCCGCCACATCAGCTTGTGACGTGGCTTGGACAAGCGCCTCCGGTCACCTGCGTGTGCGCAAAGGGACTGGTTGAGAGAAGACATGGCCACTGTCGCCGCCGCACTCCCTCACCATGGCCCACGTGTGCGATGTCACAACCCATGCCGGACGGTCCTTAATGATCGCTTTTGTCTGTTCTCTTGATGATGCTCATCCGTATGCATTTACCAGTGGCACAGAGGGGAAGGTAGGAAGGGGTTAAGGGTAAGGCAGGGGCTAGGAGGCGGAGTTCAATAGCGACAAAGGGCAGGGGAAGGGGTGAAGGGTAGGGGGGGGGGAAGAGGGTAGGGGAGGAAGTGGAGTGGCGAAGGACAGCATAAAATATGAGAAACTTGACAGGATTCTGAATACTCACCGCTGGAGCAAACTACTCTAGAATGGCACAAGAGGCCAGTCGCTGTGTGTGTGTGTGTGTGTGTGTGTGTGTGTGTGTGTTTTGACTAATGGCAAGAACAACGCCTTTTTCGGCATGGTTACAGATTTATCATCATTGAAACAGTTTTACCATCTGACCTTCATCATTTGCTAAAGTTCACACAACAGAAACTGCTTTTTGAGATAAATAAAAATGTGCGTATCAAAATTTAGAACTTGTCGACAAATCTTGGAAAATGTTTGGCAAACAGAAAAACTTACTCTGGCTCCCAGACGTGTAGATTAAGAATTGAAACAACCTTGCCTTCCGATGTCATCTTTTATTAGGATAATGTTGACATGAAACGGCTGTTTCACGATTGTCTCCTGAGCTGTTAGAGGTCTCCTGAGTGGTTCGAGGCCAAGGCCCCCGACTACTTGAGCAGTGGCTGCTCGCACACCTGTTTGGCTGTAGGCTTGCTTGCAGTTTCATTTTGTCTGTTCTCTTGGTTAAGGTCATTCGTATCCATTTATTGGTTCCGCACAGGGAGAGAGGTCTGACCTCTTGGTTATGCTCTGTGGTATGCCTTTGACAGTTCTGCAGGGAGTGAGAGGGGGAAGGGGAGACGGACAAGGAAAAGGAAAGGGAAAGGGAAAGGGAAAGGGAGGGAATAAGCAAGGAGAGAAGAAGAAAAGGTTGAAAAAAAAGAAGAAAAACAACACTCACCTCGACAGCCCTTCTTCCTGGTGCTGAAGTGAAAGGTGATTGCCAAGTAAGACACGTAGGAGCGAGCAATTGTTGCCTTCTTCGATGGAGGAACAGGTGTTGCGTTTAGTGCGTGCCCGCCTCTGCGGATTGGGTAGGACTGGTTTCCGTGTGGCCTTCATGGCCTGCAGAAGCACAACGTCCTCACAGTTACAGTTCTGCACTGGATGGTAGCTGCAGAATCTTCTACTGGTACGTGGACTACTGTTTGGACTGACGGATTAACTAGTTTGGACCGATACAAAGGAAGATGCTGCGATATTGAACCTGTTGCTGGTGAAGAGAATCAGTATATTGCATATGTTGCGTTGTGGCACTGACAAACATCACAGAGGAGAGCCTGTTCGGCTTCCAAATGCCAGGGAACACGGAGTGTAGGCACTTCACTTTAAGCCCATCGCTACAAAGAGGATATTGCATCTGGCCATGATCTGGGTCATGAACCGTTTGACCCTTGTTGGATGAAGACTGCCCGCAAGCAACAACACAAGCAGAAGATGGTAGCAGGCAACGACTCTGCGAAGCAAACTGGAGATGCTGCTAGGACCACCCAACGACACAATGGCAAGAGGCAAGCGGATGCACACGCGATTATTGTCACTTCGCCATATTTGTGTTAATTCAGTCCAAACTAGATTATTGTCACTTCGCCATAAACACTGTTGTTGCTTATGCAGCCCGTTCTTTGTTAGCCTTGCCATGTATAGCAGTCATGATTAAAATCCAGAACTGAAACATTATGAGCACACGAACACTGTTGTTTGCTTATGCAGCTCCCTTTCTTTCTTAACCTTGCTAGGTATTGTCACATTCCTATGAACTAAAAGAGTGCGCGAACTGTGCGAAACAAAGGATACAACTGAAAACACACGTCACAAACACGTAGAGCACACTGAAACCATCCAGTTTTTCTCGTTCTTCTTTTATCTCGTCCTTCACCGTGTCTCTCACGTACAAGGCTTGGGACTTTCATGAAGCTGAGGGCGAGCAGCCCACATCCCTGTGTGCTGTAACGGCTCGCTTGTACGCGGTGACAAAGAGGCAGAGTAAAGGGGAGTAAACACAATGAAGAGAAATGGATTGAAAGGTAGAAGTCCAAAAACAAGGAAAAAAAAAAGAAGAAAAGAAAAGAAAAGAAAACAAGGAACAACACAAGGAGAGAAAGGTAAAGTAAGGAGTGTTGAATGAAGATGAAAGAAGTCATCTTCTTTTTTTTTGTATCAAAACAAAGACCATTTGTCGTTGATTACCCAAATCGCCGATTTTGTCAAAATCAATGCGGCAGAGGCTCGCCAGCACTTTCGTCGTTCGTGAACAGAAAGGATAAGAAAAGGCTTGAACGACCAGTACTTGGCCCGGCTATCGATGCCGAGCCTGAATATGCCCTGTGTGCCGTTTCGTACCGACCCACCCCTGTGTGCCGTTTCGTGCCGACCCGCCCGCGAAACAGAAAAAAATGTTTTGGCTGGCGCTGTCAACCTTCCAGGTCCGGTACCCCGGGCCTCCGAAACTTGCGGGTCGTTAAGGACAATGCCCCGCGCCCGACATATGGGCCAACTACTGGTGGTTTAAGAATCAGTCCAGAGGACATACATTGTGAGGATGAGGTGGCTGAACGCATGGAAGACCTAGCTGAGCATTCTTTGTACTACGGTTGCCATGACAGCTGGCCTTGAGCATGCCCACCATACACCCCCTACAAAAAAAAAAGAAGAGCATGCCTATAATATACGCCCTACAAATGCCATATCAATTGCAGACCAAGATGAAGGAAGAACGGTCACCGCAAAAGACCATGCTTGCAGTATAGGGCTCGTGGATGCAAAACGGACATACAGTGTCCAGATGCTGTGGGTGCCTGCAGATAAGATCTGAAGGAGGGTCCTTTACACTCACAACAGATTCACAAACCTCACAGATTCACCAACCACGTCGTTCTAAGGAGGGACTTAGACTGAGATGATGATGGTGACAGCTGAGTCTAACAATGTTGGTAGGTGTGCGAACTTTAAGGAGAAGGTCGCAGAGTGTTGGTGTATTGTCTAGGTTCTGCATGGGGCGAGAGGAACGATCTTCGCCATAAAAGTCGTTGCAGACGGTTTGGTGTGGCAGGAAAAGAGCATCAATATGTAAGAAACAGTCACATCAGTCATGGCATGGACGAGGCATGAACAATGGCCCATGTCATGGCCAGGTCCATGCACAATGCAAGCAGAGATGTGAGATGGAGAATGAAACCACCCACCTGCTCGAGCATTGCATCGATCACGCCTGCTGCGTAACTGTGTCCACGTATCTACAAACTGAAAGAGCGCACTTAGCGAAACAAACGACAAAAATACACAACACAATTTTATTTTATTTTATTTTTTTTTTGAAAAAATCACCCACCAAGTTTGCTAGGAGTGATGGTATGCCCCATCACCCCTAGCAATTTGGTTTGTGGCTCCAATCTATTGGTGGGGAGCAGCACCTGCTGGAAAGCGGGTCCAGCGTCCCTCATACAACGAGAATAATGTCTTGTTGAAGAATATAACCATGTGACAAATGAGCTGAGACCTGCCTCTTCAGTCCGCTGAGGACTGCCAGATATACCCATACATTTCTAGCCTGCCTATGCTCAGAGAATAGTTACGATAACAATTATTGTTGATTTCTGATGTAGGCTGCGTGCCCAAACCATTGGTTGTCTACTATAGCCATAGCTGAAGGCGGGAATAAATCTGAGAAGTCCTCTGGGGACCTCAAATGAGTGCCTTGTTGAGTTGTCATCCATTCATTCATGAAAAATGAGTTGAAAATCCCTCTCAAAGGGGGCAACAGTACCCTCTCCCCCTGGCCATGACACATGACCCAAAACCCCCTCCATTAGCCCCCCCAACAGTCAGCGAGTCTTTTGAGAATTGTAGAATTGTATTATGAATATCCATGGTGGCCCATTTGTATGTCGTGAGAAAGAGGTAAAGGGGAGGGGATAAAACATAGAGAAGAGGGGAAGACAAAGCAAAGGAAGATAAATGGAAATAATTATTATGGGAAGCCTAGGTGAGGACTGTGGAATGAACTTAAAAGACGAAAGCAAAAGAACGGATAAGAAAAGGCTTAAGAGGCAATCTGTCCTTGACGACAGAGAGGACATACATTGTAACTATGAGGTGGATGAGCACATGGAAGATGTAGAGGAGTTTTGTCAGGACAACAGCTGTCACGACGACAGAGAGGACATACATTGTAACGATGAGGTGGATGAGCACATGGAAGATGTAGAGCTGTCACGACAGCTCGCATTGAGCGTGATCACCATACACTCTCGACAAGTGGCATGTTGATAGTCAGACCAACAGGAAGGGAGGACGGGCACCAGAAAAGATCATGCATTTAGTGTAACGCCCATGGCCGCGAAATGGAGGTATAGTGATTGGATGCAGAGGGTGTCTGTAGTCGTGAACGGAGGGACAGTCCTCAGTCCTCCGCACACAAGTGGATGCAGAGACCATGTCGTTTTAGCGATTGTGATACAGACGATAGCGGCTACAGAAGAGTGTACGACTGTTTGTAATTGTGCAAAGGAGAGAGTTGCAAAGTTTTGGTACATTGCGCAATTGTGCAAAGGAGAAATCTGCACGCCAAATTTTGCCGAGCCGGCCGACCCCCTGCACGCCAAGTTTTGCGGAACCGCCGCGGCGCCGTTTCGACTTTGTTTTGGCTGGCACTTCCAGCCATTGAGGTCTGGTACCCCGAAACCCGGAAGTTGCGGGCTGTTAACGACAATGGCCTGCGGGCGATGTATGGGCCAAGTACTGGTGGTTTAAGAAACAAAAGGCCTCGCTCCAGTACAGAACAACACTTCTTATGATCCAGATGCATTCGAAATCATGCTGGACTCCTCCGAATGCATTCTAGTTCAGAAAGGCGTCCAAATGATGTAGAGTGTTGAGTATTGGAGCGAGGCCCAAACAATGACAATAATGAAAAGAAGAGGAACTTGCCAGACGGCGAACAAAATGAAACCATATGCCCAACAATATGAAACCAGGGGCCTGGTCCCATTAGTAAAGAGGGATTGGATTTAATTCCCTGAATGTGGAGGTGTCTGTGGAGAGATGCAGAAAATTGAGATTGATCTGATTTTCTGCATCTCTGCACACACCACATCCAGATTCAGGAATTAAATCCAATCCTCTTTGCTGAAGGGACCAGGCCCAGAGTTGGAGAGTTCTTTTTGAGTTCTCACGGAGGCAAGCAGTATTCTTCTCTCAAATTCACCTCACACTACCTACCTACATAAGACTATATAGAGGGGACACCTGCAACCATAGGGGCCTCGCAAACGAGGAAATTCATTTTGCCCCCCAGGGGATGGGGCCGCCTGTGGGGGTCTGGCTAACGCAAAGACCGAGCATTTTGCCAGTAGCTGCGCCTCCCTTTCTCATCGTCCCCCACCCCTCGTCGAGTAGCAGCAGACAGCAGAGGCTATGGCCAACACTCTCCCACACACCACACACAACTCACTTGCGCCCCCACTCACACCCGTGTTGGTCATAGAGCCCGCTAATACCAATCAGGGGTATCCAGAGGACTATCACAGTCCGTTGGCACTAAGTGCGCCGCAGGCGGCCATGGGGCTTGAACCCGCAACCTTCTGAATGCCACTTGAGTGCCTAACCAACTGAGCTAGGCCGCTGGATTTGGCAAGCAGTTTTGCCTCTCCCCCACAATTCGGCCCGGATTAAACAGACAATTTGCAAGGTCTCATGCGTTTCATACCATTTGGTGTACTCTCAAGCCGACTTCGACAGATGGCTTTTTTTGTGGGGGGGGTAACTACGGCGCAGTCACGAAAGTAGTTTGTAAATGCATTTGAAACTGCGATTTAGCAGTTTAGTCAGGGCCCGAGTTTCAATTGCAGTTGAAACTCGGGCTGCGCAGTTCAGTCAGGGCCCTCGTCTATCCACGAACAGTAGATTAAAAAAAAAAAAAAAAAAACGTCCCTTATGCTGTCATTGCGGTCCTATACAGGATGCTACAGTGTTTGTCTGTAACTGAATGAAGCGAGGCAGTTAGCTGCCTCGCGTGGAATCCGCCCTGCCTGGCTGGCAGGCAGGGGGCTACAAGGACCTCACACAAGAAACAGAAAAGGAAAACGACCTGTTTCATGTTCCTCACTTCCTGGCCAGATACATTCC
>BFEA01000012.1:2786208-2793708 GCA_003427395.1 Chara braunii
TGTGTGTGTGTGTGTATGTGTGTGTGTGTGTGTGTGTGTGTGTGTGTGTGTCTGCCGTGCTGGAGCACCGTGGAGGTAGCAGATGGTAGGCCTAGGGACGAAGAGGTAGCGAGAAGGACAGGTGTCTGCTATGGCAGGCGGTTGCAGCGGGGAGAGATTCCCGTGCTGCAGTACCGCGTAGGTAGTCTAAGGTAGAAGATATGAGGCGTAGGGATGGAGAGGTAGAGAGGGGGTAGCAATGTCGCAGAACCAAACGCATGGGCTGTAGCCCCGTTGGAGTGCATATGCATAAATATGAAGGTGGTGGGTGGGGTTTTCACAATAACGAGCTAACTCCCGATTTCTTAGCTCCCCTAGTAGCGGAGATTCAATTTGTCGTTTTTCTTTAGTTTTTTAACTTTTTTATCAGTAATCTACGCAATCTTGTTGTAAAAACTTGTCCGTTGATTTAGCAAACCAATGCCTTCAGCCACTCAGCCAAAAATTATTGTCAATTGAAACCGGATGCAAGGCCTGCCCACAGTCTTCCCCCGAATACAATGTACGGGGATCATAGCTGAATTTAGACTGAAAGGTACACCAAATTCAGCTATAATGACCTTACATTGTATTGGGAGGAAGACTGTAGTAAGCTGCGATGCTCAGTAGACTCCTGCACCTTTACGAAATATATCATGCATTTCAAATTTTCAATGTAAAAAAAGAGAACATATGTGACCATCGTAGTTATGGAAATAGTCTTTATACCTCCCTTGTCAAGCTGGAGTGTGAAAGTAGGGTCATGTCTAGTGACAGTTAATATATCTTTCATATGAAGTGTACACGCTGAATGTGTTTGATGATTGAATTTCAAGAGTTTCTATGAAATCAACTATCACGATTGTCAATCAAAGAAAAAGATTTGAAATATGGCATGTTGCCATGAGAGGGACCCATCTTGAGCCCACACAATAAATCCAAGAACTCCAATACTTAGCATAGGTAGGGGTCGGGAGTTGTGTTTTCCTGCCCCCTTTTTTTTTTTTTTTTTTTTTTTTTTGAATTGGACATGCTTCAATCTATTCGTGGGGAGCAACACATGCTGGGAACCGGGTCCAGCGTCCCATTCAAAAGCATATTGAGAAGATTATGTACTAAAAATCTTCGAGTTACAGGGGCAGCGGGGCCATTACCCAGCTTCGGCTAAAGATGATAGCTATGCAATCTACTTGGAGAATTAGGTTCTCTAGGGATTGATCATGGGAATATTCAGACCGAAAATCACCTGCCTTTAGCAACTGTCAGCAGCTCACCCTATCCGCCTCTCCCCTATACCCCGATACCCGATCTCTACCAGGCGTCCCACCCCCAACTGATAGGTTACAGAGTGGCACGACCCACCCCAGAAAGCCCCCACCTGCTAGTCTACAGGGCAAAGCGACCCATTCCGGCTCCGGCCAGCATCGACCCACTAACAGACGCTAGAGTGCCTTCCACCCTCGACAACTCCCCAGATCTCTCAACCAGGTCTCATGCCCCCGTACCGCTCAGGTTACAGGGCAGCGCGACCAAGCCCCAGCACCGACCAGTGTCGTTCTCACCTCGTCCATTCATAAACCACTGGGACCTAGGACATCAGTAGATACCAGACAAGCTACCAATCATCGTCATAGCTGTAGTTTCGATCATCCACTCTTTCAAGCACTGGCTGCAGGCATCCAACCTAAAAAACCATCTCAACCTTACTCCGGCAAGACTTACTGCGGTAGAGCTACCATCTCCACTGCTGTTGTACCCTATTTCCCCCCTACTGGCTAGCCCCTTCGCCGCAGAGCGCATTATCTCCAACCATCTCCACAAACACAGTCCGCTGCAACCAGTATAAAAAATATGGATTTTTTTCCTATTACAACCTCAAAAATCATAAGCATTCAGGGAACTCAAGTACAAGTGCAAGAATCATAACCTAAAAAGACAGTCAACACCTATTCTTCCCACAAGGAGAGAGAACGGGAAGGAACTACTTCTCTTCCCATGGAAATTCCTCGCCTATTCACGTCTCTGTTGAATGTAAAAGGCTCACAAGAAACCAAGCGGATTACTCCTCCCCCCCAAAAAACAAACTCCTGTTCTTTCACTGCCTCCGTTGGAAGGCGCCTCCTCACCTCCCAGGCCCAGTTCAGAACAACCCCCTAAATCACTCATGCTCCCTCGGCAGCATGCAATACCCCCTAGAGCATGCCCCCCCAGAGCTGAAGATTCCCCTTCCCTCGTGTCCCACCCCCTCCAAGTGAAACACTTCTCAACCTCTCACCTTGCTGAAATCAGCACGACCCGTTGTTTTCCCTCCCAATCGTCGTGGCTGATCCGACCCAAATTAGTCTGGCCCAGACGAGAACAAACCCACAATACCGCCCTTACCCTCTCAAGGATCACACCTCCCACCTTGTATAACCCTCGCAGGGAGGGGCTCCAAACCCTGAAGGAGAGAATTCAATCAGCACCTATGAGCCCAAATCCTACAATATCACAGCTTCAGACGCGATTGTGACCAGTTTTTTGGAAATCCTTCAACAGGTGACATCAAACATCGAATTTAAAAAAACGAATGGCAGATTAGGGATCAATTACATCCAAAAAACTCCTAAGATCCCATGAATCAGATTTTAAACAAATCACAATTATAAAAGCGAAATCATTCAAAAACAACCTCTGAAAAAATATCACAAAAAACAGCCACAACTCAGGAAAAATCAGGGGAAAAGATCATGACGAATCAGGAAACAAACAGTAATACCCAAAGGACACAGCTCCAATCGCAGGCTCTCGCTCCAAATCAAAATAGAGACGTGGCAGCGACCTCATGTGATGCCTTTCGTGATATCCGTATCACGAAATCTCGTGACGTCAACAACTTGAAGATGTAACCGCCACCTACTGCCTCTTTCGTGATAACTTGATAAGCAGAACGAGCAAAAGAACCTCCTCCTCCACTTTACGTTAATCACGTTGCCCCGTTGTCACTAAAACATCGTAAAGACCTTCATCGCCCAAACTCACCCCCTCCGTCTTCGTGAGAGGAAATCAACCTCCCCCCTCCCCCGGCTAGCTATAACAGCCTCACCAACATGTGAAGCCCTTTCACCAGCGAACGAAGCACTAAACAGGCACCATCTTGCCAAGCAGGAGATGGTATGGTCCAACCTCGCCGAGCCCGCAGACGAGTGCCATAGGGGGTTCAAGCCACCAAAAAAACGACAAAGCAACCTCCGGGGCAAAAAGTCGGGGGGAGGAAGGGGCCGTGTCCATCCTGCCTTCCGCGCGCCTCCTCAGCGTTCGTCTCACTACCACCATCTCCACAGTTCCAGCCTTCAGGGATCATCTGCCATGCCCACCCGAACGCCACCTCCGAAGGCCAGCAAAGACGAGCCGGCGGCGTGGCGCTCCCGGTCGCGCCGCGCCGCCACCGTCAGGTAGGCAACCACTCCCTAGTCAATCTATCTCCCGAAATTCTAGTTTAAGACTACTGCACACTTGTTTCATAGCTTTCAATTGAGCTGCAGAATCTAGGAGTAAGCACTGCATGAATAATGTGAGGTCACTTTGATGACGCTGGATGTCACAAAATTTGAAATGCTTTGTTTTTTTTCTCCTGGGAATCGTAATTGCAACTTATATGGAAACTTTGACGCCACACTTCTTGCCAGCACATGGATAAAAAAGTCGAAGGCGCGTTCGCGGATTTTCTACCGACAAGGCGCCGACGAATATACGCAATCACGGGATCACCCTCCCTCGAAATATCTCATTTTAGCTGCCTTTAAAAGTTTGCCTTGCAACGAGAGCATGATGAACCCAAGTTACAGCAGCTCCAAATGAAAGTAGAATAAGAGTATTAAGAAAGCTTAGAAAGGTGATTCCCCAAGGATCTAACACATCAATACCTTTTGCGGGCCAAATAGCTCCAATTTCTACGCTAGGCGTCAGAGTTGAGGTCCGAAATTGAGAGTTAAATTTTTTGTTTGTGGAAAAGAGAAACGTTTCAAAACCTTAGCAGCACTATTCATTTTGAGTTTTCGACCTAGTATGGCCATGGCGGAATATTGTATGATATATTCAATACGACGCAACTTGGTACCATTGTATACAAAACAAAGGTTCGATAATTCGATTAACAACTTTTGAATGTTGAAAAGAAATTGTGAATCAATCGTAACGGTTACGGAGAAAATATTCTTAGAGGCCAAGGTGGAAGGATGAGGTAGGAGTGTTGAAGTGCAAGCCAGAAGTTGGGGGATCGAGGGGTCGGGGTCGGGGTGGGGGGGGGGGGGGGGGGGGGGGGGGGGGGGGGGGGGGGGGGGGGGGGGGGGGGGAGGTAGCCAGGGTAGGTGTATGAGATGGGAAGGGCGGCATGCTGTTGGGTGGTGGTGAGTCCATGTGGCAAATCCATCAGGGGTTGAAGGTCGAGAGGGTGGTGGGATGGAGACTGGGCGTAGCACGGAGGGGGATAGCGTGTCGGCAGTAGGGGCGGGAGAGGCAAAGTGTGGTCGATGTTGTGTTGGTTTAGGAGGCATGGAGGTGAGGGGGGGGGGGGGGGTAAGCAGGGTGCAATGTCTGCAGTGTTCTTTGTCAACGGGGCTAGATTTTGTGAAGGTGGCAAATGGTTTGGGAGGGAGGCAAGTGGGTGGGGTGACCGAAGCTATGGTGGTGAGTGAAGTTGTTTGCGTGTGCAGGTTTTTCGGTTCTGCATGTTCAGATTCGCCTGGAAGTTGGGTTGGTTGTCTTGTTGTGTATCACACTGTCAGTGTGTGTGGTGACGGCGGCAGGTTTGGGTGGGAGCCAAGTGGGTGGGGTAGCTGTGGGTATGGCGATCAATAGGATTGTTTGTGTGTGCATGTTTTTCGGTGATGTAGGTTCGGATTCGTTTGGAAAGTCATAGGCATAAATGTCATCACTGGAAAAAGCCGTAGTCGTTTTGGTCTGTTTTTTTGTTTTGGGACTGCGGGGATTCGCACGTTTGAGGCCATTTGGGTCCTTGTTTTTTGGGAAAGGTCACTTTTTTTCCCACGTGTTTGTTGGATTGTTATCGTTCTTTTTTTCTTTTTTTACCATGTTCATTATTTTCGTCGGGGGGGTGGGGTGGATTCGTGAGCCAACGGAATTTTGTTTTTGTTACGTGGGGTGGTATGAGGGCCGAGGTACGGATGTTAGTGTCATTTGTTATTTATTAGACTGTTGTATATATTTGTAAAAAGAAGAGCTCGAAAATTGTTTTCTGGAGGCGTGAGGGTGCTGTAGTGCGAGAGTTGCTCGCCATAAATTTAGGGGGTGAGCCTGAGGCTGGTTGGGGGGGCCACTAGGCCAATGTGAAATTGTATTTGTTTTTGTAATTCCAGAATGACATGGCTCTTTCTCAGTTATGGGTGAGTTGCTGGATTGTGTCGTACAGGAGTTTGTGGCTTGATTTGTTGGAATCAGGAAACCTTGGGGTACTGGGTGGGCCGCGGGTAGGTTTGTGGGTAGTTTTGCTTGTTTTCTTGGGGGATATGGGGGTCAGTGAGAGGGGCACAGGGGAGCATGATGCTGTGTTCATGGTGCATTTATTGATAGTATTGTTTGTTTTGTGTTTTGTGTTTTGTGTTTTCTGTTATGGGTTGCTGAGTAAGGTGGGGGATAATGCGGATGTTATTGGAAATGTTTTTCTTGTTTTTGTTTTTTGAGACTGGGGCTGTTAGGTGGGGCACCAGTCATCGTAGTGTTATGTTTGTGCACGCGCAATTGTTTTTCAGTGAGTTGTTTGGTTTAGGTGTTTTTTTTTTTTTTTTTTTTTTTTTGGGGGGGGGGRRGGGGGGGACAAATGCTCCAGTCTATTCGCGGGGAGCAGCACATGCTGGGAACCGGGCCCAGCGTCCCATATAGAGTTATACAAGTCATTTGAGATAGCGGGGCCATTACCCAGTTTCGGTTGAAAATCAATCTGAGAACTATTGAGAACTATTGAAGAAATTCAAGAGAATTAAAAAGAGGTTGAAAAACTTTGAATGACTACTGACTTCTTTTCTAACGTTCAAAACCCCAATACTCCCAAACAAAACTTTCTAAAACTATCCAACACTGTGTTATTCAAGTTCCCTGTCGAGCTCTCCCAGGCCTCACACTCCCACCCGGCAAGGTTACAGAGCAACACAACTCGCCCCAGCTCCGTCAGCGTCGTCCCAACAACAACCCTTCGTTGTCCCTTGAAATGCCCACCCCAAAGCATCCCCAGATCTCTCTACCAGGCATCACACTCCTGCAGCCAGTAGGTTACAGGGCGACACCCCAGCATCGACCAACGTCGTTCTGGCATCGAACAACCGAAGATCCATGAATGTACCAGTATCAAACAGCCTAAAGCGAGTTGCTTGAAGTCCCCAGAATCCTAAAGCATTCTCAAAACCACCTATAAACAAACCTTTTTTTGAAGATATCCTTGAGATACCGAGGCTATTACCCGACTTCTGCTTTTTTTTTTTTACAAGAACACTGAAATTTTGTCCCCCCCAAAGCTCGGATCAAAGAAGCATTTGGAACAAAACCATCTGCCTTAGGGCCTTTCAGCAACCCAACCCTTACCTGCCTCACCCCTATATCCTGATGCCCAATCTCTACCAGGCCTCATGCCCCCAACTGCTAGGTTACAGAGTGGCACGACCCACCCAAGAATAACCCCTACCTGCTAGGCCACAGGGCAAAGCGGACCGCCACGGCTCTGGCCAACGTCGACTAGGCACCAGCTCACCAAAAGACACTAGAGTGCCTTCCACCCTCGACAACTTCCCAGATTTCTCTATCAGATCTTATGCCCTTGTACAACTTGAGTTACAGGGCAGCACGACCAAGCCCCAACACCGACCAGCATCGTTCTGGCCTCATCTTTTTGCAAACCGACGGGACTCAGGACTAAGGCAAATAGAAGTCAAGCCACCAATCAGCACTATAGATGTAGATTTCATTATTCGTCTCCTTCGTGAACTAGTTGCAGATATCCCCCCAACAAACCCCTTGAACCCTACTCCGGCAAGTCTTACCACGATGGAGCCACCATCTCCACCGTTGCTGTACCCTATTACAACCCTGCAGGCTAGCCCCTTCGCCGCAGAGCGCGTCATCTCCCGCCGTCACAACCACCACAACCCCTTGCCTCCAGCACCAAACCTTGGAATAATTTTTCAATTAAGAAAAATTAGGAAAACCAAGCACAAAAAATCCCGAAAAATCACATGAACGTTCCAGCGCCCACTATTCCCACAGGGAGAGGGGAAGAGAGGGAAAAGAACAAGCCTCTCTCCCCATGGAAACCCGAGCGCCTATTGAGGTCTCACATACATGTAAAGGGGTCACAAGAGCCAAAGGGATTACTACTCTCCCCCAAAAAACAACCCCCTGTTTGTTTACTGCCTCCGCGGGAAGGCGCTGCTGTGCATGCGCGATTGTTTTTTAGTGAGTTGTTTGGTTGCGTTGTGAATTTTTCTCATGTGT
>BFEA01000012.1:2796782-2823065 GCA_003427395.1 Chara braunii
AGGGTTGGGAGGACCTCCCCAATCAATCAATCAATCAATCAATCAACCAATCAATCAATCAATCAATCAAAAACCAATAAAGCAATCAATATTTATTTATTTTTCTATTTAAAAAAAAAAATTCACACACCAAAAACGACCCCCCCGATTTTTTTTTATTTTTTTTTTTTAAAGGCCCTTATACGAGGCCACTATCCTGGTGGTGGTAAGAGAACCACCGGGATTGAGGCTTTGTCTGGCGGGCCGCTCCGTCTATTGGTGGGGAGCCTCACCTGCTGGGAGCCGGGCCCAACGTCCCATGAATACATCTGTACAATACAGTACAAAACAGAGAGACGCCCTTGGGCTGGAAATCGGGTCCAGCGTCCCAATTCTAACTTTACCCTTCACCTAACCTGCAGCACCGGAGAACCACCATGGGGCACTAGTGGAAACTCCCTCCCTCCCCTAGCTCCTGCCCTCCACCTWCTATCCTCATGGCGTCCCGTGACCCACGTTGGATACCCAACAACCCAGGGGATTAAAAGGGACTAAAAGAGAACTAAGGAGAAAAAATAAGCCAAGAAGAACAGGGAAAAAACAGGCATTGCCTGCTGGAAACCGGGTCCAGCGTCCCATGACTCTCCCTTTATAAACTAGTATTGTGCTGGAAACCTGGTCCAGCGTCCCTTTTCCATCTACTCTTCCAAACCAATAGAGAATGTAATGAAGGCGGGGATAAACAGGGGTAAACAAGGATAAGCAAGGATAACCAGATGAGCAGAAAAACAGAGGTACGCAGTGTTGGCCTCAATCCGTTAACCGGGTCTCATACAACCGGTAGTATTTCTTCCAAGGCCAGCTGGTGGGGTGGGAAAGGGTCTGCGAAGTCCTGAGCCGGTCGCAGCGGGGTACCTGGATCAATCGTGGTCCAGTCGTGAAAGATCAGTTGGTAGTCTCGTACTATCTTTGTCCGGGGTTCTCCCTGTGATTCCCTTTCAGGTTGGCGGTCGATCCATTTCACTTCAGCCACCCAACCCTCCCTCTCTCCGCCCAGCCAGTTCTTGCTGAATGTAGAGATGATCCTGTTCATATCCCCCCAGGTATTCATCAAGTCGAGCTTTTCTTTAGCTGTCTTCCATTGGGCCGCTATCTCGTGTTGGAGCAATGTTCGGACTTGCTCCATGGCCTTGCCGTCTTCCACCGCTGCCCCCTCTATCTCACGACAACACCTTATCCACCATATAGTCCACAGGACACTCCGTCTGCCTAGACAAAACATGTTTTCCTCGAATGTCTGCCCCTGGATTGGAGGGTAGTATCCCAAGAGAAGGGCCCTCCAATCCCATGGCCAAACCGCGCCAGGGACAATGTGACGCCAGATCCTATCCCAGTTTCTCCATAATAGTACTGATGCGGGGCATTGGAGGAATATATGTTCGATGGTCTCAACCCTCCTCCTCCCTGGATAACTCAGGAGACATTTATGACACCATGGTAGTGCCTTCCCCTATTGTTCCAGGCGGGTATGGTCTATCAACCAATCATTGGTTGGTAGACACCTGTGCTCTATTTGCCACTGGAGTGCGGAGACCTTGGCAGATCTTTTGTTGTGGTGTGCAAACCACCGGATGGGTTTTTGTAGTCTGCGGTCAATGTTGAGGTGACGATACCATCTGTCTTCTATGCGGTCACGTAATCTACATTTCGGTTTGAGCATTCGATAGACGGACTTAGATTTTAAGTTGCGTACTGTCAGTGTTTCTGCCTCTCTTTTCCTGGGTGGGGTGTTCACGGTCCATTGCCACTCATCGAGGTCCAGGGGGAGGTCCTCGATTGGGGTCATTGGGCTATACGCCCTCTGGTGGCCTCCCTCATCAATGACCTTGATGCAATAGACATTCCTCAACTCCTTCCATATGAAGGGTTGATGATTACAATGCATTCTATCGTCCTTTAGAATGGAGAAGACTTCAATTAGCACCTGTGCCTGGTGCGCGAGGTGCACGTACCCCACCTCCTGCACGTGGCCCGACAGTCCTACCCAGTCATCTTCCTTTATGCAGGGGTCTTTTCTAAAAGTGGCGTACCAATGGAGGGGGAAGTTGTCAATCAACTCATTCAGAGCCCTTTTGGTGATTAGTGTGCAGTGGGTTGTGTCGGTGGCAAGGACGTTGTTATCTTCTGGGTCAAAAAAAACCTCGATAGCCGTCCGTCGTGCTCGTGTGGTGGCCATGGAGAAAAAGCGAGTGTCCATGGAGGCCTCGTGGGTGAGTTTGGCCATCTTCCCTCTGATTCTGATGCCTTGCCATCTATGCAGAGCATGTTGTAAGAGTCGGTCTTTGGTGTTTTGGATAGCGTCTATGAAATGTTGTGCTAACAGTTCATTGTGTGTGGTCATTTCAAGTTGTTGTCGCATAGCTGCTTTAGCTTTAGAAAATTCCTTGCATTTCCTGGGCAGAAACACAAGGCTGTTGTTGAACCATACAAGGTAGGACTCGAAAAGGTGCTTTTGCTGGTGCCAGAATTCGCATTCGTGGCGAATCATTTATGGGAAGGATAAATCTTTAAGCAGGGAGGTATTTAGTTTGAAAAAACCTGGTCCTTGGTCCGGCCTTTTTCTCATTGTTAATACCATCCCGTACGTTTTGTGGTCCAGACCCGGATGCGGGCTGCGTGGGAGGATCATGGACCATCGCAGGGCTCCCTCCCGGTCATTGGACAAAAGGATGAGATCAATTCGAGATTTGGATAGTCGGGCCGGATTGCTATCTCTAATGCACGTGAATGCCCGTGCTTGGGGGTGTAGGCGTCGGAATGTGTCGAAGACGGAGAGAGTCTCACAGAGGTCGACTAACATTTGCTCGTCCTCTAGCGCCGCAAAGGAGGGCGACTCCTGGGGATTCCATCTGTCCAAGCCTTTATCTGGGGTTGCAATGAAGTTCCCTGCTATGATTAGAGGGATACCTTCCGGGACTTGTGTACCCATTTCCCCAAAGAACTCCTTCCTTTCCCCCACTGAGTTTGGGGAGTAAATACAGAGGATACAGAGCAGTTCCAATTCTAACATTCTCGGGACTGAGGCCCATCGCCCTTCCACTTCGTCCACCACCCAGTGAACGGGTTGGAACCTTGAGTCAGGGGGGATCCAAATTGCCACCCCTGCTGATCCCGGTCTTGGCACGTGGGATCTTATGGCCGTGTGAGGCCAGACTAGCTTGTGGGCTCTATGGTGATCTGGATGATCTTGTAGATGTGTTTCTTGTATGCAGATCACATCCGGCCATTGCCTGCCTCCTATTCCTCCCAGTTGGTCCCAAATAGCCTGACGCTTTTCTGGTTTACTCGATGTCAGGCCGTTGACATTAAGGGATCGCAGGCTAGGCTACCAGGCGGGCTGCCCGGGTCCCAGGTGGCCAGCCCGTGCAAGGATCAGGTAAGGTTCCAGCAAAAAAAAAAAAAAAAAAAAAAATCCAAAAATTCTGAGAAAAAAAACTATGTTATGCAGAAAAATAAACTGAACAACTTTTGCCTCAGGGTCACATCGAAATTCTTCACCAAATTTGAAATAAAAAATAAAATTCAATTTTTTATTTTTTTTTTTTTTTTTTTTTTTTTTTTTTGTGTGTGTGTGTGTGTGTAGATATTGTATCATCCAGGGATCCACCAGCTGCAAAGCTGCTGTGGATTACCTCCACGTCTGCTGCTGCATTCCGTGCCGAGATGTGATAATGACAAGGACTGGACTGCAGGACTCACCATCGCTACGTGTCTTCTGCCACACTCTGCTGTCACCTGCCTTCACATGCCCACTCCGAAAGGCACCCTCCTGAGCACAAGCCTGTAAAAGAGAGAGGTTAATTTCGGGCCAAATTAACCTTCACGCTGTAAGATAACATCCTTGGGAAAAAAAAAAATAATTCCTTGTTTTGATCTATTGCCTCCTCAGTTGGCGACTTGGCCTTATTTTATGCGAATGCATCTTGAAGTTCCAGAACGTACCGGGGCATAAAATCCGGCAGGATACATGCACATCTGGTACCTTGCTCCGCTGTCACCTGCCTTCACATATGGACCGGCAGGTGCATGATCTGAACCATAATGTGCAAGTATCCAGATGCATTCGGACAGAGACATCAGGGCAAGTTACGCAAACCATGCAGGCATTACAGCACTTTTAACCACACTAATTTTATAAAGTCTGAACCATATACTACTACTAGAAGTATCTACTACTACTACCACTACTACTACTACTACTACAACTACTACTACTACTACTACTACCACTAAACTACTGCCACTACTACTACCACTACTACTACTACTACTACTACTACTACTACTGCTACTACATACTACTACTACTACTATATAGTACTAGTACCACCACCACTAAAAACTTCTACGGCGACAACTACCACGACTACCACTACCACGACTGCGACTACGACTCGTCGAGTACTACTAAGACTACTACCACGTTTCCCAGCTGTAATAAACGCATGTTTTGTTGGGTAAAAGAGAAAGAAACTCTCAATGGCTGGGTAGGTAATGGCAAAGAATGGCCGAGAGAGAGAGAGAGAGAGAGAGAGAGAGAGAGAGAGAGAGAGAGAGAGAGNTTTTTTTTTTTTTTTTTTTTTTTTTTTTTTTGGCCCGGCCGGGCAAGTGACCCCGGGCCACTCTGGTAGCCTAGATCGCAGGCCCAGGTTGGTTGAGTCAACGCATTTTTTCCATGCCACGCTCCTACAGTACAATGTATCTAGGTCATCCATTGCTTAGCGTCTGTCCCCACTGTATAGTATATCCGGGTCGCCTGTTGTATAGTGTCTGCCCCCCTTATCTCATAGTGAATGCCATTGCCTGATATCCCATCTGTCCATATGTAAAATTTTCTTCCGCACTATCCGGCATAGGCATTTACATATGTCGTCTTCGGACCAGTATTCGCTAGCTACCCCGCCCAAAATTCATTTTTTTAACTTTTTTTTTTTTTCAACGGGCTAGGGTCAGGGTTCCGGAACCCCGATCCACAACCCCAACCCCCAACCCCCAACCCCCTCTCCCCTCAGCTGCTGTGGGCGTGGCAGCCCGCAGTCGCCACGGTCATGACCGCGACCGCAGGTGTTTCCTAGTTTGTGTGTGTTGGGGTTGGTGGGGAGCAGGGGGGATAGAGCAGTGGAGGCAGAAACAAGTCCTGAATTTTGGGACTGTATTCACAAGGGCAAAGATGGCATGTTTTTTCTATCAGATGATAGAAGGCCATAGCATGTTGGCTTTCCCCCTGCTTCCTTTGCACATAGAAGAAGGACAAACTACAAGATTCTCTTTTGTTTTCTTTTTTTCTTTAATATTTTTTTTTTTACTGAAAACCGGCCCTTATGGCCCTGACTCCAGTGTCAACACCCTGAATGGTGACCGGGCTGGTCAGTGTGCGCTGAACGGCCGGTCACAGGCGGTTCTACCCGTGAACGGCCGTTCACGGGGGTTGAAGTGCCTCCTGGGACCCCCGCGGACCACGAAAGGCAGGTCGGGGGTGGTGCAAGGGGGCCCTGTGCCCCCATAAGCTCAAATCTGCAAAAAAAATAATAAAAAAATTGGCACCACTCCGACCCTATTAGAGGGGCCGCAAAATGTTTTTCTGTAGGGGGGGAGTGGTGGGGCCGGTTGATTACCTGGTGGGACACCACCTCATGGTGTAAAGAAGAAAATAAAAATTTGTTGGGATCCGGAAGGACGTAAAGAACATGGAAGATAAACATGCATATTTCAAGAAGAAAAAAACACAGTGAAAGCTGCATTTGAGCATAAACATGGTCTGATGATTTGACATGGAACACCTCCTGCGTAGATCACGTCACACAAAACACTACCACAACATAACAGAAATAAAATAGAATACAGTCGCACTAAGCCTCACTGAGGTGATCTAACTATCGTACATGATGCTACCTATCATACATCTGAAACGTCACTGCGATCCAACAAAAAACAGAAACAAAAAACTCGTGTCTCAATCTACAACAAGTACGAAAAAACCTGCGACAAAGAGCATCGTCCACCACCGAAAATACTACAGCCTAAGAAATGAGAAATACATGATATAATGGAATATATCAAGCATTGGAGTGCATGGTGTTAGAGAGCGAGTAGGCGCGCTTGCCATGAAAGAGGAGGCTTTGGGGACAGGTGGGTCGGGTGTGGACTCGGGTCTGTTGCGGGTTGTTCTGAGAGGAGATGGAGGATTTCGTTGATGTCATCACCTCTATCGTGTAGCTCTTGAGGGAGCCTTACCAGGGGGGAATGGTGATTTCTCGCATCTTCCAGTGGGTGACCCAGATGGCAGAGGAGGTGAGGAGGTGAGAGAGAGAGAGAGAGAGAGAGAGAGAGAGAGAGAGAGAGTTAGTTAGTTTGGTCGGCATGCTACAGGATTGTTATGCGAGGGTGTGTCATCTATTGGAGCTCGCCCACGGTGCTGCACACCTCCTCAATCCGAGAAGAAGAATTTTGTTTATTTCTCGTCGCCGATGCAGAGTCGTGGAACTCTCAACATAAGACAGTCGCGAAGATGACACTCGAGTACCTGTACACCTAGACAAACTTTGACATGTGGGAGGATAAATTTAGGATCATCCATGCATAACTTTAGGACTTCCACTCTCGCGGTCCTGAGTATCGATACGGGGGGAAGGATGACGATGAGGAGGAGGAACTGTGCCAGAGACCGGATGAGAAGCGGGCCATCGTGGATTGGTGAGTTGCGCATGGCACTTGCGCACCTGAGCTCACTGAGATCGTGGTGTGTCTAATGTGTACATGGGTCTGTGCCCCTCCTCCGGACAGGAACTGGGCGATGCACAAACGTATTCACGCTTGACGCCGGTACGAGCTTGGATTCACCAAACTCACTCAAATTGGTTGGGATTACAGAGAATCTCAAACTGATTCAGTGTCGGGAGAGGAGGAAGGGTACGTGTTATCGTGGGATAATTTGGAGGGGGGCTTGGACGAGGTCCCCGAACCACCTAGCTTTGGGACCTTGCCACTGGGAGCAGTAACCGAGGAGCAACTTAGACGCCAGGAGAGCAGGATGTGGTGTGATTCTAAGATTCGACATCCTTCTGTGGTGCAGATGGTGTTTGGTTGTTGTGCTGCTCGCATTAAGCCATACGACCAGGAGATAGAGTATGGCCCTCTCGTTGACCCTCAGGCTATGGATGGCAGCGAGACAAGGTCGCAGGATCGTAAAAGCCATTGGCTCCCGGGAGGGGGTGACAGACACCTCCTCAGCCCCCTGCGTTTCGTCTACAAACCTATACTTGCGAAAATACGCATGCGAACGCAGGTTGTGCCTTCTCTGATAATGACGAGGGAGTAGCTGCCAATGATGACGATTCTTAGGAGGATAAGTTGGGCCTTGGGAGGAGGTGTCGGGCCCAAACCTGAGGATGACACAGCAATCGCACCGGATCCAAGGTCAAACAACGAAGATGATGGTGGACCAAGTGACAACAGGGATAGCGGAGTGTTGTGATACTATCACACTCTGAGGCGAGGAACGGAATGGAGCAGGGTTTGCAGGTACCATAGTTTTTCGTCTCCTCAGCTATCTTCTGCGACAGTTTTGAGGTAGGAGAGCCCCCGTTTTGTCCGGAGGATGTGCAAGATGGCCTCATCATACATCGTTGATTGATGTGTCAAATCAAATAGGGCAGACATTTGCGGGAGTGAGTTCAAGGATGTTGGTAGAGGCAGAAGGGGACACTGTAGAGGAGCGTAGGGACGACGACGAGATCGAGTAAACATCTCACATGGTGGAGAGGGAGGAGGTTGCAGACACGGAGATGGAGCATAGAGACCACTAGGAGGAGCGACTGACGGTGATGGTGCCCGATTCTGCTATTATGCAGAAGATTGCATGGGACCAGGATGAGCATAGGGCAAGAGAGTTATGGCGTCCCATTGTTGAGGAAGGCATGAGGTAATGGGAGCACAACCCCAGGGCATAGGCGGGATGCCTGTGGCCGCACATGAGGGAGGACAGGAGGGTGTAGAGCAAGTAGACGAGGATAGTAGGAGACAGAAGGAGGACACAAAGCTTGTTATAAAGGACATATGCGAGTTTGGCCTTGCACTTCAAAGGGATGACAATGAGGGGGAGGGTTGTGGAAGTACGGTGGGGGTGACAGTTGCTGCTGCTGCTCTGTCTCATGGAGTTGTGCTCGATAACAAGCACATGGCTAGGGGTGGGGGGGGCGACGGTAGACAAGCCGAGGAGGGAGGAATAGGAGTTTCTGCCGCATTGGAAATTCGTGCTTCGGTTGAGCGGCTGGTGCACAGGGCGCACATGAGGGAGAATCTAGCATCAAACAAGTTGAGGGAGAGGAACGGGGAGGAGAGTTTATGGTTGCAAGGACTGGAGACCGAGGTTCGCCGACCATCTCTTCGCTGGAGCTTAGCCTTGATCACGAAAGATGAAAGTTGATAGGGGAGGGCGTTACACACATCAGTGATAGAGAGAGGTCCCATACCCTAGTTATATAATGCCTGTCAATCCTTCCCCACAGCAGGGTGTGTCAAGGCTCTGTCCACGATCAATGGAGTGGGCCGATTTATTTGAGTTATTGTAGTTGACGGGTCAGCGTGTGGTGGAGCTAGGGGAAGTATCGGCGGGGCAGGGAGTGAGGGGGCGAGGTCGCGTTGCAGTGAGA
This sequence comes from Chara braunii, assembly GCA_003427395.1. NCBI lineage: Eukaryota > Viridiplantae > Streptophyta > Charophyceae > Charales > Characeae > Chara > Chara braunii. The sequence continues at coordinate 2,805,473 of BFEA01000012.1, forward strand.
GGATCACTGTGTGAGTCTAGAGGGTCTATGGTATTGGACGGCCACGTGATTGAGGAGGGAGGGTTGGTGGAGGTAGACACTCACGACTATCCTTCCCCTATGTCGAAGAGGAAGTGGAAGACGGTGTCCTGAAGCAGCAGCAACAGGGTCACAAATAAATTCGCAAATTTTATCCCAAGTCTCCCGGGCTACAGGACAACTCGTGCAGGGAGACTCGACATGGACGACGCCGTAGACGCTGCGGGATGGATATGGAGGGGTGATAGGTTGGATCATTCTGGTGCTGAACCATCGGGTACGACACATGATGCAGGCATGGGGATGGTTGCACTGCCATCACGATTATCGTGTGCTAGACGGTCGAGCGTTGAGATTACGAGGAAAACATGGTATGGTACACGAACTGCACAAGGATACGTGGAGATCCTTCATGAGGGATCATCCCGGTTTGCTAGAGGGTTGTCGAGAACCGAGTTTGGCGACAGTTGGCATACTAGGGGAGGATCCGAGGTGACTTATAGGGGACTTGGATGGTCATCGACGAGGGGCCAAGGGTGGGGCGACTACGGAGGATTTAGGGACTGACGACGTGCCCATAAGGTTTACTACCAAGAGATAGGTGTCTCTCACATGCGTTTTGGGGGACTTTGGAGCTCAGGATGCGGAGAGAGAGAGATTGTGCCGCCATGTAGCAGCAGAGGAGCATTCACATCCGGCGAGGGGATGTCATCGACATGATGATGATGATGATGATGATGATGATGATGATGATGGCAAAGATGACGCCCCGGTGTAGGTCGTGCAAACCTCTCCACCATTGAGTACATGGATGCAAACCACTTCTGGTAATGGTACAACAACTCGGGTCCCCTTGGTGTGGCACCCCTACCCCCTTTGCCGCCCCTCCCACCATTCCCATCTTCGTTACGTATCTCCTCATCAAACCTAGCACTCTACCTCATGCGCAAGGTGGAAGCAAAGTCGTGTGATCGGATGAATTCCACAAGTGTTCTTGCCCTCGTCAACAACTCAATTGTCCATATGTCGTTCTTGAGCATTTTTAATAACATTAAGTTGCAGCAATGGATAGAACAAGGGAGCCAAGGGATCCAACGGATCTCCTGCAAGAGGTATGACCTCTATAACATGTGCCCGACACTAAAATAAACGGATGTCGAGTTTGTGCATATGGCATTAATGTTTTTTTTTCGCCAAAGCGCTCAAACACCTTTAGCCACCGCTGCAAGACCACCTTTGCAGTCTCGCTTGCCACCCCCTCCTTCCACACAGTTCTAAACAAAAACGTCCCTGATGGTTTGTCTGCAGGCTTGGAGTTCAACAACCTCCTCCCGCTCGTGAGGATGGTAGCCCTAGTGCACTCCATTTGCGCACGCATCTCACGTAGCTTGTCAACTATGTAATGCTCCTCCTCCCCAATGCCTCCCTGCGATGTGCTTAAACTGAGGCAATATCGGGCTAAAACCCAGTGGCATTACGTGTATATGTCTGGAGAGGGCTTTGTACTCGGGCGTCCTCGCGCTCTCAAAGGCAATCCCGCTGATGTACCATCACTCCAAAAACAGATGGTTTAAAGTGGTCTGCCACTCTGGATCATACACCTCATTCATCTGTGTCAGCCTCATCCTGTTGGCAGCTTGACCTGCCGCCACAGGCCCACTATCACTCCTCTTCAAGTTCGCGGCTGCCATCATGGCACGAACCACCACCTCTTGACCTGCATAGCTATCTCTCCTCACGCCTCCCTCCAAAGACATCCCCAACTCCTGCATTGTCATCCCCATTTATACCCTCGAAAACAGCTTTGTCATGTAGGTAACGCTGTGAAGACCATGGATGTACGCCCTGCTACCCTCCCTCCCACCCTCCGTGCTACCCTCCCTCATGGCGCCCCCCTCACCCATGCCATTTCCCTCCTCCTCCGCTTCCCTATCAAAGGCATCATGCACCTTATTTATAGATGCACCCTCCCTTCCCCGTCGCCAATCAAGAATCCCTCGGCGCTGCATGAATTCTAGCATCGTCCTATCTTGCCACGAGTCGAATAGTAGCTGAAGTTAATCCAAAAATCGGTCGGCCAACACTTCCATGTTCCCAGCACCGTTCGAGTCATTTCTGCCAACCGTATGAGTGACTTGAGCAACACTAATGTTACCAAACCAATGTTGTATGAATGTTCATCGAACCATGCAATGTAACGTTTCCTCGAATGTTGCTCGCAACCAGGTTTTTGTCCGTCGTCTCGCCACCGACTTTCTGGCAGAGCTCCAACATGAAGTGACACTGCTCAATCCCTCTTGACTGGTTCCCCTGGAACTCTCGACCACAGAGGTTGCACTGCATCTTGTACTGTCCCTTGCAACCCTCCACGATCTGACCCTTCGTGATATATTTTAAAATACAACACGTAACAATCGCCGACCTGAAAGGTCCCTGTCTCTTGTCCTTGATTTGTCTGGGCAAGATCCTGGAAATCAAGGTCTGTCCCTTGGCCTGACTGTACTTGCACCAGAAGCCCCCCGCCGCACCATCACCCTCACCCTACCCCCACCACAGGCCCACACACACTCGCGTGCATTCCCCGAAGTAAGCAAACCCGAGTAATGTGACTTCGGTTGGCTGCTGAAGCCCGCCCAACAACATCGATCATCCATTGAGCCCGCTTCAAGGGTCATCAGCAGCTAACAGGGAGTGAGTTTTTTTAACCTACCACATCCCCACTCGAATGACAAATTTGAAAACTATTAATGTATGTTGAGATGACAGAGTGATTAGATAAAATAAATAAAGATAAAACGACTACTTCAGGACCGCAGGTCCGAGAGCTGAGCTGCGACCACGCTCAAGGCCGTCCCAGCACGACCTTGGATTTACAGCGAGATTGACAACATTTTGCAATATTCCACAATGAGAAGCCCTTGAAAACAGGGGTATCTTGCAATGAGCCCACGGTCAGATCAGACCCCTTCATTTCCACCGTGCAGTGGGGCTTTTCTTTTTGAAATTTTACAAGATTAAAATTGCCCTCTATTTTCACAAAGCTACAAGGGTACTTTCGTTTTTTTTTTTTTTTTTTTTTTTTTTTTTTTCTGAAAAGGGACCCAGTGTCCAAGGCTCAAATTAACGAATTGAATACAACGCAAAAACACGCCTCTTCCCATTAGGGCTGGAAGAGCCTCGGCCATTGCTCCCATAGAGACAGCTTCCCTATGCATCATGGATACTGCATGAGCGAAGGGCATTGATTGCTTCCCCACCAGGGAAGGATTAACCCCGCTGCATGTCAGAATCGAACTCTGCCCTACCATAGTTTCCCATCGGCGATCATACCCTACAAGCAAAGAAGGGGTATGGTTGTGGCATGGCAAAGGAAGTCGAACAGAATGTAAATCCTAGTCAATCCCTAAGAGATTATAACACGTGTCACCCCACATCTGCCCAAATTTACCCTGAGCACTTTCGTAATTAACCATCAATGAGGAATGACCCATAACTTTTCTAGTATCTCGTCGAAGTTCTCAGATTGTTCTAAGTCGAAGCCAAGGTATTTCAAATCATTTGTATATTTGTATAAGGGATGCTGGGCCCCGTTCCCAGCACGTGTTGCTCCCCACGAATAGATTTGGAGCACTTGTCCCAATTTAAAAAAAAAAAAAAAAAAAAAAAAAAAAAAAAAAAAAAAAAAAAAAAAAAAAAAAAAGAGGAATGACCCCTAACCCCACCAAGTAGGTGAAACCTTATCAAAACCCCAGTGGCATACCAACGGTGAAACAAAAGAAAGAGAAAGAGAACCGAAGGCAATGCTGGTGGGTGCAGCTTCCGCATGTTCCCTCGTTGGAGGCTTGAGCACGGAGGTGGCTGCTAAGGGTTCCCCATAATACTATAATGACAATGAAAAAGGTCTGAAAGGCCGTCCTGTCCAGATTCGACAGGTAATTGAATTGGTTGGGCAACAAACATATATATATATATGTACAGAGTTGTCAGGCCGAACATACGGAGGCCCCTAAGCTGACCCCCGAACGTTCGGGCGTTCGGGTCCCCGTACGGGGCCCGAACTCGAAGGGGTTTGGACCCCGCAAAAAATTATTTCTATACCTAAGAATTATTATTTTTTTCTGATTTGTTTTTTGTGAGTTCTCTGTTCTGTAAGCTAACTGTCTCTCAATTTTGAAGTCATTCTGTCAAGCCAAAAAATAATGAAAAATCGGCAAAGATGGTGGTGTCAAAACTTGCTTTCCCACTTACTAATTTGTTTTTTTTCTCTTTTCACTTTTTGTTTTCCCTTTATTTCGGGGCCTGAAAAAAATTATTATTTTTTTAAAATTTATTTGTAGGTTCTCTATGATGTTAGATACATATGTATAAAGCTTCATGGCATTTGACAGAGCCAAAAAAAAATGAAAAATCGCCAAAGATGGCGGTGTCAAAAACTTGCTCGCCCACGCAATAATTTCATTCTCGTTTTATTTTTTCTTATTTTCATTAATATTATTTATTTTTCGTATTTGATTTTTATTTCAAATTTGGTAAGAAATTGGGATGTACTGTTGAGGCAAATGTTGTTTAGTTTATTCTTTTGCATGACATAGTTTTTTTTCAGAATTTTTGAAAACTTGTTTTGTTTTTTTTTTGTTTTTTTTTTTTTTGGTTTCACGTTCGGCCGAACGTCCGAATGCGTCGAGAGGGGTTCCCAAACGTTCGGGCGTTCGGGTTCGGGCGTTCGGGTTCGGGCGTTCGGGTTCGGGCGTTCGGGTTCGGGCGTTCCGAACGCTGACAATATATATATATACAGGGTTGCCGGCATTCGGGACGGGCCAGGGTTGCCGGCGTTCGGGACGGGCCAAACGCCCGAACCCGAACGCCCGAACGTTTGGGAACCCCTCTCGACACGTTCGGACGTTCGGCCGAACGCGGAACCAAAAAAAAAAAAAAACAATTTCCAAAAATTCTGAAAAACAAACTATGTCATGCAAAAGAATAAACTAAACAACATTTGCCTCAATAGTACATCCAAATTCCTTACCAAATTTGAAATAAAAATCAAATACGAAAATAAATAATATTAATGAAAATAAGAAAAAATAAAACGAGAATGAAATTATTGCATGGGCGAGCAAGTTTTTGACACCGCCATCTTTGGCGATTTTTATTTTTTTTTTGGCTCTGTCAAATGCCATGAAATTTTATACATATGTATCTTACATAATAGAGAACCTACAAATAAATTTTAAAAAAATTATATTTTTTTTCAGGCCCCGAAATAAAAGTAAAACAAAAAGTGAAAAGAGAAAAAAAACAAATTAGTAAGTGGGAAAGCAAGTTTTGACACCACCATCTTTGCCGATTTTTCATTATTGTTTGGCTCCACAGAATGACTTCACAGAAAAAAAACAAATTAGTAAGTGGGAAAGCAAGTTTTGACACCACCATTATTGTTTGGCTCCACAGAATGCCGATTTTTCATTATTGTTTGAGAGACAGATAGCTTACATAATAGAGAACTCGCAAAAAAAAAATCAGAAAAAAAAAATAATTTTTAGGTCCAAAAATATTTTTTTGCGGGGTCCGAACCACTTCGAGTTCGGGCCCCGTATGGGGACCCGAAAGCCCGAACGTTCGGGGGTCAGCTTAGGGGCCTCCGTACGTTCGGCCTGGCAACCCTGATTAGTATTATTATTATTATTATTCTATTCAATATCAACGACACAGCATTCAAAAAAAAAAAAAAAAAAAAAAACTAGGTAAGGAGGGCATACCCACACAGCTGTGGAATAGCAGCAAAATCTGTGGAGTTTGCTATCCCGATTTTGCTGAAATGCCAGCCCGCCTGGTCACACAGCCGCCGCAGCAAATCACAAAAGACACTATCCTGACTTCCTTTTTCTTAAAAAAAAAAAAAAAAAAAAAAATCCGAACTTTTAGGCAATTGTCAAAATGGTGTCTCGTGTGGTCACATAGTTTTTTTGAAAAAAAATCATTTCATTTTAATTTTTTTTTCAAACTGGTTTTGTGACTCCCACGTAGTTACGCCACCAAAAATTACATCAATAGATCCGAAAACGACAAAGTGTTTCGTATTTGAGAACAAACGGAAGAAGAGATGAAACGGAAGGGAGAAAAATGAGGAAAAAAGGCGGGAGAACGGCGGCCCCAGATTAGTGCAAATGTTAGCGCTAATCCCGTTCGCATCCTGACGGCGTTTCTGCCAATACGAGGATGACGACCTAATCTTTCACTGGGGCGCAAGCGGCACGACCAAGGTTTTTATGCTATTTAGTTGTGGGTTGCACTCTCGTCATCGTCATGATGGCGTTTCCATCCGTGAGTAACGCATGGATATGAGTGTTCTGTTCTCTGCTATCCTTCCATATCGTTGTACCCTACATGACTTTGGATGAAGCTGGCAAATTTTCTGGCCACATGCAAAAGAATTTGTGTAGAGTCTGGCAGTCGTCACGATGCCAGGCTTCAAAAGCAACCTCAGACTCATCATTCATGTTCCATGAGAGAGTACTTCAGCATGCCAGCAGTTAAGGCAGCAGCGCTTGCGGAAGCAGTGTGAGAGCTCGCAATGGCGGTGGTACTGCTGCTGATACTAGCAAGGGCGAGACATGTCATGAAGAGCAAGAAGTTAAGTGTATGAAACCAGACACAATAATAGCTTGGATCCACTTGTATCCGCGTCCAGCTGGAAAACTCTGTACTCGGCCACAATACCTTTTGGTCGTTCCTACCTGTTGATTTTCGCAGAAACTAAGGAATAGGTTAGAGTCTTTGTCATCGTTGATTTTGACTTACTGCATCCAACCGTTACTGGGGTTAGATTTAAGCCTTTTTTAAGTTTCTCTTTCGTAATAATTTCAGGATTACTTCCTTCAATATGCTTAAGAGTAGTTTAACTCTGACCGCATTAATTGTTTCCTCTGTTCTAATGCATATGTTTGGTCTCTCCGTGGAATTTGACTCGACACTTCTTGCTGCTACCCTCTATCTGTATCTAATTGTAATTCCAAGGATAATTTTTCATTTTAGTTGTGACCTATTGAGCTTCCGTTACTATTTGTTGTTTGTTTTGGATATATTTGCCAGTAAGTAAGGCTGAATTCATTAAGCTTCTGCTATAACTGGTAGCATCACTTGATTGGTTAGATGTCGGTAGTATTTAGGTGCAAGTCTTATAGTCGGGTCATCCCTCTCTTTGTTGGATTGATCCTTTTAAGCCCTGGGTCTGGTTTACGAGTGAATTGAGGGTTTACGAGTGAATTTAGGGTAGTGCATTTTGCCACATCCTCAGGACAGACCGTACTGTAGGCCGAATTATCTGACAGTGTTAGTGAATGAGTCATTATATAATCACTTTCACATCATTCTCTGAACTGCCATTTTTAAGGTTAGTCTATTGAATCGAACCTCTTTAGGGAAACACTTTCTCTGCCCCCACTTGGGAGTAAGCATCTACAGGCAACGGCACTACGGAGGCAGTGTGAGTGTCACCGTTAGTGGTGGGAGCGCTATGTGCTTGTAGTCAGCCGAAGGGCGACTAGGAAGCAAACTTGAACTGTATCCACAACAGAAAAATTGTGGGAAATTTTCATCAAGTTTTCAACTTGGGCACAACACTAGACCAGCATTGGAAGTACGTGAAATGATGTGGCCAACCGTTTAGGAGGGTCGAGTCCATGTTTCCAACCGTTTACCAACATGCGGCCAACCTGTTTTCAACATGCGTTCAACGTTGGTCCAACATGTTTCCAACACGTTTCCAACAAGTGTGTGTTGAATAATTTGTGCTCTTAAGTTCCCAGCAATGGAGTTCACTACTGCGTGGAAACGGTGGCGCAAGTGACCTTATTTCACCTTTGTGTGGTCCGCAGTAGTGAGCCGTGATGTTCTCGTGGTCGCGCGGGTCGCGGAGGCGCACGGTTGAGAAAATGGATGGGCGAGCTATGTAATGAGACGGAGGGGTTGGTTGCGCAAAAAAAAAAACAAATGGGCAACAAAAGAAGGGTGGAGACGAAAGTGTTCGAGAAAAGGAAAAAAAACAAAAACAATAAGAAATGCACAGGATACTAAACCGTCACAGAAGTGCAGTTAAACGTGCGTTATTTACATTGTGCGCGGATCTGTTCTCAACTTCGTCATTGCAGGAACGTTTTTACCGGTGCGTCCCCTCACTCGGATTATTCGTATGTCACGCGCTCAATTTCCCCTGTTAGCATCTTGCTATTGTGACGCGCGCTCTGATGGTCAAAATGGGCACAGTACTACCAGAGAGATGACCCCGTGAACAAGAAGGAGAGGAGATAGTGTAACGAGAAGAGAGAGATGAAGTGAAAAAGGGAAACTTACCTGTCAGTTTTCGACGGTTACCACTGCTGTCGTGCGTCTCCCTCTGAAAAGAAACGCACACCACTTCTGCCAGCTACCGTTCGTGACCGCTGCCGGCGCGAATACCTTTACAAGGGTATCCGCCCTGGTTTTTGCAAGTGACAGAAGATAAGGTTTGTTCAAAATCTGAGTATATCGTGCGAAGTTGCGGTTGTGTTTGATTCTCATTGGCTGAATGGTTGATGGGAAGTAGAGAGTATGTGGGCGTGCAGTGTTTTAGGCGCGCGTGATGATGTTTTCACTTGATGCGATAGGGTCGGCGTTTCCGCCGGCAAAGATTTTGGCGTTGATTAAAACTACGAAAGGTTGTTCATTATGTTGGAGTGACCCTGGTGCATGTGCGCCCATACAGAATACGTCATTAGGTGGTAATGTTACCTTTTGGCGCTGGTTGGAGCATGCGAAAGGAAGTAGAACGCGAGCGGTGGCCTCCGCATGGCATTATGGGGGCTACGAGCGTGACGTGCCGAGCAAAATCCAGCCCTAACAGTATGTGCGTGCGTACGGGGCCGTGGGTTTGATGGGAAGTCAAGCAGCAGCCATAACGCTGCTGCTGCAGGCCCAGGCTGGCCACAGTTACCATTTACATGTTGGGTGGCACGCACCTAGTCTAGGCTTGGGCTTAGCCCTATTGGTTATATTGCTAGACTTTCACTAGGCGGATCCCGGGATCGAGGCCAGCAGGGAGCAGCGGAGGAGCGTTATGGAGCAAACTGAGGGGTTGAGGGTCCCGTGGGACTATCCCTTTTAGTTTTGTTAGGAAGTCCGACAGCGGGCCGATAGGCAGGACCGAGGACAAGGTTCCAACGGTCCTTCCCTCCTCGTTTTTTTTGTCTTGTTCCCTTTTCTATTTTTCATTGTTTTTCTTTTTCTTTTTTTCTTTTTCTTTTTTTATTTTTATTTTCATTTTTTCCAAGTTGGGATGCGGCCCGGTGCCGGTACCGGGACCGACTGTGAGGGCCAAGAGCCTAGTTCAGTGGGTACACCCACGAACTGTTGGAGTACGGACCGAGAAAGTCAGTGTGCATGCCAGGCGATGGGTGACTGGCCCGCAAGACGGAAGAAAAGCTGAGCATCAGACACCTCTCTGCAGGTGCGGGGTCCGCCAACCACGATCTGCAGTAGGAACTGAGTGGGAGCATGCCGCCGGGGCCCGTGAGATACGGAACCGGTCACGCAGATTTTTGCCGAAGTCTCGGATGTACCGTTGGTGTGCTCATTTTCTTCAGCAGCCTGTGGAGCTGCGGGGCAAGGGAAATGTCCTATTTATTTTTTATTTTTTTTATTTCGGGACCCGAAGTTTTTTTTTACACAACTTGTGGACGGTGCCGTGTGACCAGCAAGGGACCAAACTGCTGTTTGCTGCAGACAGCCAGGACCCTGTCCCATCTGCAAAGGGGTACAGCAGCGTGACCCGAGCCATGCCCAAGACCTCAAGCTGGCCCGTCCCAAATCAGCATATTTTCGCAGATTTGGGGTTGCAGTGTGACCATGCCCGTGGGAACCCGCAGTGTGAGTATGCCCTGAGCATGACTGTTGGGGCCCAAAAGGTGGTGAATCGTGCCTGAGCGTGGTGGGGACGGGCGCACCAGGGCAGAGGCCGGTGCAGCGGCTGATCACTTCGAACCCGTCCCTGTTACGGTCTCAAGGCTCTCACTTAAAAACTTGCTAAACACCCCCAAGTCTGCAGCGCGACCTGTTTTCATCTGGGTTCACGCTGCAAACTTTGCACTGGACCTTGTGCCCTCCTAGTTGTTGCGGCATCAGAATGGCCACAACGGCCGAGCATAGGTGGCGCAGTTCAGCACCATCCATCTGGTGGGGCATGTTGCGTAAGTTCGTGCTGTGTGCGGGTGACTGAAAAGCCGGGGGCTGGGTTGGTCCCCGAGCTGTAACCTTAACAGGCAACCTCTGCAGTAGGATGGCACTAGTTTCAAGGCTGGAGATGGGACGAACGGGCCCACCTCAGTCAAATACACCACTGAACTAGTGAAATTCAGACCTTGGTCCAAACCCAGAAGGGGCAGCCGTCATGTGGCAGCGGACCGACGGGTCTGGATCTCTGCCCAGGATGTGGTCCTTCGGGACATCCGTTAAAACTGGAACGATACTGTGAAGATTAGTATAGCCCCTGAGTATTTTGAGTGACTGGCCATAGGAGAAGCTCGGGGTTGATGGTACCATCAGGCCCCTGGACGGTAACGCTTACCTCCTATAGCAGGTATCGCACATTTCATGGGCGCAACTCCTGAATGTTCCCTTGTTGAAGGCCTGAGCACGGATGAGACTGCCTGCTGCGGAGTTCCCCGTAATGCTATAAAGACAAGCAGGTGAGTTGTAACACGCTACTTAGTGGATTTCCACTTCCGCTGCCGCCGGCCTCTAGCCTGTGTCAATCACCACCTGTTGTGGTGCCTGGCTGAGTGCAGCAGGGGTCTGGTTCCACCTACGGTTGTTGAGTTTAGAAACTCAACGGTGTGACGCCATGTCGACATTAATAAATTCGAAACAACAAAACTGAAAAAAACGCTAGAAACAACTTTTCTCCTTATTTTGTATAACGTAACTGGGAGAAATGAAACATGTCTGTAATAGTTGAAGTGAACGTCTCCGTGAAAAAAGGATACTCCCCGTGGTGAGGGGACAGGAGGTCACCATTTGTAAAATGGACAGGGACGACGTGGATGGCCAAATGCATTCATTGCCCAAAGAAGGAAACAAGTTTGATGCCAAACAGCCAAACACAGCTGTCAGAGTTCCTCCGTTTCAAGATGCAATGAGGACTGGAAAAACAAAAAAGAGGAAAGGCACTGAAGTTGAGAAATGTACCCTACCCTCGGTAGGGTAGTTTTCTCAACGGAAAATGGCTTCCCGCCCAAACCAAAAGGGCCAACGCATACTACAAAACGGATTTCACGTCAAAAAAAATTCTACGAAATGACTAAATCTAATAGGTTATTCTCCTGTATTTTGGTACCGTTAGATTCGCAATACATCAACGGCAGAGCTCCGTCCCACCATGCCACACGTAATAGAAAGCTCAGCGTTGAGAAAACTCAACGCTGTAGGTGGGACTAGACCCCAAGTAGCGGGGGAAAAGGGTGTGAAGGCAGATAAGGGGGAGCCAAGAGAAGGATGAATCGGGACAGGATTTTGCACCGGGTGCATTCAGAGAGGGGAATGGTGGAGCGGGACGAGAGGTGAGCTATGGCAGAAATGAAAGATGCATATCCCGTCCGTTTCTTGATGAAAACGAGCGGGGGAAGGTAGTATAGGGCGAACCCGAATCTGCAGTCAGATGGGAAGGGGAGTTAGTAGATGAGGAGATAGAAGAAATAGTATGTGCACGGAGGTGTCCGGAGAGTGAGATATGGTGTGGGAAGTAATTCATATCTCGCCCATTTCTTAGTGGAAACGGGCGAACGAAGATTCTATCTCGGGGTTTTAAGGTATGGCGAATCTGATGGCAGCATCAGATTTTGCATTCCAGCATTAGGCTGGCCAGGTTCAGTGGTAGGGGCTGCGCGGTGCAGAGTAGGCCAAGCACGGAGCGGCAGCAACCGCGGAAGGTAGCAATGAATCTTCCCATTTTCTGGTGGAAGATTCATTCTCATTTTTTGGATTTTCTTTTTGTGAGTGTTGGAACCAACATGACAACGAGGTAGGTGCGTGGGTAAACGTGTGAAGCAAGGAATGGAGAGGAAAGAAGATGGAGATCTTAAGTATTTTGACTCGGCCAATCCTAGACCTGTTTTTTCTGCGGAGTAGGATGGGATTCCATGATTTGTAGCAAAGGCGAATCCATTGGTGAAGTTAGTTTTGATAGTGGGTTAGTAGATTAGGCGTTAGTGGGAGAAGTAGGTGCGGGGAGACTGGCAAGTGAGACAGTGAAGGGAGAAAATGAATGAACCCGGACAGGATTTGTGCCGAGGTGCATTCGCAGAAAAGGAGTGGCCGAGCGGAGCAAGAGATGGGCATGGCGGAAAGGAGAGAATGGCTGGCTTATTCATTCCTCAATGTTTTTTGGCGGGACAAAGTGTGACTCTGAGTTTCTGAGGCCGGGCGAGTTCAATGGTAAAGTTAGTTTTAGCAGTAGATTAGTGAGATGGGAGTTAGATAGAAAAGTCAGTGCGCGGGAGATGGCRGAACGAAGAAGAAGTGAGAGGAGAAATATCAGTCTCGMCCGTTTCTATACGAAAACGRGTAAGGGAGGGTCCCCGTGCGGGAYCMWTGCGCTCGAYAGACCGCCATCATCATCATGACCAGCAACATCATCATCATCCTCGTCATTGCCGCCATTGTGGACGTCATCATTGCATTGGACGTCATCATTGCATTGGTTCGTCATCATCAATTTGCGCATTTAATCCGGCGACCTCGTCGTTCCACCGGGGGAAATATCAAGAAGACCCTTTAGGGTTGATTGAAGACCTTCCTCAACTAGGAGGGAGGACCTTGATTGCTCCCGACCGACTGGGAGTGCGGTATTGTCAATCTATTTCCCTCTTACTAATCCCCTCCCTTCCTCTCGCCGATCTCTCTCAAAGATCTCATCTTTTTCCTTTTCTTTTATCTCCTCTCCAACCCCCCTTCTCTTCTCCACCCTCCCACGTAATTGGTCGTATCATCTAAAATTTCTACTATGCGTGGCGTGCATCTTTCCTTCTTGCGCGTGTTTGACAATGCGTCAATTCTGCCATTCGGAATTTTGAACGAATTTGTCAGGATTAATCTTCATCCTTTCCTCCACCAACACCACAAATGGGATTAATTCCGACATTTTGATTCAAAAGTTATGTGAATTTATTTATTTTATAGATTTCTTTCATTATTTAATTTCAAAATTTAATTCCATTTAAAAAATTCGTAAAATAAATTTTGGAATTTACTACATTTTATTCATATGAAGTCGAATTAATTTCTGTTGTCTGCCCCCCCGTAACATTACAAAATTCTGCAATTCTTTTGAAATTCCTTTGAAATTCTTTATAAATGTCTTTCAAATTCATCTTAATCTTGTAACACGTTGAGAAATTTTCTTGATTTGACCTAGATATTCTGGAATTTCTTCCAACCTACTTTACTTGGCTATCACTATTTTTTTATGAAATCTCATCGTAAATTTTTAATTTAGGAGTTAGTTTTGTATTCTTATTTCATATTACCTTTGAAATTCTTCTAATTTCGAAAATACGTCAAGAAAATTTTCATTTTACTTCAAAATGTTTCTGTCAACTCACCTCTACCTATTCTATCACCTCCTCGAACTTTTCGAAAGTCTTATGAATATTTTAAAATTCGGTGACTTCTGTTTAAATTTCCTTAGTAATTCTGAATTTATGACCAAATAATTTCATAATTTTATTCCGAACTCGTGACCGCCACGAATTCTGCTTTTCTATATAACCTACATCATCCTTTGAAAATCTCCTCTCATTCCCTTACTTGAATTGGAAATTCTCACTCTCTCTCCCTCACTCCGACTTTGAATCGTCTTTACTTAATTTCGAAAGTTCGTCATACCTCGTTTTTTACTCGCCTTCCTCTCGTACTCCCTTACTACCCTTCTTCTTCTTCTTCTTCTTCTTCTTCTTCTTCTTCTTCTTCTTCTTCGTCGTCGTCGTCGTCGTCGTCGTTGTCGCCGTTGTCATTGTCTTTTTTTCTGACAACCTTCAAAATAGCACACATCCACATTTCGTTGTCGGATCAGATTGTGAAAGAGACAAAACGAGCGAGTGTGCGAGCGCGCACACAAGAGAAAGAGAGAGAGAGAGAGAGAGAGAGAGAGAGAGAGAGAGAGAGAGAGAGAAAGAAAGTGTTTTAAAATTCACTAATGGGGGGCATAAAGGCATTGAACGATGACTTTATCGCCGATTATGGCCCGCATAGTGAACTCCATATACTTGTTTTTTTTTTTCTTCTTCATCTCCTTTCTTTCTTTCTTCGCAGTCCCATTTTTTTTTACTTTTTTCTAAAAGAAAAATAAAAAGGTTGAAGGGGGGGGGGGTAGAGCGAGAGCGGGAGAGAGAGAGAGAGAGAGAGAGTATTTTAAGGTTTACTACTGGGGGCCACAAAGGCATTGAACGACGACTTTATCGCCAAAAATGACACGCAGTAGTCAAACCCATTTTTTCGTTAATTTTTTTTCAAAACAACAATGACGAACACGTTCTCAGAGAAAAGAGTGACGAGCATTGGTCGTCACGCGAAGAGAAAGGGAAGGTCCTGTGCACCCAGTTCAAATTTTTGTGGCTCTCTCGGGTTTGTGGCTGAATACGCACACTGCTCTAACAACAACATTTTGTGTACTTGTAATTTGGGGTGTACTCTCTCTCTCTCTCTCTCTCTCTCTCTCTCTCTCTCTCTCTCTCTCTATCTATCTATCTATCTATCTATCTATCTATCTATCTATCTATCTATCTATCTATCTATCTATCTCTCTCTCTCTCCATCTCTCTCTCTCTCGCGCGCGCTCTGTCTTTCTCTCTACCTTATTTCTTTTCTTTGTCTTTATCTCTCTCAATCTCTCCCTCCAGCAGAGAATAACGTAGCTTTGACAAAAATTAGAAAGTTGCAACAATCAATTGACCGTTGTTTGGCTTTCAGATCATTCATGCGGCTCATGCGTGAGGTTGTGAAGAAAGACATCGCTCCAGAGAAAGGTGTCCGGTTTCAGATGACTGTTCTACGTCCTTTGATGGAGGTTGCCGAAGCATATCCGGTCACCAATTTTGATAACACAAACGAGTTGGCCATCGATTCGAGGAGGGTTACGATCCAACTTAAGGACATGAGACTCGTTGATAGGTTGTCGAAGCCTCATTGGATTGAGAAATATCAAGGTATGCTGGACGAAAAGGCTATAAACGAGAAAAAATATCAACGGATGGAGGTCAGACAAGTTAGTTGAGATGGCAACAGAGCATGACCAACGAAGAGGAAAGAAGTGTCACCCATCACACGTTCTCTAGGCTTTTCGGATCTTTGGAGCATGGAGTCGGGGCTTTCTTGCTAGTGAAGTCCTCGGTTTTAGGTCAGTTGCTTCTTGCCCTCCACCCTTTTGTGACCTAAATAAATAAATGCATGTACATATATGTGCAAGTATGCCGCTTCGGCTACAGACGGATGTGTGCGCATTTGGCGCTGAACCACACAAACGTTGTTAACCTTACATTTTTTATTATATGTTGACTATCTAAACCTTTTTGTTATGGATGCAGACGAGGGCGACGAAGAGCGGAGCAGCGACAACACAGAGCGAGACGAGGATAAAAAAAAGAGAGATGGAGACGGGAGGAGGGTGGATGAGACAGAGATGTCACAATTTCTTGAGAGAACAAGAAATGGAAGCGAAAAGAAACGCATCAGAGGGGGAGGTGCTTGCAACACACCCTCAAATGATAGATAACTTATGCAAAAGAATAATTGAACGCAAGAAGGTAAGTAAACTCTGCCACCGTTATTCCCCAAGTAGGAAGTCACTACTTTAGGTAAGTTGCTTATTGCCCTCCACCCATTTGTGGCCTAAATAAATAAATCCATGTACATAGATATGGACGTATGCCCCTTCGGCGATAGACGAATATGTGGGCACTTGGTGTGGAACCACACAAACGTGGTCACCCTTGTATTTTCTATTATATCTTAGTTATCTAAACCTTTTTGTTATGGATGCAGACGAGGGTGATGAAGAGGAAAAGCGGAGCAGTGACAACACAGAGCAAGACGCGGATGAAGAAGAGGGAGATGAAGACGAGAGGGGGGCGGATGAGACAGAGTTGTCATCATTTCCTGAGAGAACGAGATACAAAAGCGAAAAGAAACGCAGCACGATGAGAGGTGCATGTGACACACCCTCAAATGACAAACAACTGGTGCAAAAGAAGAATGAAACACAAAAAGGTAAACAAACTCTGTCAGCATTGCTCCCCAGGTAGGAAGTCACTACTTTAGGTAAGTTGCTTGTTGCCCTCCATCCTTTAGTGACCTTAATAAATAAATACATGTACATATATGTGCAAGTATGCCGCTTCGGCGACAGACAGATATGTAGGCACTTGATCCATAACCACACCAACGTGGCCAACCTTGCATTTTCTATTATATCTTAGTTATCTAAACATTTTTGTTATGGATGCAGACGAGGGGAACGAAGACGAAGAGTGGAGCAACGACAACACAGAGTGAGATGAGGATGAATAAGAGGGACATTGAGACAGGAGGGGGGCGGATGAGAATGAGATGTCACAATTTTATGAGAGAACGAGATACGGAAGCGAAAAAAAACCCAGCAGCGAGAGAGGTGCATGAGACACGCCCTCTAATGCCAGGCATCTGGTGCAGAAGGATAATGGAACGCAAGAAGGTAATCGAACTCTGTAAGCGTTGCTGCCAAGGTAAGAAGTCACTACTTTAGGTAAGTTGCTTCTTCCCCTCCATCCTTTTATAGCCTAAATAACTAAATAAATGTACATATACGTGCAAGTATGCCGCTTCGACGACAGACGGACGTGTAGACACTTAGCGTTGAACCATATAAACGTGGTCAACCTTGCATTTTCTTTTATATCTTACTTATCTAAACCTTTTCGTTGTGGATGCAAGCGTAGCTGCGACAACACAAAGGATGAAGAAGAGGGAGATGAAGATAGGAGGGGGCCGGATGAGATAAAGATATCACAATTTTATGATAGAACAAGATACGAAAACGAAAACAAACGCAGCAGAGAGAGAGGTGTATGTGATACGCCCTCAAATGACAGACAACTGGTGCAAAAGGAGAATGAAACGTTAGAACGTAATCAAACTCTGTCAGCGTCGCTCCTAGGTAGAAAATCGTAGTGACAAGTCAAAAAATATGTTCACGTATCTACGATGCAACGAAGGTGTTGTGCTTTTTCATACGAATAGTCGATTTCACTCGAAACTTTGCACGACAGTGAAAGGCAACACATGACAGGTTGCAAGAAATTGAAACGGGAGAAGTTAAATGAACATCAACACAATAACGTCGTTTCGATCGACATTATTGTAGACATAGTTCACATTGTTTCACGCTTCTCTAAACCACAATGGGGATCGAACCAGCATGCAAAACAGCGTGAGGACTATTTTTATTTGAACAAGTACATATTGTAGAAGAAACAAATGCAAAGTTTCTATGTTTGTTATTAGAGAACTGCGC
>BFEA01000012.1:2862873-2881472 GCA_003427395.1 Chara braunii
TTCAGGGTTTTTTTTTTTTTTTTTTTTTTTTTTTGACGCTGGGGCTGCCCAGGGGTCATGCCTGGCCGGTCACCCGGGCGTGTTTCCGGTCACAAGTTGGGTGCCTGGACGCCCAGGAAAACGGCCTAGTTTTTTTCTCTTTTTTTGTTTCTTTTTTGTTGCCAAATCACTGATTGCTTTTTTTATTTTCTCTCTCTCTCTTTTTTTGTTTCCTTTTTTGTTGCCACTGGAGCAGGTGCGGCCGATTGAGAGCTTCCTGGAGGGAGGTTCGGGATGCACCCGACGCCCATCCTTGAAAGGTTCCGCATCGCCGCCCTCCACGCTAGACACTCGGACAGAGGATGGCCAAACTGTCCGGGATGAGAAATTCCGCGTTGATTATCGATCGCCCGGAAGACGAATAACTTTCAAATCCCTGTGGCGGCGCCTCAAGCTTCAAGGAGATGCGAACAATTTGCAGGACAGCACATGGGAGCAGAGCTGCATGTTTAACAGATTGGTGAAGCTACGTGACCAAGCTCGCAACTTTGCGTTAGGGAACAAAAGGCTGGCAGCATTAGTCGCACATACGCAGACTTGTGACCTAATCCAACAGATCCAAGCATGGATATCGCATAGCTTCGACATGCGGATGTGTAGCTCGCCGCACGCCGAGGAACAACGTTCCTACAGGTGTGATGCAGAGCTCCTAGCAAGCGCTATTTACGATGGCTTTTTGACAGGCTTGGGGGTCCCGCAGAAGCTCGGGGCAGGGGTGGCAGTAGGTGCGGGAACGGATGCTCTGGGACAGCTGCTTTGGGACTACACCAAGGCTGTGTATTCGGATCGGCAGAGCAACCGCAAGCGGGCAAGCTCCCCCCTGCGGTCGCCGGGCCTACCTCCTCCCTCTCCTAAAGTGTCGGCTGGATCGGTCAGAAATTTGAATAATGAGGGCGGCACCCCGACGACACCACGGCATTCGTCGCCTCAACATGGGGTCGGCATACCATTGTAAAGTTGTCTTTTTTTTTTCTTCTTCTGAAATGCCCCCGAAGCAACCTGAGCTGTGAAGATTAGCACCCGACCCCGAAACCCAGCCGCCCCCCCCCACCCCCCCCTTCCCTGCCCACCAAGAGTGTGCTGGTGGTGTGGCGTACGTGCATGTGCACCCTTCTCATTTCGCCGGCGGCGATGCTCAGCGATGCTCGGCGATGACGCTGTTTTTTCTTCAAGTTTTTGTCTTGCTGACAGATTCCACCCTTCTCTCACCGATGCGCATTCATTCCTTGATGTGTTCTTATGCCTACCGGAGCGGGGGTGGTGGAAATGGAGACCAGGCGTCTATCTGCTGGGAATGGAGAGCTAGGGAGTGTCTGCCCTTTTTCGGAGAAGTAGTTATGGAGTGAACATCTGGCAGATGAGGACTGTATTTACGGAAATTTATTCGGTGACCCTCTGGTTTCGTATTTGCTGGTGCGCTCAGACTAAGTACAGGGCCGGCAGGCAGGCATCTGCCGTGTAGCACACGATTTGCTGGTGCTCTCAGACCGAGTACAGGGCCTGCAGGCAGGCATCTGCCATGCAGAGCAGGACGAGCTCCGTCATCATGATGGTGAAGAAGGGATGTATACTTGAGGCCGTGTTGCAGACATTTCGGAACGACTTTCCGAAATTTGACCGACACCGACATTGCGAGCAAGGTTTTTTAATTTTTATCGTGCGCTTCCATGACGAACGGAGGTTGACCGACAATGAGAGCAAAATGTCGGTATAACTTTTCGTCTTCGGGTGCAAAGCGTAAAAGAAGCTACTAAAAGCTCTTTCCAATCCTTGAGCTTAATGCTGCTGACGAAACGGATCGATGGATTGTACAAGGAGAGTGGCGTTTCGGCCTTGAAGAATGGATGTGTGCGTCTAAGTTCGTACACGCAGATAGGACTTTTCCGGGATCTATCTGACCACAATTATGGAGCAAAGTTCGGTTGAAAAAGTCCTACAAAGTACGAGTACTTACCTGAGATGCCCAGTTTAATCGAACACGAGCCGTCAAAACCAGCGAGCGAACCGTGGGTAAAAAGCCTATACGCCACTCAGTCTCTGAAAGTTGGAGAAACACTGGGGACCTAAATTCTGAGGAGTCGTATTGCATTACCACCTTTCCCCCGAACTGAAGGATAAATGTTTTATATCTTCCTTCTCGACCTCTTTCATAGATGAGGAAGATACCTACCAATCGGATCGTATGCCGTCCTGCTCTGGCAAAAAAAGATACGCTGCCGTGCTTGTGCCCTGGCAAAAGAAACCCCAGCCTGTTCTGGCAAAAGGTAATGATGGTGGTCCCCACGTACGGTACAGAGAATTGGCGACTGTGCAGCCAGCAAGCAGCCAGGCATTGTTCCTTTTTATCGATTTTTAGATGGGAAGGGTGGGGGCCTGGTCCTGTTTTGATTGGCTCCAGGATTGCAGGCACTGGCCCTGGAACAAGCACCAGACCTGGATCAATCACTGCACCTGGAACAAGCACTGGACCTGGAACAAGCACTGCACCTGGAGCAAGCACTGGACCTGGAACAAGCACTGCACCAGGAACAACCACAGGACCCAAACCCAAATCAAGCACTGCACCTGGAGCAAGCACTTGACCTGGAACAAGCACTGCACCTGGAACAACCACGAGAGCCAAATCACGAGACCTGGGTCAAGCATTGAACCTAGTATCATGTGCTTCCTTGGAGCGAATGATGACACGGTGGTGGTCGTAGACATGGAGGGACATGCGCCTGATGTGATCCAGGTCCAGGGCTTGGTCCAGCAACCGACCTAGACTAGCAACGGACCTAGACTAGCAACGGACCTAGACCGAGCACCGGACCTGGTTGGATGGGTCTTCTTGGAGCCGACCGTGGACATGGAGGCGGTGGTTGGCGAGGAAGACGCACCTAACCATGGCAAAGCACCAGACTTGGATTAAGCACCCTGCCTCCTAGATAGCCTCTTTTCTGGAGCTGAAGCCGACCGTGGACATGGAGGCGGTGGTGGGCGAGGAAGACGCACTTGACCATGGCAAAGCACCAGACTTGGACCAAGCACCCTGCCTCCAAGATAGCCCTTCTGGGCCTTGTGGGAGCTGAATGACGGCACGGAGGTGGTAGTGGTGCAGGTAGGTCATCTTGGGTGGAACTGAGCATGTACATGGAGGCGGTGGTTGTGCAGGAAGACTCGGCTAGTAACTGGGGTGAAGGAGCAGACTTTGGACCAAGGAGCAAGAACATAGAGGTGGTGGTTGTGGAGGAAGACGCACGTCACCATGGCAAAAGTGAAGGGTAGCTTCAGCCAACTTGAAGACGGGGCCTTGTGGTCTATTTGGTTTCAAAATCCAAGTGACTAACTTAGTCAAGCCTTCTGTCTAGGTTCGTCTTCCCTCTGTATCAGAACACGGAGGAGGGAATCCAAGGAGGACCGACTCTACTGCTACTGCCTCACAGAGGGAAGCACCGACTCTATGGTCTTGCACGGAGGGAACGTTGACTCTGCTCTGTGGGATATGGGAGCTCCTGTGCAAGGCCTTCAGAGCTGAACCGTGACGCGAACAAAGGTTATGGGTTACGAAGGTACAGTGTTCAGCAGCAGAAGCACGACTCGATCAAAGGTTTTGGGTTACAAAGGTACAGAGTGGAGCAATGGGAGCGTGTGTCGTCCTTGAGTCGGAGTGGGTGGAGGGAGGGAAACTCCTCTTCCAACTGATCGATGGACAATGCCGTGCCAGAGAGGCGGTGAATGTCATCCAGTGGATATGAATGTTATCAGTTTGATCAACGTTGTTGAGGATAGCGCTATTTTGTATATGATTTTTTCGCCATCCAAAAAGTGGGCGCGTGGTGATGGGCTGATTCTCCGGAAGCGCGAGCGGGTGAGCATTGATAGGGGACGGTTGAGGTTCTGGTACAGCTGAGCGGCGCTGCGGCGGGAATGTATTCAGAGAAGAATGGCCAGGTGAGAGTTTCAGCTGACTGGCTAGCGGTCAGTTGGCAGTGACCTTATCAAGGAATTCTATTGCACGTCATGGCACGCAGTGTCAGTGTTGTTTAGCAGTTGGTTGGGCTTTTGTACTATAGCATAGGGACTTTCATGCAAAGTTCATAGACGTAGACATCTCCTTGTTTCTTCTTCTTCTGCACTCTGGAGTTTATCTTAGGACTGTCATCAGATCGTAAGATGGGGTTGTTGCAGTGTTTTCTGCATGCAAGAGAGAGAGAGAGAGAGAGAGAGAGAGAGAGAGAGAGAGAGAGAGAGAGAGAGAGAGAGAGAGAGAGAGAGAGAGAGAGAGTGTTTATGGTGTCGGTGCATGGTCAAATGGTTTTTGATTGGTTGATTGGGTGATCGGTTGATTGGTTGATTGGTTGATTGGGTGATCGGTTGATTGGTTGATGGATTGGTTTAAGTGCGGAAGTTTTCGTACAGTTTCTTCTGCTTCTTTTTTTGGGACGAAGGTCTTGACGTGCTTGGCTCCTTTTCCTTTCCACCTTTTTGAGTGTGCCAGTTTCGTGTTTTCCCCATTTTGCGAATTGCTTGGGGCATAAGAGGCAGGCAGGCTGGCGGTGCACTGGTTACTTGGTGGCACCTGGACCTCGAGCAGTTTCTGAACTTTCTGTAAATAATTCTATATTTTTGCTGTTGCAATGGAGTTCGTTCGTTTTTGTGGATATTTCTTTTTTTTTAAGGTGAAAAAGACAAAAAACGGCACTACATTCTCGTCTCAAATTCTTGCATCTTTGATGGATTTTTTATTTTTTTCCCTTTGATGGATTTTTTTTTTTTTTTTTTTTTTTTTAAGTGCAAAAAAAAAAAAAGAAAACCGGCACTATATTCTTGTCTCAATTCCTTCATCTTTGACGACCTACCTACCACTACGACAAAGGCTATAAAGGGGACCCCTGCAAGCATAGTGATCTACCTCCCTTGGCGAAGGGAGGTTACCTCTCTTGACAGAGGAATGCAATTGCATGTTTGCCCCTTGCCCTAGTGGTTTAGGGTGCAGGGTTAGGCTGCTTGTGGGGGCCCGGCTAACACAAAGACCGAGCATTTGCACCTCCCTTTTCATCTTCCCCCACTCCCATAGCGTAACCGCAGTGTCTAAGGCCAACACTCTCCCACACACCACATGCAACCCACTCGCACTCGCACTCGCACTCATAGTCACACTCACACACGCGTCGACTGAGGACCCTACGAATACCGACGGGGAGGATCCAGCTGACTATCTCAGTTGGTTGTCGCCAAGCATACCGCAGGCGGCCATGGGGATTGAACCCACAGCCTCCTGAATGCCACCTGCGTGCCTAACCAATTGAGCTAGGCCACTGTACCCTTCTCTTGAAGGTGAATTTAAATTTTAAATTGATTTAATGGAATATTTAAATTATATTTTTTATTTTGTTTTTCTCTTGGAACTATCAAGTTCTGATACCCATTTGCTATAGTTGTCACAGTCTTTCTGGTCTGAGAACGTTGTGCCAGCACGTGCTATTTTGGTGCATCGGTGTTAACTTGTTAAGCGATTTGATTTCTGTTTTAACTTTTAAGTTGCAATGCCCTCGGCCCTTTATCTCTCCCTCTTTTCCCATTTTTTCCAAGTTTTTCTCACTATCTTTGTACTATTGAGGGTTCCTTTTTTTTTTTTTTTTTTTTTTTTCATCCCCCCGCCAGTGTTAGTGGTGCTGATAAGAGGGTTCGCTCCCCACCAGTAGATGGAGCAGCCCGACAGATAAGCCCTCGATCTTGACGGTTCTCTTACCACCGCCAGGATAAAGGGATATCACAAGGGCTATTAAAAAAAAAAAAAAAAAAAAAGAACGACGCTGATCGGTGCTGGGGCTTGGTTGCGCTGGCCTGTAACCCGAGTTATGTGGGGGTATGAGGCCTAGTCACGGTAGAGAGATCTGGGGATTTGTCGAGGGTGGAAGGCACTCCAATGTCCATTGGCGAGCTGGTACATAGACGACGCTGGCCGGAGCCGGGGCGGGTTGCTCCGCCCTGCAACCTAGCGTGGGGGATTTTTCTGGAGTGGGTTGCGCCGCTTTGTAACCCTAGCAGTGGGGGTGTGAGGCCTGGTAGAGACTAGGTATCGAGGATATGAAGACTGAGGCAGGCTGAGGTGGGGCTGTTAAATCCCACTAAGGTAGTTTGTTCTCTAGCCGAAAACTCTCTAGGGGTAATGATTGAGGTTTAGCCTATTTCATGAGGCCCTTTGTTGAATAGGCTAGTAATTGCTCATGACCATTTCTCAGTCGAAGCCGGGTCATGGCCCCGGCTCGCATATTACATTCGATAAGTCCAAAAAAAAAGCCTATGGTTGAAGTTCGTGAGGAAAAGGGGGAAATTGGAACTAGAGGATGGGAGGTAGTAAGGGGGTTGTGTTTATTAAGGTAAGTAGGTTAGAAGGACAATGCTGGGATGACACAGGCCGATGGTGGAGTTTTTGCTATGTGACCTAGGGGGAGCTTAAGGCCTGTGGAGCTGTGTCGAGGGTGGAAGCCATAACCAGAACGTCCGACGTAGTCGGCACCGGGGTATCATTACCTTGTAACTTGGTGTCAGGGGCTTGCAGCTAAGGGAGATGTTGAGGGAGGAAGGCACTTCCTGTCCGTTAGAACTAGGTTGGTCGGTACTGGGGAAGGTTGTGTTGCCCTGTTACCCTAGCAGAAGGGGGTATGAGATCAAGTGAGTTCTCGTACGAGGACTGAAGTACATCATCCCCCTCGAAAGGTCGTGCCGTGTTACCTGCGTCGGTCGGCGCTAGCGCGAGTGCGCTAACTGGACCGGTAGGCAAGGCCCTATCACACTCCGATTGACTTCCTCGTCATTGTCGAGGAAGGCGAGGGTCCTCCCTGCCATAGCCCACGAGGAAGGCGAGGGTCCTCCCTGCCAGAGCCCGTGACCTTGAGTGGACTGAGTGGAGGAGAGGAGATCCCCCTCGGGAGCCCTTGGGCATATAGGCGCTATGACTACACAAGGAGGACAGCAGCAGAGGTGCCAGCTGTGAGACTGACGAGAGAACGTGATTGCGGCGCAGCTCTGTAGGTAAGAGATGGATTTGGAGATGGAACTATAGCTTGGAGTGAACGAATGGTTGATTACCTTGGAGAACGGATGCAGATGGTTGCAGGAGATCGTGAGGGGCATGTCTTTGTGGCTGCAAGTGGAGCCAAAGGTCGAAGGGGGAGCGATTTCTCTGGCTGTTTGGCTGAAGGATAAAAGTGAGGACATGCTGGAGATCATCTGGGAGCTGGAGGAGGGCCGGATCCCCGGCTCGAAGTCTGCATCGATTGGAGGAGGGCAGATGGCATCATGTCTGTCTGCAAAGCCCTCTTCAATGAGGGTCACGATCTGCGTGCTCTTCTGGAGGACCGGTTGGAGCGATATTGATGGGGAGGAGGCGACAGAGGTAGCAGCGTTAACATCAAGACCAACAATAACATCAACATCAACAACAACAACAACGACAACAACATCGACACCGGTGATATTGGCGGCTGCGAAGACAATGAAGGTCACAACGCCAATACCGATCACAACAATGACATCAACGATCGCGGCGCCTGCAATGTTGGGGGCGGCAATGACAACAGTGACAACAGCACAACCAAAAACAATAACGACGACGACAACAACAATAGCGACAACAACAACGACATCAACAACAACAACAAAAACAACAGCAACAGTAACAACAGCAGAGGTGACGACAACGGAGGGAATTACAACAACAACAACAACGCTTACTACTACTACCTTCCCCCCCTTCTGCGTGGTGTCCCTCCCTGTTGAACCACTTATCTTCGCTTCACAGCGGGTGGGAGTGGGATAAACGATGACTCTCCACTGATTGGGGTTGCCCAGCCTTTAATCCCCAATCACGATGAGGTGTAGGGGCAGGTTGTTTAGGGTTTCGTGCATGGGTGCGTTTTGGCTGTTGGGGTGCTTGATGGAGATGGTTTTACTTAGGGTTTAGCTCATGTATGCAGGATGTCAATACTTCCCTTCTCTGGGGAAGTAATCAATGCCTTCTGCTCTATGGGAAGATATACAAACTTAACGAAACACCCTCACATATCATCGGATGCATAGTATGGCATCCTTTCACAACATTGTACAAGGGATGTTGGACCGGATTTCCAGCTGACACATGTTATTGTACAGCGACGCTGGACCCGATTTCCAGCACGTGTAGCTTCCCACCAATAGATGGAGCCTTCAATGTCGGGACCCACTTAACGGGGGCTGCTCTGATCACCTCCTTAAGTGGGTTTTCCGGCATATGAAGCTCTTTCCAAAAAAAAAAAAAAAAAAAAAGCCTGGACCGACGTTTCGTCTGTTGAGGGGGCGACGTTTGGATAGCAGGCGGGTTCAGTTTTGACCCTCATCTTTTCTGATTATAGGGTCGACCATCGGCAGATGTTTTTTTTTGTTGTCGATAATTGTCTGAGTAGTCTCTGCTGAAGCCGGATAATGGCCCCGATATCTCACGGTATCGCACATTTGGTGCATAGGCTAGTTACCGCTAGTAATTGCTCACGACTCGTGATCTTTTTTTTTTTTTTTTTTTTTTTTTTTTTTTTTTTTTTTTTCCCTTGTTTTTTTTTTTTTTTTTTAAAAAAAAAAAAAAAAAAAAAAAAAAAAAAAAAAAAAAAAAAAGAGCGAACTAATCATGGGAACCGTAAGGATCGTCCTAGAAATTATAGAGATTTATACATGTGTGCGATGGGTCCCTAATTGTAAAGGGCTAATTACGTTGCCCACCCAAGTTTGAAATCTGATGGTACAATCCAGGGAAGCTGTCTATTTATTTATTTATGTATTTATTTTAAATTATTTATGTATTTATGTATTTATTTTAAATTATTTATGTATTTATTTAATTTTTATTTATAGCCGTCAATTTATTGTAACTTGGATTATATCATGACTGACTGATGGAGAATGACTGATGGATTCACTTATAAAGAAGGATTGTACATACGCCATGGGGATATAATCCAAAGTAGAAATCTTGAGGTGAACGTACCGTCATTATGGCTGAATCATGACTACCCCCACGGCCTACGAATCTTGAGGTGAAGTCATTATGGCTGAATCTAGACTGGAACTTACCCCAAATACAGTTATAATGATCATGCATTCTATTCGGGCCAAGACAGTAGGGGGAAGCCCTCCTTAAGGTATGGCTATAGTGGATTTGCAGACATTTATGATTTATCTCTCTCTTATTTATGCAGGCTGGCAGCTTGCTTGGCAGGTTATATCTGGCAGTTCTTTTAGGACTGAGGAGGCCTCCCTCTCGTCCTTTATCCTCCTCGCCTAGCTGCCACCCTGTCTGTTCTCTCCCCGTCCCCTTTCCCCTTCCCCTTCCCCCTCCCCCTCCCCCCCGCCTGAGCACACCCTGATGGTGAGCCGGAATATCACTTCCCCCCCCCCCCCCAACCCCAATTGAAACCAAGACAAAGCCTCGGCCAAGACCGCGATGGGCGGCCTGCCCCTGTTTCGAGTGACCAGCTAGTCAGCTGAGACGATCTAACCAGTAGGAAAAAAAAAGAAAAAAAAAAAGGCGGGTGATGAGCAACTGAGTGTCAAATCAAAGGGGCATACGGGAAGGGGACACATCACATACACAATGACTAGGGGGTAGTGGGGGGGGGGGGGGGAGGGGAACCACCAGTACCTCCACGTTTTTAGTTCGTTAACGCGGTGGCTGAATGAATCAGTGCGCCACGGAGGTCCATATGCATTTGCCTCAGAGCCTCCCCAGAGGGGGCCTCTTCTTTATTATGCAGGGAATACAAGGGGCACAGGGAAAGGAGACACATCACAGAGACAACGGCTAGGGGGTTAAGGGGGCTCGTGGGGGGCACTGTCTCTGACATCAGACTGTGCTCCTTTGGGGAGAGAAGCCACACGCAAAGGGATGGGCTGCGCATTCCTGGATTTGGGAGGCCTCCCTTCAATCGGGCTGAACCCTGAAAACGGGGACACAGGACTACAACGAATAGCTAAAAAAATTCCTGGAAAACGGCTGGACCGTGGCAAGGGCGGTGCTCTGTGAAGGGATGGGTAAAAAAAACTTAGAAAAAGATCACCCTAAGTTTTTTTTACCCTAAGGGAAACAAGGGAGCCAGAAGAAACACGGGAAAATGACACAGCCCCAGAAAACGACGGATGAATAAATTCTGAGTTCTGCTGATGATTATATTCATGGGACGCTGGACACGATGAAAAACAAAAAACAAAAAAAAAAACGATATCCAGCAGGTGACTCTCCCCACCAATAGACAGAGCAGCCTGACAGCCAAGCCCTCAATCACAGTGGTTCTCTCACCACCGTTGGGAGAGTAAGTGGGCTTGCCCAAAGGCAATAATTTATTGCCCCCCCCCCAAAGGCTTTTAACCCCCCCCCCCCCCCTCCCAAAAAGGGGACGGAAGAGGCTTCTCCCTCCTTGTTCATTACCTTTCAAACAATATTGCTAGGTATTATTGGCAGTTTTACAGCATGAGCAAATCCAAATCCTACATAAAGAAATTTTCCAAAAAAAGGCACATCGTTTTTCTAAGGGACGCTGGACCCGGTTTCCAGCAGGTGCCCCTCCCCACCAATAGATTGGAGTCATTAGTGGTGCACCTAGGGGTGTATGCTCATACCATCACTCCTAACTGCTGCCTCTGGCGTTTTACGTGACAAAAACAAAAGAAAAAAAAAGAAAAAAAAAAGAAAAAAAAAAGAAAGAAAAGAAAAAGAAAAGAAAAAGAAAAGAAAAAGAAAAGAAAAAGAAAAGAAAAATAAAAAAAGGGGGGAAAGGGAAAAAAGAAAAGGCATGCCGATATCTTGATTCCTCATGTGATGGCCCCCTTATCGAGAGATGTAGTTGATCGCGTCATCACGGCCGTCAGTTTTTTTTCGAGTCAAAGAGGTAGGCGAAGTCCAGTGTGGCATGTTCTTTAAGGCCCCTGCCAGCTATGCTGCGACTACCGATGGTGGGGATCTGTCCCCCCCCTTGTACTGAATAGAACAGGACCAAAAGAATCATCATTTGAAGCTTTGTGAAGAGAACATAAACAGCCTGCTCAGGTCTGCGAGATGCAGATACGAACCCGGTCAGAATGAACCAGGATGTGCAGATGCCCTGGTACATGATCTAAGCCCAGATGTGCTGACGGAGTTAATATTTTCCTTTCAAACCTAAGAAAGCCATACTTCTGTCCAGCGAACTTCCATAATTCCATTTCTTTACCTTTTTTTTTCTTTTTTTTTTTCCAGTCACCCTTTACTATGACCTACTTCCCCAAACACAGCTCGTGCTCAACCACAATACATGAGAGGCACAGCAAGAATAAATAGAAGAGAAAGCCCCAAAAGAAGGCAAAGTAAGGAAAGCACAGAGAGAGAGAGAGAGAGAGAGAGAGAGAGAGAGAGAGAGAGAGAGAGAGAGAGAGAGAGAGAAGCAACTTTGCGTTATGAAACCGGGAAAAAGAAAAAAAGAAAAAAAAGAAGCAACTTTGCGTTATGAAACCGGGAANAAAAAAAAAAAAAAAAAAAAAAAAAAAAACCCTGAAAGAATTGCTGCAATAGAACAAGGAAAAGGCAATATAATGGTTTCAGTGTGATTCTTTTCCCTTTTTAATTTTTTGTTAAAAATGCATCTGCCGGTGATGGGGGGTGATAAGAGCATCCCTGGATAGTCGGCAGTCCATGCTAGTGGCTCCAAGCGATTGGTGGGGAGCTGCACCTGCTGTAAACCGGGTCGAGCATCCCTTTCGACAAGAGTGGAGCTGATTGACAGAAATAGACCGGCTAGGTAGACAGGCCAGCATTGATTGCTCTCCAAAGAGGGGATTCACAATGGACGCCCCTTGTATTTATTGTGCTCACTACATTTCTTCTCCTTTCTTTTTGTATTTTGAAATAAAGTTGCACACGTCCAGGGCAGGACAGTTGGCATTTCAGCTCAAGAGCGCAGGTACCGACCCGCCGCATCTCAGCGTTAACGGCTGAGAGTATCCCCAGCGGGAAACCTTTACGGTACCCAGTCGCACAGGCGTGACCCTCGGTCCTGCTGGTTCCAGAAGTTCTGCACTACCCCTGATTCCTGAAAGATTTGCTTTTGCTGTAACCTCGTGATGGAAGGCTGGAGCCAATAATTCTTGCTTCCTGGGGCCTGGACCCATTAGCGAAGTATTCTACCAACTCGTTCAGGATTTCGATCACATGTGGCCTCGAGTGACACAGTACGGCCGTCGAATACATTGGGTCTCGACAGCCGGGTAGTTTCCGAGCGGGGACTGTAAAGATGCCCACCTCCCGTCCAATGAGATGCGTCGAAAAAAAAAACCCAACAAAGTTGGACTAACTTGGACATGATAGCTTGTGGCTTTGCGTGGGCGGGAAGTCTGGATTTTATGGGCTCTAAAGGGGGGAGTTGATTTCCAGACTTCGTTTTTTTTTTTTTTTTTGGCTCTGAGAAATAGAACTTGAAATGTGAAATTCAGATATCGTGGTGGATCTGACAGGAACGCTTCCGCGTCTGTCGGATGGCCTGTTAGAGGCATCATGAGATACATGGGGACGAATGTATCCCAATACCCGTTACTTGTTCATCCTCGTGGCTGTGTTCGTGGACACATTTTATTGCCACGGTACATCACTATGAAGACTTGCGTGAAGGAGATCGCACCAACCCACGAATTCGGGTGCACAGCTGTTCTTCATACTTTTATGTGCTACTTCAATTCATTTTAAATCAGAAAAAGATCCATTCATGCAAATGCAAAATCACTTTGTATTTTCCAAAAAAACATAAAATTGCGTCACACATCGTAGAATACTTCGCTAGTGTGTCCAGGCCCCTGTCCATGTTGTCCAGTATAGGAGGGTTTTTTCTTTTTTTTTCTGTTTTTTTTTTTTGCTAACGTATGCTGCCTATAGCCTATAGGAGTTTTTTTTTTTTYTTCCCCTTACCAAAAGCCAGGGCAGCGTCACTAGGGGGGATGATACGAGCATCCTCCCCTAGTACGCAATCCGGTTGCTCCGATCTATTGGTGGGGAGCCACACCTGCTGGAAAACGGGTCCAGCGTCCCTAGTGTACAATTTGAAAAGTAAGACAGAGTACGGAAAGGATAAGTAAGGTCTTGGCTGCCAGCATTGACTGCCCCGGTGATCTGGGGGTTTAACTGTGCAGCTGATCTTCCGAAGATTCTGCCAGCACTAACTGCCCCGGTAAGCCAGGGGTTTAACTGTGCAGCTGATCTTCAGAAGATTCTATCCTGTTCCACCAGTGCTCTGTTGTCATATGTGCTGCTAGCTAGAGTGGTGCCCGGTCTCCGGAGGGGCGCTGGAGCCCAGGATGTTCCACAGCTTGTCCTTTGGGGCATGTGAGCTCAGGGCACGGGGGGAATTGAGATGACATTGTGTAAACGCTGTGGCGATAAGATTTTTTTGTGGCTCTGAAAGGCACAACCTTTGCGTCATCAAGGGAGAGAGGGAGGGCAGGAGATACTTTGAGGTTACCTAGAGAACAGGCGAAAGGAAAAAGGAGGAAAGGAAAAGTGAAGTCTTCTTTTTTTTTTTTTTTTTGCCTGGCGGGCCGCTTCATCTATTGGTGGGGAGCATCACCTGCTGGAAAACGGGTCCAGCGTCCCATAATACATTTTGAATACATCTTTAATAGCTCAATGGAACAGGTGCCGCCCTGTGCTGGAAACCGGGTCCAGCGTCCCATCTCAAAGTCATCAAAACATCACTGCCTTGCCTCTCCTGCAGCTGGGTCGAGAGTTGGAGAGGGGCACTGGGGGGCACCAGTGAAATCTCCCTCCATCTCTTAACCCCTGCCATCCACCCACTGTCCATAGGGCACCCAGGGATGAGGATGCAGAATGCAGAATGCAGAACGCAGAATGAAAATACTGAGCGAAATACAAAAGCAATGCATCTGTACTGTATCTGCTGGAAACCGGGTCCAGCGTCCCATGGATAGCATCTCCGCCTGAGAACCATTCAACAGAACATTATGGCTAGCACCGAGATCCAGCCTTACAGCCTTACAGCACTGTCCATAGGGCGCCCAGGAATGAGAATGCAAAATGAAGAATGCAGAATGAAAATACCGAGCAAAATACAAAAGCTATGCATCTGGAATGTGTCTGCTGGAAACCGGGTCCAGCGTCCCATGGATAACATCTCCGCCTAAGAAACCTTCAACAGAACATTATGGCCGGCACAGAGATCCAGCCTTGCAGCCTTACAGCCTGCTGTGATTGCCTGCGGAGGCGGGGTCCAGCGTCCCTTAATATCACATTACCCCACCCTTCTCCAGTCCGTTACTTGCACCAGAGCAACAGCAACAGGAGGTTCTGAACCCAACAGCCATCTAACTGAAAATTTGGACAGTACGGAGACTCGGTCTTGCAACCTGCTGAGTCAAGAAACGGTCTGCAAGTGATTGTGAGCCCAGCAGCTAGCTCAAAACAACAGAAGGAACGGCTGTGAATCAGATAACACGGAGATCTCTTGTGTTCTGGGTGATGTGTGTCTACTGGCGTCTCAGCTCATGTCACTGGTAGTGCTTCCGCCAGGGACAGCGGGTGGGGGGGGAAGGGGTCTGCAAAGTCCTGGGCTGGCCGTAGTGGGACGCCCGGGTCCACTTTAATCCAGTCATGGAAAATCAACTGATAATCCCTTGCCACTCCTTCCTGGGAATCTGCACTCCGGTTGACTCCGGACCATTTTATCTCAGCCACCCATCATTCCCTATCTCCCCCAAGCCAGTCTTTGCTGAATCTAGAGATAATCTTGTTCATGTCCCCCAGGTATGCGACTGATCAAGCTTCTCTTTAGCTGCTCTCCATTGGGTTGCAATTTCATATTGAATCAGTGTTCGTATTTGCTCCATAGCTTCTCCGTCTTCTACCTGCGCCCCTTCTATCTCTAGGATGCATCGCTTCCACCATATAGTCCATAGGATGCTCCGCCTACCCAGTTTGAACATGTTTTCCACAAATGTGTTTCCCCGGATTAAAGGTGATATCCCAAGAGTATGGCCCTCCAGTCCCAAGGCCATGCCACGCCGGGAGCAATGTGTCGCCAAATCCTATCCCAGCTTCTCCACAGTAGCACAGACGCAGGGCATTGGAGAAAAATATGTTCTATAGTCTCCGCCCGCCTCGTCCCAGGGAAGCTCTGCAGGCATTTGTGGCACCATGGTAGTGCTTTGCCTTGCTGCTCCAACCGCGTATGGTCTATCAGCCAGTCGTTGGTTGGTAGACACCTATGTTTAATTTGCCATTGGAGGGCTGAGATTTTGGCAGGTCTGCAACTATTTGGGTCTGAACATTCGGTAGGCAGATTTAGTTTTTAGATTAAGTAGTGTCAGTATGTTATCCTCCCCTTTCCTGGCCGGGTTACGTAGGTTCCATCGCCACTCATCCGGATCTAAGGGGAGGTCCTCGATGGGGGTCATTGGGCAGTACACCTCTGGTGGCATCCCTCCTCCATAACCCGGATACGATACGCGTCCTTTTGTTATTTTCATATGAAGGGTTGTTGGTTCCCATCTAGTTTACCGTCCTTTTGGATGAAGAAGACTTCTATTAGCGCATGTCCCGGGCCGAGAAGGTGCACATGCCCGACCTCTTCCTCATGGTCGGGTAACCCCACCTAGTCTCCTTCTTGTCGCTGAATTTTGATTCTGATTGGCTTTTTCCATTAATTGTGTTTCAAAGCTTGCCTGGGTCTTTGTACGGTATATTTGCGTCTTGCTTTGTGAATCTGTGGGGTTCTCCTTTAGGGTTGGAGCCCCTCCCCGTGAGGGTTTCACAAGATGGGAGGTGTTACCCTTGGAGGGGGGGAGGCGGTATTGAGGGATTGTCTTTTTCTGGGCCAGGCTGATTTAGGGTGGGATCAGCACTGGCGGTTGGGGAGAGAAGGCAAGGGGTGGCTGCTTATAGCAGGGTATGAGGATGAGAGGGATGCCTTGCTTGGAGGGGATGGGGCAGAAGGAAAGGGGGAACTTCAGTCTGTGAGGTATGCTCTAGGGGGAATCGTATGCCTTTTAGGGGGTTGAAGTGTCCTTTTATAGGCTGTTCCGAACTGGGGCCGAGAGGAGAGGGGGTGCCTCCCGGTGGGGGCAGTGTAGGAACAGGGGGGTTGCTCTTTGAGGGCAGGAGTAAGTTCAATGGTCACACAGTGAGCTTACTATGTGTTGTGGAGTGTGAATGCCAGAACCTGCATCTGAAGAGAGGATAATTTTCCCCCTCCTGTCCTCTTTTTGGATATAGGTGAAGTTTTCCATTTTTTTTGGGGGGGCAAGTACGTTCATGTCACAGGTGTAGTTTGGAATGGGCAAAAAAAATCGCTTCGTCGGCACTTCTGTTGCGTTCCAGTTTCTAAGGGCAAGAGTAACACCTGGCGGCGCTTCAGACATAAGGCATGTTTTTTTTTTTTTTTTTTTTTTTTTCAACCACCACTACCTCCGAACCTGTTTTTGCCGACCCTGATTTTCACTGCGCACCGAGTTTGGCCGAGCCGGGGCAGTTTCATCGAAGAAAGAAGAAGGGGAAAACAAAGAAAAAGAAAAAGAAAAAAAAGAGACTTCCCGAACGCCTTGATAACCACCAGATACATTCGTCCAAGCAGTTGTGTGACTGTGCCCTCAGTGAGGGCCTGTACGGGGAAAAACAGAGAAGCAACAAAAAAAAAAAGGAATCCCTTTTCCTGTGATTGAGGGCAGATACATGATGCTACAGCAGTGAGACAGTTACGTGCCACTCGTGAAACACGCCCTGCCTGGCTGGCAGGGCACTACAAGGATTTCAAAACACAAAGAAAAGAAATACGACCTGCAATCCCTTTTCCCACATAGTAGCCAGATACATTCGTCCAAGCACTGGTACAACGTCCACCCTCGTGAGGGCCTTTCCCGACATCCCTGGAGTGGGGACTCTTCGTTTTCTTTCTTTTTTTTTCTTCTTTTTTTTCTTTTTTTTTCGTCGGCCTCCAACCCTGCCCCGAGCCCCGTGTTTTCAGGAGTAGGCTACTAGATGGACATTGAGTTTGCCTGGGAAAGGCAACTCTCCTTCAATGTTAGTGGTGCTGATAGGAGCAGACACCACTACCACCTAGGAAGAGGCTCCGTCTATTGGTGGGGAGCAACACCTGCTGGAAACCGGGCCCAGCATCCCTTATACAGATAGTACAAGCAGAGAGCCAAAAAACAGAAGATTCCTGTCAGCATTGATTGCCCCGGAGTCCAGGGGATTGACTGAACAGAAAGATCAAAACCTCACCGCCCTTCTCTATCCCTTGCCCTCCAGCACCTTTCCTTAGCAGCACCTGCTGGAAACCGGGTCCAGCGTCCCTGAACATTGAACTTTGTTAGCCTGAACAAGCATATGACTAAATGAGTAGAACGACTGAAATGACAGGCAGCTGCAGTGGTCGCGTGAGGCGGTCTCAGTCGACCCGCTGTAACCCCCCCCCCCGAATCCCGTGCCAATCCGCGTGAGCCTTCCAACCCAGCGGTGGTGAGAGAACCGCCAGGATGGAGGGGCTCAACTGTCGGGCTGCTCCATCTATTGGTGGGGATCTGTGCCTACCGGGAACCGGGTCCAGCGTCTCTCTCATACATCTTTGCAACACAAAGCTCGCTGTTTTTCATGGGCCGTGGTCCATAAGGCATGTTAGTATTGAGCAGTTTTGTCTTTTTTTGGAGCAGTTCCTTCCCAGGCAGTGGGCCGGTGCTTTTTTTCAGTCGGGAAACGGGCTCCATTGAGTGGGGACACGGGGTACCGGCCATTCCTGATCTCTTGGAAAACGGCACAGGACATCCCAAGCGGTTAACGGGGACCCCCACTTTTATACATTGGCATGGAGTTTGCTTGAAATGGCCTTATGGTTTTCTTATAATTTGAGGTGAAAAATTGGGGGTCGGTTAACCGGCTCTCGGGGAACCGAGCTCACACCAACAGCCCACAGGTCACCGCTGGGGAAGTAGTTCGCCATGATGCCATCTCTCTCTCTCTCTCTCTCTCTCTCTCTCTGTGTGTGTGTGTGTGTGTGTGTGTGTCTGCCGGGGAACATGTCACCCTATCCTGGACAAAATGTGCAATCATGTTCGGCGTATCAGGCCGCAAACATGGCCAGGTCCTGTGTACATTACATGTACGCCCACAATCTTTGCAGGCCGGAACAGCCGCCACACGAGAAATTACAAAAAAAAAGACAAGAAAGAAGAGAGAGAGAGAGAGAGAGAGAGAGAGAGAGAGAGAGAGAGAGAGAGAGAGAGAGAGAGCTCAGACGGCCGGGCCGTAAGGGTGGTCGGGCAGGCCTCAGGCCTCCCATTCTCTGCTCGTCTTCTTCTCCTCCTCCTCCGTCTTTTCTTGTTCTTCTTCTCCATCTCCCTTCCTCGCATGCGATCTCTTTTGCACCGAGGAAAAAGAAAAAAAAAACAGGTGGGAAGCGGCTTACCGACGCCTTCCCCACCCATGCCCCGTGCCGCCTCGGGACCCTGACGGGGCCGGGGGGGTGGGGATTGGAGAGAGAGAGAGAGAGAGAGAGAGAGAGAGAGAGAGAGAGAGA
>BFEA01000012.1:2897208-2909452 GCA_003427395.1 Chara braunii
GCTCCACCCTCGGGTCCTCCCAGCCAGCATGAACAGAATTCCTGTATTTTTTGTTTAATGTGTTTGGGCGATTGGAGTGTTTGGATGTTGGATCTGACCTTATCCCATTTCGCTGTTATCTCTGTTTGAATCTGYTGTATTACACTGTCAATGAATTCAGGGCCTTCTAATCTCACCCCTTCCATCTCATAAGTGCAACGCCTTCTCCATAGTGCCCAAAGGACCGCTCGTCGTCCCAGTGTGAGCATATTGGTGGTGTAGTCATTAAGATGTTCTGTTAGTCCCCCGGGCCAGGTTTCACAGAGCACCACTTTCCAATCCCAGGGCCAGGTCGTATCTGTGCCTAGTTGGCTCCATATTCTGTCCCACCATCTCCACATCCACAGTGCCCCCGGGCATTGAAGGAATATGTGCTCTATGGTTTCTGGGTGTTTTCGAGCTGGGAAGGCGTTCATGCAGAGTTTACACCAGGGGAGGGCCAGCCCTCTTTGCTCCAACGTTGTTCTGTCTATAAGCCAGTTATTGGTTGGTAGGCAGCGGTGCTCCATCTGCCATTGAAGTGACGCAATCCTGGCGGGTTTTTCCTTTGCCAATTTGAACCATTTGACTGATCTTAATTCCGCCTGGTCGATGTTTAGGTGAGCTTGCCATCGCTCTTTCACTTGGTCGGCCAGGTTGGTTCTCGGTCTGAGGAGCCTGTATGTTGATTTGACGGACAGCCCATAGAGTGATTTGGAGTAGTTTTTTCTTTTCCATCTTGCAGCTGTCCATGTCCATTCCAGCGGGTCCAGGGGCAGTTGCTGGATCGGGGTGGATGGTCTGAAGGCGACCCATTGCTGGTTTTCTTGAAGCACCCTGATGCGGAAAAGTTCGGCTTTTGGGAAGACAGACGTTTCCTCGTCAGTGCTTCTATGGAGAATGTTTCCTTTCCTGAAGTGGAAGCAGCTCACTGTTACGGGCCCCTCCGGATGTACGGTGACGACCCTGCCTACTCCCCCCACATTTTTTGGACACGCCACCCAGTCATCTATTTGCAGGGTCGGTCCCTTACGCAGGATTTTCAGCCAATCAATAGGGACCATTTCTGTCAGTGTTTCCAGGGCTTCTTGTGGGTGATGACAGTATCTCAGCTTTTCTCGCAGGCGGCCAGGTTCAATCCATTGTTTGTTGCGTCCCATATGTCTTGTACCCTTGTGATCCCTCGCTTCACCGAGCCCTGCCATGGAGAATCCATGCAGTGGAGGGTCTGACCCTTCGTGTTTGTTATCCACCTGTTGCCGAAGAGAGGTTGCCGCAACACCTCCTCCCATCTCTGTGGTGGAGTTTTGTCCGGTTGGGGGAGGCTTCTCCAGGTGTTAAGGAGGTTGGGCCAGAAAGGATCATTCACTAGATCGTCCTTGAGTGTCTGTCTTGTTGTAGCCGACGGGGAGTCCCGCCGACGTGTCACTCTGGGTATGGGCCATTCTCTGTTTTCAAGCCACATTAACGGGTCTGCGGTTTCCTTCGATGGGGGGGCTAGTCTCGAGATTTGTTCCAAGGTCAGGCCTTGCCAAGGTGATTCCGTATTAAAAATAAGTCATTTGATCCATTGTATGGCCAACGCCTTTGTCTGTGTGAGTGAGTCGATGATCCCGAGTCCTCCTTTTGCTTTAGGCTGAGTGATTGAGTGCCACGCCACTCTGCTGATGATGTTTTGTCTATCGTGATCCCCTCTCCATAGGAAGGCGGCTATTTGGCGTTGCAGGGGGCRGAGAGYTTTTTTGTCCAGCGCCCAGATCGCCRATTTGTACCACATTGAGGCCAGCACCACATTGTTGATGATGAGGGCGCGGCCCCATAAGGAAGTGTGTTTGCCCTTCCATAGTGTCATTTTCGCTAAGGGGGGACCGGTGATCCATTCCTGGTTGGTGGATGGCCGGCCCTCTGCTGTCAGGGAGATCCCCAACACTCTGATCGGGGCTTCCCTGGGGAGCCACTTGAGTCTCGGGTGTTCTGGGGGTCTCACTCCTTGGTGGTGTATCCACCAGCCCTGGGTTTTGTTGCCCCACTTTACTTTCATGTCCGATAGTAGGCAGAAACGGTTCATCATCCGCTGCACACCTTCCATAGATTCTTTGGTCGCATCTACCATTAAAGTCAGATCGTCGACGAACATTGAGCAAACTGGGGTTGCATCTCTGGGTATTGCCGACACACTGATCCCTTTAATATCTTTGTGGGTCCTGAGGTAAGCTGCCAATGCTTCCATGACGATTACGAACAAGTACGGGGCAATCGGGTTCCCCTGCCTGACAGATCTCTGTAGGTCGATGGGGGGAGCCAGGTTATTATTCACCATGACCCTGGTTGCCGTGTTTGTGTGCAGGATTTGAACTCAATGTCGGAAGTCGGGTCCAAAATTGAACTTTTCCAGACATTTGTCGAGGAAGAACCAGTCGGCATGATCGTAGGCTTTTTCAAAGTCAATGAAGGTGATTGCCGCGTTGCTTTGGGACTGTCTGGTTCACAAGAACGGTTGCTGCTGGATATACAACGACATGGGAGGGAGGGAGGGAGGGAGATGTTGTGCCTCACCAACCAAGTTATCGGGGAAGCTATGGGCATTGATTTGTGCAGACAGCAGCAAGAGAGCGGAGCCACAGAAGCGGTTGTGGTCGGCATAAACAGTGGCAGGAGGCAACAACACGAGTCCTTTTGGGCTCATTACTCCCCTCATGGGCATCGTGAGTGTTCATCGTCTGGGTTCAGTTCTGGCGCGTAAGGTTGAAGCCTTGAAGGAGACTCTTCCCAGACCACTCTCTCTGAGGTGGAGCAGTACTCTAGACACAGACCAGTAATACCCGACTTCAGATGACAGCGGTAGTGTTACGAGGTCTCTCTGAATGGAAGTCCTAGCCTGCTCTTTCTCATAGTGACTCCGGAACTTTCACGGCATTTCTCAGCGGAACAACTCTCTGCAACTGGCTGCAGACAATCATTGTGTCATCTCTATATGATCATTGTATCATAATGGGATGCTCGACCCGGTTTCTAGCAATGTGCGGCTCCCCAGCAATATTTGGAGCCTTCCAGCAGGGGGATGCTCTTCGCACCTCGTAAAGTGGACCCCCCCTGCCTCAAAGTCCGAAAAAAAGGCGTAGTGCTAGATTACAACGAACTTGGGAGGTTATATCACACAGGGTTGTGCTAGCGCTATCGCCCTGACGCCAGCGGACCGGTAGGCCCGGTTCCCCCGGCTCGACTAACGCCTGGGGAGGTGAGCTCCCAGGCTGCTAGGCCTGTGTGCGCGCCCGACAGAAGCACATGGCTCCTCGATTGCCACGTGGCATCTGCTGGAGGTGACATGGACGTCCATGACGCGCGGGCAGGGGTAGCGCCAACGGTGAATAACGACGACGAATAGCTATAGGGGCGCGGCTATCTGGGTGAGGGATGGAGATGGAGGGGGAGCTACAATGTGAAGCACTTCGAGTGGAGGATATGCTCTTCGACAATGAAGACAACGTCTCGCCCGCAAAGGATGCTGAAGGTTGGCAAGATGATGATGACGTGGTCAACTATTATACAAATATCTGCGAAGTGTGTGAGAATTGGGAAACCGTAAGCGAGACGAGTTGTGATGTTGTTGTACGTCGAAGGGACGAGCATGAGGGGGGGACAGGAGAGTGGTGGGTTAACCTGATGGCACTCTCGTATCTGGTTGAGGATGAGAGTGCAGTTGTCGATAGTGAGAGGGAATATGCCACTGTTGACACAGGTGAGTGGGACGTGGAGTGGGGGCCATCAGCAACACCAACAACAGCTGCAACGGCGGCAGCAGTAGCGGCGACGGCAACAGCGAAAACAAAAGCAAATACAACAACAACAACAACAACAACAACAACAACAACGACGACGACAATGATAATAACAACAGAGATCAACATCGACATCGATTCTCATCCTCATCGGGGCATTGGAGACTGTGGCGAAAGGGAATATGCCCTTGATGAGGCAAGTGAGTGGGGTGAGGAGTCGGAGCTAATGGCAACGGCAGGTCAGTGGGAGGTGGAGTTGGGGCTAATGGCGATGGCGGTGACGACAACAGTGAAAATAGAGGCAACCACAGCAACAACAACAACATCGAGCGCAATCGCAATAACAGCAACAACAACAACAACAACCCAAACTAATGAAGCAATAACAACGTGGGTAACCCCAACGGCCCTGCTATAACGACAGCGGCAAAGATGGTGACAACCGCATCACCACCATCACAGCAGTGGGGGGGAAATGGTGGATTTTTGGGCGGGCAAGTTGGGGCAGAGGGTTGAAGGCGGGTTCTACCAGTCCCCCCCTTCCCTTCCCAGTGTTTTTTCAGGATGATTCATTTTTTACTGTTTGGTGCCCGGTAGGAATAGGATAGATAGCAGCCGACATGAAGGTCAATTGGGGGACTAAGACAGAGGGGTGGTGACTATCCCCGCAGGATTCTCATCCGCCGCAACAGCCTCAGGTCACCTGGAGACCAAGAGAAGAGGCCATCAAAATCCTGGGGGTCCGCCTGACAGCCTTTGGACCCCCAATGGACCATGGTCAGGTCTTGGTCCAAACAACGCTCCAAAAACTAGCCAAATGGGATGGACTACACACATCACTAGTGGGGAGAGCGCCGACAATCAATAATGCCATACTAGCTATGGTTTGGTACAAAACAGCATTTTGGGAGATCCCCAAAAAACAAGTCACACACCTGCGCTCAGCGTTGTCAGCCTACCTATGGAGAAACGACCACAATTTAACCAACTATAAAAAGGGTGGCGTGGAAGTACATGGCTCAACCAAAAAAGGTGGGAGGTCTAGGCATCCTAGATCCGGGGGACGAGATCAAGGCCCTCATGTTCAAAGTTGTCATCCGCCTTCTGCTAGCAAATGACGTCCTGTGGCTCCTGCTGGTGTATATACAACTGACAAACCTGGCCCCTCCCTCTCACCCAGACGCCCAGTCCACCCTCTGACATGGCTAACGAATGGGACTTGGACAATACCGGGCCCACCGCGACATAGGCGGGAAGGAACGGCCCGTAACAATGTTAGGTGGGATCTAAAAAACGACCCATTGTGGGCCAAAATGCTGCACCTATGGAGGCAGATGGGGCCAACCAAAAAGTCCCCTCCCCTTTAGATCGCAGGAGGTATGGAGACAATTGATTTTCGGGAACCCCGACGTATGCGATGGAAATGGGAAGCCCTTCTCCCTGGAAGCCAACTATCAGTGGCTTACATGGGTGAGGAGTGATATTTACATGGTGGGAGACATGTGGGATAGCAACAGGGGTGCCTGGAAAACAGCCGAACAGCTGCAACCATCCTTGTCACACATTAAGAAACGTCAGGAGAAATTGAACCGAATCCACAGGGCGATCCCGCCCACGTGGGAAATCGCCCTGCAAAACGGCCCATCAATCCGCAGTCTGGACTGGGTCATACGCAGCGCCAGGAATTCCATACCAATGACTATCTTTAGGGTAGGTCAATGCACCGGTCAAGAGGCGCATGCGCAAGCTTATGTATCAGGCATGCCAGAGGCACGGTGGGCGCTGCTCAAAAGGGATAGTGATCAGGGCTGCACACTCTCGGTCGAAGGATTGACTAGGGTGAGGGTGGTGGGCTCAGATGACAAAGGGTGCTTTGCCTATGAAATGGCCACACCAGTGTGTGCACTCCCATTCGATCCAGACGAATGAGATCGAATGGGAGTGGAAAGGGAGAGTGCCTACACCGATATGGCAGTACTCGGTGAGACAAGGCTACAAACAGGCGCACACACTGCACATCTCCACACCGGTGGTCCAAAACGGGTGGAAAAGGGACTCACCCGTAGACGAAAAGATACTGCATTGTATCCATTGGGCCACCTATGCACACATCATGCCGACATCCCACCGAGCGTTGCAATGGCAGATCAGACACCGATGCCTTCCGACACCGGCCTGGGTAACTTCAAGGTCCAATCTGGAGCAAGCAGGTATCCTGTCCCCTTTTTGCTCCCACTGTGGCCCTAACGCACAACGCAGGTGCGCTGATTTGGAGCACTGCCTGCTGGCATGCCCGATGGGAGTGCAAGTGTGGCAATGGTGGGATGCATTGTGGCAAGACACAACTGGATCAACCTTACAATGGAACATTGTGCTCATCCTCCTAGGCAAACCTGCTGATTATCCGACAGGATGGTCACCTTTTCAAGCAAACCTCTTCAAACACATGAGGCTTGCTCTCCTCATGGTAATCTGGAGAATGAGATGCTCAGCTGAAAGGCAAAACGCTGCCTTTGGTTTTTACCAAGCCAAAGCCGAACTAGCAGAGGTCATCCGGGCAAACATGTTGAAAGCCAGCAAAAAACTGGCAGAGAATATGGCAACGACTTCGAACCAGATGGCCAGGCAAAAACTTCTAGAGATCTTTGTGGAAAACTGGATCGACCCGCACCAAAAATTGGCTGGGGTACAGGAAAACGGAAAGCTATTGTGGAAAAACTGGATGGCACAGGACCACCGCTGGATTTATAGACCACCAGAATGCTTTCCAACGCCACTGCCAGGATGGACTATAGGCGCAATGACAGAAGGAAACCAGAGCCCCAGGCGACAGGATCACATCCCACGCGCTGGGTTCCCCCCTGCCGCCCCACCCGGCTTCCCCTTGCCACGGTCCCCCCCTTTCCCGCCAGCCTCACCTACATTGCTCTGGTCGCCTCGTTGACTTCCCCCCCCTGACCTCAACACCCCCTCCCCCGGTCCCGACCGGCCCCCGTCCCTGTACACCTTCGCCGCCCCTCCCCTCCCAATGTCCTTCCCACCCTGCACTCCGCCCCCTCCCCCTCAGTCCCCTCCGCCTCCCCCACACCACCGGGTGGCCAGCCGGCTCACATCATAAGTACATCAGCATTCTTCAGTGACAACAGACAACATCAATGAAGTTTCAATGGCTTCTCAGTATCTCATCAATGACACTACGGCCGCCCTGCGTCGGATCCGAGCAGTATCTGTGGTGAGCAGAGCCCCCCCCAGTACAGGGGCTGGGGGGACCCCTGCTGACCATACAACTCAGTACTACATAACCCAGGAGTGGATCGTAGTAGAGGGGACTAATAAATGTAACTGTGGGGTCAGAAAGGAAAAGATAATGGTTGCAGATTACGGGTCAGGGACAAAGCAAGAAATGGCAGGACGGTCAGCCCTGCACCTCGCAATGATCTAATCTGCTCAGTAGCTGACCACACAATCAGGCAGGCAGTTGTTTGGGCCTAATCCGTCCCCATATAGTCTGCGGCATTGCACCCAACATCTTAATATGGTCTAATCTGCCCTGTAGACGAGCACACTCTCGGTTTTGGTAGCTGCCCAGCCATACTCTCTCCCTAAAGAATCAGCTGCGCTGCTCGGCATTGCTCTGTAACTCGCTCCACCCAGGGTAGATGTTCGTGCTCGCAAGGCCACATAAGGGTTTAATGAGGGTTTAATGAGGGTTCAGGGCTTAAAGGGAACCAAGGGCTGGACAGGGCGTCACTGAACGGGGGGGCTGCTGAACAGGGCTGGGACCAGATATAAAGAGGGCTCTTAGACGGGTTGGGTTTTACTGGCAGCTCCATGGGACACATTGAGCCCCGGGTAGATAACAGATAGGTCCGCAGCCACTGATACAAAAAACAACTATCCCCGTGAGTCATGTTTTTTTTTAATGGGACGCTGGGCCCGGTTTCCAGCAGGTGCCGCTCCCCACCAATAGATGGAGCAGCCCAATGGATAAGTCCTCAATCTGGACGATTCTCTTACCATCGCCGGGATGGAGGGCTTACACAGGGGCTTTCACCAAAAAAAAAAAAAAAAAAAAAAAAAAAAAGGATAGATAATCTCCCCCTCGTTGACTGGGCTTGGTTGGCCCACAATGAAGGGGTGTTGATTGTCCTCATGAGGACATATGCGGTTTAGGGTTCGGAGCTTTGATTGAATTTTTTGGGTTGGGCTGATCGATGAAGATGTTTTTCGCTACCTTCTTGTTCGGATCATACTCCATGAGCACGAGGTCAATCCTTCCCTTGCGTAGGGAAGTAATCAATGCCTCTTCTCAACGATTACATATATTCACTTTTCACTGTCTGGTGCCGGATCGGAATAGGATAGATGATCTCCCCCTCGAAGGGGTGTTGATTGTCCTCATGAGGAGGTATGATGTTTAGGGTTCTGAGATTTGATTATCTTCTCTGTTGGGATCATACTCCATGAGCACGAGGTCAATCCTTCCCTTGCGCAGGTAAGTAATCAGTGCCTCTGCTCAACAATTACATAAATGGATTGTATGTGCACTTCGACATATGCACACATCACGATATAGGGACGTTGAGCCTGACTACCATCTCACGCATCTCACATCATACTTAGGGTAAAAAAAAAAAAGGGTTCATAAGCTAGATAGAGTAGGACATCTGCACACATCAGGGTATAGGGACGCTGGACCTGACTACCAGCCCATGCATCTCAAATCATACTTAGGGTTCATAGTTGATAACTTAAAGCTGGATAGGGTAGATAGGGTATAACAAAAAAAAAAAAAAAAAAAGGGTTCTTCATTCATGGGTCATATATTGATGAACATGT
Source organism: Chara braunii (assembly GCA_003427395.1). Classification (NCBI taxonomy): domain Eukaryota; kingdom Viridiplantae; phylum Streptophyta; class Charophyceae; order Charales; family Characeae; genus Chara; species Chara braunii. The sequence goes on from BFEA01000012.1 coordinate 2,905,845, forward strand.
ACAGACCATACAGACAATACGGGATGCATAATAGGACAATATTGGATGCACAGTAGGGCATATCCACACATGACCGTATAGGGACGCTGGGCCCGATTCCCAGCTGATACATAACACAACACATCTTTGTATAGGGACGTTGGACCCGGTTTCCAACAAGTGTAGCTCCCCACCAATAGATGGAGCCTTCAAAGTTGGGCCCTACTTAATGAGGATGCTCTTATCACCTCGCATGTGAAGTTCAAAAAAAAAAAAAAGAAAAAAAAAAAAAGGCATTGGGAGGGTCTACGAGCTCGCGAAGTGGAACCCCCCTGCTGCAGAGCAGAGTTCAAAAGAAATTAGTAGTGATAGATTGTAATGGTTTTGGGAGGGTCTCTCATATGGGGGTCAAGTTGGGCCATAGGACCTTCTGTTGGTGAATATTCCACCAAGGAAGCCTACCTTTGAAAACTCCTCGGGTGTCCTGGATGCCCAGACGAGCTCGCCCCCTTTTTTTTTTTTTTTCTTTTTTTTTTTGAAACTTCGTATATGGGAAACCTACTTATCGAGGTGATAAGAGCATCCCCGATAAGTAGATCCCGACGTCGAAGGCTCCATCTATTGGTGCGGAGCTACACCTACTCGAAATCGCGTCCAGCGTCCCTGTACAATGATATCATGAATGAACCTGCTGGAAATCAGGTCCAGCGTCCCTATACAAAGATGTGAAAGTGTCTGCTGGAAATCAGGTCCAGCTACCCTTTGTTCCAATGCATCTGATCCACAGTATCACTGCGTATGTAAAACAATCCCCGGTGTGATGTATGTGTGATGTATGTATGAAGTGGCGCATATGATGGATGTGTTCTATATCAATCAATCATTTAAACACGAAATCCTATGTACAGAGCATATGATGGATGTGTTCTATATCAATCAATCATTTAAACACGAAATCCTATGTACAGAGCATATGATGGAAATCCTATGTATCTGCTGGAAATCGGGCCCAGCGTCCCTATAACCCTATGCATCTAATCCACTGTATCTCTGTAAATGTACAGCAACCCACGAAACCCTAACCTAAATGTAATGTATGTGTGCGGGGCAATCAGCAGTCCGATGTTGATTGATATTGTGGGCCGGACAACACCAATCAACAACTACTATCCCAGTCCCAACAGCAACTATCCCACTCCTAACTTCAGCCAACCAACGGGGTTGAGAGGGGGGAGGGGGGGGAGCTGGCAAACCTCTTATCCGTGTCAAGCCCACTCCCCTCCACGTCAGCATGCAGCATCTCTCCCGTCATGCTGATGCTCTCTGCCCTGCTGCTTCCGGGGTTGTCGCTGGCCCCGTAATCGTCGCTGCCGCCATCACCGCTGTTGTTGTTGTTGTCGACGTTGTTATTGTTGTCGTTGTTGCGACCGTTGTCATGGTAATCCCTGCTGTCATCATCGTCGTTGCAGCCCACACCGTTGTTGTTGTCAGCCCCGAATTCCACCGCATCCACATGCGGCATCTCTCCCATGTCGCTGACGATGATCAGATATGCGCGGGCACCGTTCTCTACCCCGCTGCTGCCATGTTCAGCGCTCCCGTTGCAGGTGTTGTTGTTGACGTTTTGGTTGTTGATGTTGATGTTGTCATCATTATTGTTGTCGCTGTAACTGCAATTAGCCCAGACGTGATGATACTCGTCAACATTACCAGTCCATAGGATTATCAACCTGCTGATGAATGACAAACAATCGCAAATGTGTGAAGAGAGAATGAGGTGGGAAACATACACAGACGAAGAGGAAAAGGGGAGAATAGACAAAGGAGAGAGAAGAAGACAACAACCCACTTCTGCTTCGGGTCCCTCCTTCTCCTCGCCAACTCATCAATCAATAGTCCGAATACAATGTCTGAAGTTCTTCCTCAATGTGCCACGTGGCACGTCAATCTGTCTACATCAGCAAATGGAGAGTATCGTCATCAACAAGGTACGTATCCTCGACAACCACCGTCTTGATCCCCTTCCGAAGTGACGAAGAATCAGAACAGCCTCATCAACCTCGCAGCCCGCCACGTCATCAATCATATACAGGTGGCAGCGGCCACGTCAACAATGGCGCATGGCAGCTGCCACGTCAGCATGCCCAGAAGACCATCGCCAGCCAGTCGCTATGCCAGCCAGCAGCGCCTTGCCGTTCTCCTCCTATGCCAGCCTAGAGCCAACGTCAAGCCAATGTCGCAGCGTCAATGTCAAAGTCAATGCGTGCAGCATTGACACAAGACCGAATGCCCCTCCAGCCAGGAAGTCAACTCTTAAGTAGTGTGGATGCAGGGTCTGGACCCCGGGTGCTGAAGTTCTACACCGTCCAGATCTCGATGTGAATGAGGGCCCAGATTGGCCAGAAACTGTATTCCTCCCGCCCTGAATGCTTTCTGGGTACCTGCACCCAACAAGTGAATGTATCCGACCATAGGCCTGGGCGCGGTACCTTTGACTCTACAGTTGACTTTGATTGTTGAATTTCCTTAGTGCCGCGTTCGGTCACACCGCCTCCTCGACAGACTCATGCTGGGCATGTCTCGGTCACATAGCCCAGCACAGACAACTGAGTCTGTGTTTTTACCGGGGGCGAAGTTCTGAGCCCCGGTCTGCTGCTGAACAGGGTTACTGCATTCCTGCCGACCCAATTTTCGAGTTGCGTCGCAGAAACATTTAAGACTTCAACCCACGTTCATAAGCAGAGACAATATCAGGAGCAGATTCAAGGAGTTTTTTTTTTACTAAACCATTTGTCCTCAGATGGTGCTTGAGTCTTAAAACGTACCTTGAATTGCTTCTGGGGTCGTCCACATGCACCTGTAGAGAAGAACCCATGTTCTAGAATTCAGTCCACTTCATATCCGTCATCCATATCTGGCGGTATCATAGATGGTCTATGGGGGAATTCATCTCCTTCTACGTAAGGTAGCAACTTGGACGCATGGAAGACAGAATAGGTCTTGAGATGAGGGGGTATATCAATTCTGTAAGACAGTCCCTCTGCATCTCCAATCACTTTAAGAACTTCCCAGGGTCCAAAATAGACAAGCAGAAGTTTCTGAGACATATTTTCTTCTAGTGAAAACTCTTTAGACTTGACCCAGACCAGATCACCTTCTTTGAACGTTGATGGTCGTCGATGCTTATTACCTTGTTCGATCATCCGGTCCTGAGCTTTATTTAGGTTCTCTTTTACCTTTTTAATGTCTTCTTGAAACAATACTGCGTATTCGCGGGTCCCTGGAGGTAACCTAAGAAACTGGTCCGTGGTCAATACATCAATGAGACGCTTAGGTTTCCACCCTTTATGCGGTGCATTAGGTGTTCATTTTGTAGAGGTATGAACACTATTGTTGTAGGCACTTGCGATTTTAGGTAAGTTCTCATCCCAATCTATTTGATCGGGTCTTACATACATGCGCAGAAGTTGTTGGCACAAACGGTTCATTTGTTCACTCTGTCCATTCGTTTCAGGGTATCTACCTGACGACATGGTTAGACGTGTACTGTATGCCTCCATCAGCTTTTGCCATAGCATACTTGTGAACCTGATATCTCGATCAGATACAATGGATAAAGGGAAACCATA
>BFEA01000012.1:2949241-2961743 GCA_003427395.1 Chara braunii
CTACTACGAAGAGCCCTCGTCGGAAAAAAAAAAAAAAAAAAGTCCTCCCACATATGGGCGAAATCTATTCGGTTGAGCAAATTCCCGAACGGGAGGGAACATGTTTGCGAGTTCGCGAACCCCCCCGAACATGTTTGCCGTTCTACAAAAAGTGGTGTGGCCCTTTCAAGTTTCAAGTTTCAACAGATTTCAGTACACACTTTTTGTGAATCTTTCTACGGTTCCCAGCAGAGCGTGGTGTTCAGTCAAGGTGCGGAACAGACTCATATACAACAATTGTGGCTGCGACAAACTCCAAAGTCTGAAACGAAGTGGAGCAACCACATAGGTAATGAACAGGAGAGAACGTATTTGGTCAAGCTATGGTGCCAGGTACGCCAAGTCATCCTCGAAGAGAACGTATTTTGTAATTCTTCGTAGCCAGGTACGTCATCTGGATCCTTGGGTGAGGGGTAGTCCAGTCCAGTTATGAATGGCGGACGGCATACCTTCGCCCTACTACCTCCCCCTTTTGCTCCTCATCGTTGACTACCGCCCCTTCTTCTCCCTCTCCCAAACACAACGCACCCTGATCATCAGTGTATAGGATGCCAAGTCGTCCTTTTCTCAACCATGGAGTTAGGCCCTGACTCATTCACTATCCAATAGCATATGAAGTTTATGAACCTCTTATAAAATGAGTCAGGTCAGCGACACCAAGAGAGACCAACAGGTAATGAACTCTGGAGCTGTTTTTATTAACAGTCATAGGTGCGCGGTCATGTCAGCCACACCAAGTCGTACCAACAGACCCTTACATCTTTTTTCGTTTTATCAAACGCTTAGTAATTTAAACAATAGCATCACAAATAAGGCCCATCACAAATAAGGCCCCAGTCATGGCCCATGGCCCCATAGGTTCATTTAAAATATGGAAAAAGCAGTAACCACAGCCAGAGGTTAAGAGGAGCAATTCAATCCTCCCAGATTTCATTGATGTTGTTGATAACAGGTCTATATTTTATTTTATATATTGAATTAAACAAGCGGACCCGCCACGGAGGTTGCCACGGCACAGGCAGACATATGGCAGCTCCACCTCATCCTTCCCCCTCCCAGTCTATCTCCACCTCCGCCTCCTCTTTCCTGGCTCCTCCTCACCTTCCGCAACCCCCTCCTTCCTCCTCCCATCTCATCCCCACTTCCTCCTCTCCCGGTTGCCGCTGTTCCTCTTCCTCCTCCTCCTCCTCCTCCTCCTCCTCCTCCTCCTCTTGCTCCTCCTCGTCCTCCCCCACTTCATCCTCTTGCTCTTCCTCCTCCTCGTCCTCTTCCTCACCCTCCTTGTCTTACACCTCCGCCGCCTCCGCTTCCACCTCCTCCTCGCCGTCTTCCTCCTTCTCCTCCACCTCCTCGTCATTGCTCTCCACGTGCCGTCTGTGCCCATTCTCTTTCCCTCTCTTTCCTCGTCTTCCTCCTCCTCCGATATTTTACTTCAAAAGAAAAAGGAAAAAAAAGGACAGGCTAAATTTCCAACCCTATTCTCTTCTCTCAATATTGTATCTACCTTACACTAATTACCTACCTACCCTTATCTAGTCTGGTGACTTCCGCACTAGTCAGATCACAAGCCCCTACCTTCATCTGCTGATGCGAAGTGAACTATTCTACGTGTTATGGGTTGCTAAGGGTTATCGATCGCGATGGAAGCTGGGCCTTCCTATCTATAACCTGCCCATCTCTGCTGTGTACCTGTCTCTTATACACATCTAGATGTGTATAAGAGACAGTTTCTTACCTTACCTCGAGATTATTATGGAAGTTGTTGTAGATTATTATGATTATTTGTCAACGTTATCTTACCTTACCTCGAGATTATTATGGAAGTTGTTGTAGATTATTATGATTATTTGTCAACGTGCGGCGGAATGAACCAAGGCCGGCGAGCTCACAATTCAACCCGGAGTTATCCCGACAGCATCAGCCGGTTTAGCTTACGAAATATAATATTGTCTCGAATGCAGATATGATAAACCTCTTCATTCCTAGAGAAACTAACAGTCACCAACCTCCTGCTTGATCGTTGCAAGAGCGATCGGTCGGGAGCGACACCTGCTGGAAACCGGGTCCAGCGTCCATTCAATACAACACTGCAGATCAGTGATGAGGCTATAGTCATTGTTTCTGTTCTACTCTGGAGCACCCATTCTGAGGCTGTAGTCATTGTTCTACTCTACTATGCTCTACTCTGCAGCACCCAGTGTCCCTTTGAGCTGCAAATAGTCCCGTTCCCATTGCCATGCGCCCACTTTACATCTGATCCAGCCCCACCTGGAATTTGTCTGCCTGCTGATCTTCCCGAGGCTAATCCCAGGTGTCTGCATCCCCCCTTGTGNGCGGAGGCTGCATATCGCGGCTGGTGAGCCCGAAGCATGCCACAGGGGGCTGCGGGGGATCGAATAGACGACGTGGGGATTCAAATTTTGAACCCACGACCTCCTGAATGCCACTTACGTGTTCGGCCGTTCAGAAAACTGGAAATCGTCGAGGTCACGCACGGCATGCAATCTCTAAACCCCAAAATTGCTGGCTATGTTAGAGATCCCTCTTTGTCAACTTGGTCAACTTATGGCCCCATCCCAAAATTACGCATGGCCCCAGTGCAATTACAATACAAATAAGTAGAGATTTGGCCCAAAAAGGCCCCAAATTAAAAAAACAAAAAAAAGAGAAACAAAACGAAAAAAAAGCGAAAAGACATTAATCCCCTCCAGTTCGTTCACCCTGCCTCCTCCTCCTCTTCCTCCTCCCTGGCTTCCTCTGCTTCCTCACCTCCTACTCCACCTCCTCCCTCTCCTGGCCCCCACACGCTCGCGCTTCTCCTCCCACTTCTCCTCCCACTTCTCCTCCCACTTCTCCGCTATTGCTCGTCCTCCCTCCCTGCTCTGGCCTCCTCCCTCCGACATCCAGCCTCCTCGCCATCCATCGTCAATGTCCTCCTCCCTGCTCTTCCTCCCTCCATCCTCCCCATCGATGCCGCCCTCCCTCCAAGCCCCTTGTCCTCCATCCATCCTCTGTCACCCTCCGCCGCCGAAGCTTCAATGTGTGATGCGGCTAGACGGGCAAACAGTTCACAGACACACTGTCGCCGTCTCCCCTTCCATTCGGATCCGAAAATCCATTGCGGTCACCCACAACCAACTACACAGGACATCTCCCCTGCCACATGACTTGCCTGTTGCGCCTTTGGCTCCACTCTGGCCATGTCCAGGGCCGTCACCATGCAAACCACCTGGTTTGGTTTCAAGGGTTCAGAGTTTTAGCAACGGTTGCATAAGGCCAATCGAGAACATCACCCCAGGGCTTGATTTAAGATTTCAGAATTTTTTTTTGGGGGGGGGTAATAGACGACAGGGGGAGAGGGGGGGGAAGGGGGGGAAGGGGGGGTGCAAAAGATTGGGCTTACTCTTTTTTTTTTTTTTTTTTTGGGGGGGTTACCTAACAGTCAATAATTCCCAAAGGGAAGAAATCAATGCTGTCAGGGTTCCCTGGGCTGTAACGTGGGGAATCGTGGATAATAGTATTTGCATTTCTTGACTTCGCCGGTGGAATAGGAACTGGACTCCTGATCCCCAGAATTGAAAAAAAAAAAAAAAAAAAAAAAAAAGAAGAAGAAGAAGATACTCTCAGCCACACAGAGGACCTCTCCCCTCCGATGCGACTTGTCGTCCGGATGCAGGCAAACAGAAAGATAAAAAACACGCTGGGCCGTTTCCCTCGACATGGTCAATTTCAGCCCATGCATCAGCGGGGTTCCCTTGCGCCCGATAGGGCCTCCCGTTGAGCTTTTCACCGGGCCCACAGGAGGCGTTATGTGAGGACCGCTTCGGCCTTTGATAGTGAAAGGCATTCCACGATGCAGACCCCAACAATTCGAGTTTCAGGGTCAGACGCCGGGGCCAATAACGGCCAAGTCGGTCAGTTTCAGAAAAGTCACAGTCGGGTACCTTAGCAGTCAAGTCCAACATGCACCCAACCGGTAAGCGAAAGTCACGTCTCATATTGAAAATTCATGTCCCACAGGCAAAGGACACTTCTCCAGGCAAAAGTTGTGTCCCAGAGGCAAGAGTCACATCCCACAGTCAAAAGTCAAAAGTCAAAAGTCATGTTCCACGGGAGTGAAAAGTCATGACTCACAGACCCAAGGAGCAGCACACCAACTTGAATGAAAATTGAAAATTTGGGAAGAAGTACACGAGGCCTTGACATTCTGAAGCAAGCAGGCCGCGGGCGGGCCCAAGTCAAGCCAAAGGAAGCAGAGGCTGGGACGAGTTGACGGTCAGTCCAAGTCAATCTAAGGACTGGCCAGCCATATTTCAGGGAGAATGCTCATTCATGAGAAGTGTGGAAGTGCTGCTGAAGCGCTTGTGCACTATCTGCGAGTAGCATGCACGCGAGAGCCCAGCTGGGCAGCGCTGCACTGAGAGGGAAGGCGGCCATAGCCACATAAGTTAGTAGTAGGGATAGAGCTGAGTAGCACCGGATGTATTCAGAGTCAAGATTCTCAAGGAGAGAGAGAGAGAGAGAGAGAGAGAGAGAGAGNAGAGAGAGAGAGAGAGAGAGAGAGAGAGAGAGAGAGAGAGAGCATGAATGAAGAAGACCAGGAGGGACAGACTGAGATAGAAGACAGAGATGGAGAGTGAGCAAGGGAGAGAAGTCAGTCACCTACCTACCCTAGATGAGGATGCTGGTATTGGGTTGCTGAATACTGCGCTATTGAGCGCTTGGTGAATGGGTCTCCGAAACTGATTAATGTGATAATTTGTTGAATTTCCTAAGCTGCGAGTATCTGGACTCTGCATCTCTGGACTCCAGTGTGGATTTCGTGTTTCTCTCAGTGTGTGTGTGTGTGCTGAAGGTGTCGAGCAGTGAGACTCAATGCAATAGGATTAGGGATCAGGAATAATAATAAAGGATGGGGCAAAGAAAACCAAGAAAACCGAGACTTTCAATACAGCACCCATACCCTTGTGACTTTGCACATATTGATAGAATAAGGCAATGCGCAGACCGACCTCTTTTCCCCCCCAAAACTGTGAATACCAGAGACAACAGATTTTGCCTGCGAGATTATACAAGGCAACATTCGATGCATGGCACGACGGCAACATAGAGAAAAGGGAAGGCGGGGGGAGGGGGCGAGGAGCAAGGCATATCATTCAACGATTGCTGCGCGCATCGTCGTCAGACTCCACAAACGAGTGCTGCTCTTGCTGCACAAGGAATAATAGAAAAGCGAAATCTACAAAGTCAAGCCATCGATGCTCACTGAGCCAAGCAATAGATACATAAAAGAGGATGCAAGAGAGATCGGACGGAGGGCGCAACAACACATGGAGTGCGAAAAATATGCATGACAATCTCAGTTGCGTACAGACCAGTGTGACGCATTGTTTCCCACGGTCGGATGAAGAATCCGACAAGACATGGAATACTTGGTACTTATTTTGATTTTTTTTCATGCATGCAGCAAGTTGTTGTTAGACGGCGGGCAACTCACCACCAACTGAAAAGATCCTTCCTTCTCCCATGCCCACGGAGCGTAATGTCGTTGTGTTTTCACGGTTGTTTTCGCCCGCCATAGCCACACGCATAACTCTGATGACATCAACACATCCTAACAAAGTCTTGCCCGCACAAGGATCACAAGTAAGGTCCCCATTATTTTTCCAATAGAAAACGAAACAACACTACCAGTTGCAAACAACGGCCGGCGTTTATGAATCGTAGCCAATGATGTGCAAATCATTCATCGTACAAATGGCACCACCAAATGGCAGTCTGCTAGCAGACTGCCACAGATGTTCTTCTTATATTCTATCGAGATATGCATTATAAAATTTATAACAACAAATGGCATTTTCTGCCAGCAGGCTGCTGAAATGTACACAATCTAGCTGAAAAAAGGCAGCAGGCTATGCACTATATACTATATAGTTATATAGTGGTGGTACAAGCTCTTGAAAATAGGGCTTTGTAGTCGTAACGACAGCCTCGTAGCGATATAAAGATGGCCGCAAATCGCTTACTTACCATATAGTAGTCACAGAGACGACTGCGCCAAATCGCCAAGTCTGGATTCCACAGACTGAAAGAGAGGACATGCGTCGCCTCTTCACGGCATCCACGAATGTGCCATGTCATCCCCAAGAAGCACTCGCAAAGAGTCGCAAGAAATATCACTTCAGAATCTGCATCGATCTGCTCATTACTACCCAGACGTACGTACGTATGGCAACCCTCTCCAGATGAAACGACATCTTCGTTCGCCGTCCTGCCTGCCTGCATTAGAGAGCCACAAGTGGGGACAAATGTGGACTAGGCAAAGCTCATGTCCCTGCCATAGTCAGATAAGCCCGTACGTATAATAATGGTGCCCGCCCTGTGTCCATCCACGAAAGAGCATAGATGTCCATGAATGCACTGCAGACAAAGCATATGTCCCCATACGGACATATGACTCTGCTTCGAATTCCGATCGGACATAGGGGGCTTCCAAAAGTCCGTATTCGTGGAGTGCAGCTGGGGTTGCCCACTGTTAGCCGCCATGGCTAGATGATGATTCGCGACCAAAACCGTTAAAAAAAAAAAAAAAAAAAAAAAAAAAAAAAAAAAAAAAAAAAAAAAAAAAAAAAAAAAAAAAAAAAAAAGGGGGTTGGCTGCAAATGTTAGAGGCATTAAGCCCTAAAAACTTGAAAGTTGAAACAGAGGGCATTCGCCACACCAGTCTTGAAATGTGCAAAATGAGAATGAAGTTCCCGCTAGAACATGGCCAGATTCGCCCGCCACGTTTTTGTCTTTCTCACATTTCGAGAGTGGTGTGGCGAGGCCCAGAAAGGGACATGCAAGGAACAGCAATGGGATGGGCGGCCAACAATCATCGAAGTTGGATGTGCAGGGCGGCTACGCATCAGCGCGTTATGTGTAATGCAATGTAACTGAACAACTCAAAGCCAGCACAGTGACCGAGTCAGCAGTCATTCTCATTCTTGACACGTGTCAACCAAAGGACAACGGACACAGATAAGGATCGCATAGGAAGGAGAACGTACTTCTTCGCCTCTCTCTCCCTAACTGTGTGAGGCAAAAAAGGTTTGTTTGGCTTTCCTCCGACAACGGCAGTTTTTCTTCAGACTTTTGCGACAGCCAAGGAGTCCCTTAGTTGTGTGTGACACAGAGCAGGGACGTCGAAAAGAAAAAGAGGGCCTCCTTGTCGTCGGCTTTGGCCCCGAGAAGCAAAAAAATACCTCCTGCTCTTTCCTCTTCTCCTTCAGCCACTACAGTAGTCTCAGGAACATGAAGCAACCGGCAAGCGGTTCACTCGTCAACTGTCTGTCGCTCTCAACTGCTCCTCAATCCCGATTGGTTTACGGCCCAGTGCAGGATCGTGTTCGCATCCATCGATTGTCGGTCAGTCCTGATCAATTGCTCTCAATCACCGATCCACTGCTCCATGTTAAATCAATTGGCAAAGGACTCACTCAAGGGGTTAACTTCCATCGTCCCTTGGCCATCCTTCTTGCAATCACCTTCCTCCCATTCGCCGATCTTTTCCTGCAAAGCAGAAAAACAAGAGTCAACAAAGAAACAAACCTTTGAGCGAGTCCTTTACCAATTGAGTCCTTTGCCACTCGAACAAATCTCGAACAAATCTCGGACATTACAAACCGTTTTCTGCCCGATGCAGTTTTTGTTGGCGATATTCCCGGAGATGACGAGAACCCTCCCGTTGCCGCTGCTGATAATCCTACCCCTCCCCGACTCCATTCTGAAGGAGACGTGTGCCCGCCGGTACGGCAAAGAAGGGAACGCAGAGGGGTTGATGGTGAGCGGTTGGGCAGGTGGGGCGGGTAGGGTGGGGGAGGTGAGAAGAGGGAAGGACCGCCAACACAAATTCCCAATAGCAAGAGGGCAAAAATACAGCAGAGAAATTTCAAAAGCAGACAGATTCCAGAGGCAACCTATGCAACCTTTTTCAATTCAATAATAACAAAAAAAGGAATAAAAACGAACAGCAGCCCAACTTTTGCGATACACGCACAACTCCTTCAAAAGCACACCTGTCTGGTGACGTCGATGGCAGATAAAGGAGAGGATTGTGGTCTTCACAGGGACAACATGGCAAGTCACCCCGGCAATCATTTACGTCAATGCAATTACCGTCACTACTCCACTCAAAAAGATTGAGAGGATACTCATACTAAGACCGTTTCCTGGATGAGGGGCGGCCAGGGTATGGCTGAAGACAGCAACCCAGCCACCTAGGCTTTCTCAGGCATGCTCAGACATATGCAAGAACACTATCAACTACTATATCAGCATCATTAGGAGATTCTTTGTGTCGTATGGGACGCTGGTCCTGTTTTCAAGCAGGTGTAGCTCCCCACCGATAGACGGAGCCTTATACTCAGGGAACTACTTAAGGAGGGAGCTCTTATGACCTCCTTAAGTGGAACCTGCCGGAAGATTTGAAACAAAAAAAAGGGACTTTTTCGACTCATCTCTAGACGTGATGGCAGTCACGTGCATCCACACATCGCCGTAATTGCGGTCAAAGGCATGGGCCACGCACATCCTCTCCACTTCCTCCCCGCCCCCTCCCGACTTCGTTTTGCTGGCCAGCTGGCAGCAGCGCTAAAAATAGCACAGATCAAAGAGCCAGGCAGAGCGTGACATAGGCGAAGCAGACAGGCCGCCATGTTTAAGCAGCCCAGCGAACAGCAGCCATAGCTGCACTGGGAGGTTGAAGAGGTGTCGCTGGGACTGGGAGGATGATGAAGAGAGGCCAGCAATGAGAAGTGAGACTTACCTGATGGTGGCATCATCAAACTCTGAGGCATCATCGGCCAAGAAAAAGAGCGGACATCGAGACACGAGGGAGAGAGAGAGAGAGAGAGAGAGAGAGAGAGAGAGAGAGAGAGAGAGAGAGAGAGAGAGAGAGAGAGAGAGAGNGAGAGAGAGAGAGAGAGAGAGAGAGAGAGAGAGAGAGAGAGAGAGAGAGAGAGAGAGAGAGAGAGAGAGAGAGAGAGAGAGAGAGAGAGTAGTATGGAGTAAGTAGGGATGCAGTATAGGGGGTTACAGCATAAGGGACAGCAAGCAGTTGTTGTATTGATACTTGGAGACGTGATGTCAGGTTTTCTTTGTCAGGAGACATCAGCATGATTGCGTTCGCATTTGATCGTGAACACGGCTTGTAAACCTGCTTTTGATTCGCTCTCATATGCTTGTTCTATTTTGTGTCTTCAATGCTGGTTAGGGAAATTTGTGTTATCATTCCAAGTTCCTTGCAACTCAGTAAAGGAGTGTGGTTCCCTAACCAGCGCGCCTAAGCTGGCAGTTCAGGAGCGATGGTGTCGGCCATTGCCGCCCAGCCATGTTGTAGACTTTCTCGTCAGCTGATGCCTCCTCCAGCAGGGTAGAGGATGCACCCGCGGAGGTTTTACAGATCACATGGCGGTGTGATGAGAGTGTATCGTTGCACAGGAGGCACATAATAATGTAATATGCATCTCGGCAATGCCTGAGCAAGACCGACCGTAAAACCGAGCATCATAAGCTGCTGAGATTATCTCGTGGTTGGGGGCAGCATGATGAAGCAAGTGTCAAACGGAGCATCATAAGCCCTATCTACCGTGTCTCTAGCTCTATCTACCTTCCATATTCTTTTTCTTAGCGTGGCAATGCACGTTTCCCTTGAGAGTCCTCTCATTGTGAGTTTGCGAGCGCACACTACCTTGAGAGTCTGCCAAGGTAGTGTGTGCTCGCAAACTCACAAGGTAGTGTGCGCTCGCAAACTCACAAGGAGAGGACCCCACTACCGTGCGCCCCCTTCTTCTCACACAATTTTATGAGTGGTCCATGAAATGCATTTAACGCAGGAACAGCAGGGGCGTGCACTGCCATGGTGCCATAGGTGCCTGCACAATTTTCCACCTCACACAAGAGGCCTGAGACAGTGGAGCCCCTCGTTGGTGCTGTTATGGCTGGAGGGAAGGGTCTGGCAGCAGACGGTTTCGGACTTGCCCTGGCCATGGGACTGGAAAGCGATCTTGCTGGGGCACTGTCCCCCCGCTCAAGTGAGCGTTTTCACAGAGAACCTCTTCTGCCTTCGCAGGCGCTCAGTACTCTAGGTGATATAGAGACCGAGATCTCCACCCAGTGGCAGGGGGCCAAGGTGAAACTAGACAGCGTTCACTCTTGGAGGGACGCCGACCAGATAATCTCCCGGTTCTACGAGAATTGGCTGGGAGGGAGGCAGGGAGGATGGATGGCGAAAGTGCTGTGGACAGGGGATGGGCAGAGGCAACGTCAGGGAGGTGACGAGAGCCCACGGGAGGGCCCACAGGTCGAGATGGCAAGAGATTACCGTTTGGTGTTCTGGGACTGGACAAAAACCGAGCCCAGGATACCGCTCAGGCTGGCGCAGGCGTCTATGGACCCCTTCCCTCCCCACCAGCTGGCCCTGGCAGAGAGCCTGCAAGATGGCACCTGAGAACCACTCATCGCTGGCATCCCATTCTTGGACTAAGAATGTCAGCTGTTCTCAAGTGCCTTTCTCAGTCAATCCCCTGGCAGTAAGGGCTGGCCGAGGGTTTCTGCTCTTTTTTCGTTTCCTAAAAAAGACTCGTAGACGGTGGACCAGGTCTCCAGCAGCAGGATAGAAAAGGCAGGTCTTAGAGGTGGGCAGGGAGACGCGCTGGTGCCCCCCAGTGGTCCCATTTTGTCTCCAGGCCAGGGATGCTGGAGCAAGTTTCCAGCTGTTGGAAAAGTCCATTCTCTCTGCAGTTGGTCCCTAAACTCTTATTTTCCAGTGCTTTCTGTATATGCTTAATCCAGCACGTGCTGCTCCCCACGAATAGATCGGAGCCTTGTTCACAAAATTAAAAGAAAAATGTTGAACCGTAAGAGAAAGCACAGACGGCAATGATCTATAGAGCTTGGGTTAGGTCATCAGAGTCCATGCCTGAGGAGGACATCGCAAAAGCTGGGACTGCAGTTTTTCAGTCCCTGCACCATCTTCGACATTGTTCGGAGAGATCTTGATGGGCATCTTATGTGATAGAAGTCCCACCTCATCTCCGCACTTATCCTGTCTTTCGTGGATCCCAACTCTTACATCCCAACTCTTACCTTTTTGAGAAAGTCGTCAGCTTCCTTCCCGCAGATCAATGTTGCCCCTGATCTCTTACGTCATATTGACCGAATAGTGGAGCACAAGGAGCTGCGTGTGTAGAAGCCACGGCGTCGTGGCAGACCACTGAGGCCACAGATGCAGTTCACGGTGGCTTTCAAGGTTAATCTGGATCCTAAAAGGACCGGTGGTTTACCAGAGAAGAGTTCATCAAGTCTACAGCTCCAGGTTCCACATTACTAAAGGGGTTGGGAGTGCTAGGCTCCATGCCTCGGCGCTAGTGCCCAGCAGGAGTTGGCCCGGACCTAAGTAAAGGCCGGGGTGCAAAAGTAGCCACCAGAGGAAAAGTAACTGCTCTGGCTCATGGAAATTTTGAAAGTTCCGCAAGCTTCAAGGCAGAAAGACTCAGCTTGATGAAGCACCTGCGACCTCCCACGACTGACAAAAGCATTGGGGGCACCTGCTGAGGGACATTCTTCGGTTCACAAGTTGCTGGCCAGCAGTGGTAAAGCAGCGCAGCTAGGAGATCCAGGCAGAGTGTTGACAAAAGTGGAGGAGGAGGGTCACCACAGTCAAGCAGCCGAGTCAGCAGCAGCCATAGCTGAGCTGGGACGTTCAATAGGCGGAGATGTGACTGGGAGGACGATGGAGAGAGGACAGCAATGAGAAGTGGGCCTTACTTAGTAGTATGTGATGAGCACACATGAATCAGACTCTGAGGGCATACTCACACGGGGACCAAAAGAACCAAAAATTTGAGGCATCTGGGTACGGTTATTTGGGTCATTTGGTCCCTGTGTGGTCACACGTGCGGACTTCGTCCAGAAAGGACGAAGTCGCAACCCTGACACTTTGCACTCAGGGCAAGGTCGTGTGGTCACACGAGGGGACACCAAAGAAAAGAAAAAGAAAAAAAAGAAAAAAGAAAAGAAAAACAAAGTCGGCTGGTTGTCTTATTCTTCTACGATTTTCTACAAATTGAGGAAAGGAAACGAAAAAAGCGTTTGGTCATTTGAGACCACCTCTGGAGGTGGTCTCAAAAAGGGTACCCCCGCGGCCTCGCAGGCCGCTGACATTTGGTCACGATTTGAGGCATTTGGGTACAGGGCCAACCCCGTGTGACCACAAAAATGCCTCTAATTTTGGGATTTTGGTTCATTTGGTCCCCGTGTGAGTATGCCCTGAGGCATGGTAGGGAACACAGACTAGGTGGTAGGTGATGAGCACACTAATGTGGTCAGACTCTGAGGCATCGTAGGGAACACACACAGACACAGAGAGAGAGAGAGAGAGAGAGAGAGAGAGAGAGAGAGAGAGAGAGAGAGAGAGAGAGAG
>BFEA01000012.1:2988821-3015174 GCA_003427395.1 Chara braunii
CACACACACACACACACACACAGAGGGCGTGCTTTATCGCTCCCCTGCCCCCCTCCTTACTCCATCCTCTCTTCTTACCGCCTATACGTGTTTACCACGCTTTGGTCCGCGGTTCACTCTTCCGTGCCGTGAGCGGCCGTTCAGGAACAGCTTTCGGCCTCGATGCCGCGACAACTCGCCACCTATCAATCAATCAATCAATCAACAATCAATCATCAACAAATAGAAATCAACCAATCATGTCACCATTTTCGGGCGCGCACTTCCAAATCTAACGTGGCAGCAGGCAAGCGGATACCCCCCCCCCCTGTCGCTCGCTACCTTATCAATCGACATCGCCTATATGGCCGGACCCGCCCTGCTAAAAGCCGAAAGCCCCTACCACGTGGGCGATTGCCCCCCGCCACCACGACCGCGGCATTTGTCAGTCCGTGGATCGAGTCCCTCAGGCAAAGGGAAGAGTCTTCGTCAGTTACTCGTGCTGTGTGCAGCGGAGCTCCTTCGCCGTTTTCGCCGGATAGAGAGTCGACAACCTTCCACTTCATGTTTCGCGCAGGGCCTTGGGGCATCGCGACACCACTCTCGAAATGAGAAAAATGAGAAAGAACTGACTGCTAGAACATGGTCAGGTGCACCCGCCACATTTTTGTCTTTTTCACACTTGGAGAGTGGTGTGGCGACGCCCTCGGTCCCACTACACATATACATTGGGCCTCGCTCCACTACTCTTGAAATCTGCAAAACGAGAATGAATCTTCTTCGAGAACATGGGAAAGATACACCGCCATGATTTTGGTCTTTCTTTTGTGCATGGCGACGGTAGTGGAGCCACGCCCATCCTGTACAGTGTAGTTGTGAGACCCGGGCCCAAGTCCCACAAGTCCCATTTACCCAAATTGGCCAAAGTCCCACGAGTCCCATTTACCCAAATTCTGGACGTGGGAACGCAGCCCTAGGGTAGCCAAATCAATGAGACTAAGAGCTTGCACAAGAGAGAGAGAGAGAGAGGCTGAATGGCAAATTTGAAATATGGGTCAAATTGCGGCCACGATCTCACAGTTGGAATGATTTTTTTTTTTTATTTAGCATTTCTCCTGGAAAGATCACAACAAATTCTACAAGTACTCCAATTTTCAGGTTTTTCAGGCATTCTTCTGAGAGTGAAAACTCGCTGAATTTGGAGTACTTTTTCAGATGGCCCACACACGGTTGAGTGGCAAAAATGGAAAATGTGTCGAATCTGCACAACGATTATTTCTTGGTCTATTTTTCCTAAAAAGAACACGACCTCATCTATGGATACTCAAAATTTCAGGTTTTTCTGCGGTTTTCTCCGAGCACAGAAAATCGTCAAAGGTGACTCTTGCAAAACGCCTGTTTCGTTGCGGCTGACCTCCCTGTTTTGAGAAGATGGGCCTCAACGATGTCGAGCACATCGGTCCGGCACCGCACAAAACCGGGCAGGACCCTCCCGGCCGCGTCAAGCAGGAGTTGGTCTTATCCTCGTCGCGAATACATGATGGAGTTTCCGCAAACCGCTCCGGCCAAGTGCGCCAGCCATACCTCTCGCGAGCCTCTACGACAGAATAGGGCCTACGCGAGGCACGACTTACCTCCACCTTACGGGAGTTGACACCTCCCTTTGGTGAGCGTATCCCCGCCGAGCTACCAGTTCACAGTACGAAAGCTGATCAGTTGCAGTCGCAGAGGTGGACCAGCCGAGGGCGTTTCTCTTTCGCTGTAGCATAGGGGGTACACGCGGCTTTACGTCTCTATCGAACCCGCACGCGAACCGACGCCTTGGGGGGTTGAGGTCCCAAGCGCGACTCGTTGTCAGTCGACTAGGACGCATCCCACACGCCACGCATACACCACTTTAAAGAACATAAAAATAAAAACACACACGCATACACATATGTATACAGAACGAGACAGAACAAACAACGCGACAACACTCCTAGTCCCTTAGTAGTCATCCCATAACTCTCCGATGCGGAAATCGGATAGGCGTTGCGCGTGAGACTTAGTATAAAATCGCGCGGACGCAGGGCTAATCTCATATCGACTCGCAATGCAAGCATACGCAAGCAATCGCAATGATGACGTACTATATAGTACCCATACTCATGCGGTCCTCGTTAATCTCGAGAGTCGCATTCGACACTCAAGTGTCGGCTGACACACGCCTTTAGGGATTGATCTCTCGACGTTGGACAACTGCCAAGTTCGGTTGAGAACCACACCCTCTTCTGCACTCTGCGGAGAGTGAGTGGTACACAGGTTCATATCTGTGGTGGCAATCGTCTCTTATCGCCCTACGATCAGCTCCATCATCTAGGGTCTGGAGAGAAATCAAGGGGTTTGACTTTAACGGCTACTACGGACTACAACGTTCAACTATAAAAACCTTTAAAAAGAAAAAAATAACAGGGGATCTCTCTTTTCTCTCAAGAGCATAATTTGTTTAACCCTTACGTGCGGTCACAGTAAGCCGCGCGAAACACATACGTATTTACATATATGTAGAGGGTTATAATTATGTGACGATCACTTCTCACAATCACAGTGGGACTCCTCTCAGCCATATACGTGTATATGATCGCAAGCAGTCAAATCAAAAGTCCGAATCATCAAACATATTTGCAATCACATCAAGGGTTCAACCAAAACTTCATGCACTACGCAGCGTCAACTTCAACCATTCTCTGCACTCATACCCCTCGTTTTAGTCATGCAAACCTCACTCTTGTGCAACTCTTCAAAATAAAATACTCAGTATTTTTCGTTAAATGGCCATTCAAATAAAGTCCGGGCGAAAACACAACAAAACAATTCAAATCACAAGGCTAAAGTCTTTAGATTGAGTGACAAGAGTGGATTGGAGTTGAGTCGTAAACCAACGAATCGGCAACCGACTCAATAGATTGTAGCAAAAAATATCGCACAACACTTATTTCCCCTTTCTCAAGCGCAATAACGACAAACGACAATAAAAATTGAAAACCTCTTCCCAATTATATACCTTTGAAATTATAAAAATGTAAAAATTTAAAAGATAATGAAAGGAAATAAGAACATATGGTTTATTCAATATGCTCGATATTTGTCCTCCTCCATGTTCCTCATGTCGACTTTGTTTTCCCCACTAATAGATTGTAGAAAAAAATATCGCACAACACTTGTTTCCTCTTTCTTCTACGCAATAGCGACAAACAACCATAAAACTTGTAAACCTTTTCCTAATTATCTACCTTTGCAATCATGAAAATCTAAAAATTTGAAAGATAGTGAAAGAAGATAAGATCCACAAGACTGGTGGTGAAAGAAAGAAAAAAAGAAATCCTTTTAAAAAAAAAAATCATGCAACTTTTTTTTTTATTCATTTTGTTTTTGTCTCATAAAAAATTTAAAGAACTTATGTCATTTAACAATCTTTAACCTGTTTCTTTGTTACTATAATATGTACGTATGTTTGTGTATATTTGTATGGATTTTTATACATGTATGTATATATGTGTGTATTTACGTATGTATGTATATGAGATTGACTAGTCTTGATTAATGACTAAATGAATTGATGAATGACTGAATTGAAGGACAATGAATGAATTAATCGTTGTTTGGATTAATCGATTGATAAGTTCATAAATGGGTTGATTGACAAATCGGCTGATCGATTAATTGATGGATTGCTTAATGAATTAATCGATTGACTAATTAATCGACACATTGTTAGATTCATGGCTTCATGGATGAATCGGTCATTGGACAATGAATGGATCAATGGTGGATTGCTGGTGAATTGATGGATCGAACTATTGATGAAGCAAGGGAGAAACATAAGAATGATCGAACAAACGGATTGGAAAATGTATTGATGAAGGAATGAGCAGACGAACGAATAAAGGAAAGAAAAATGGAGGAAAAAGAAAAGGAACGACAGAGAAAGACACAAACAGTCGATTGGTTGGATGCAAAGAGGGAAGGAGAGGAAGAGCGAGCGAGAGAGTGATGGATCAACATACACACAGATGATCGGTCAACCAACCACACGAGTGAATGAACGATCTATCGAACGAACAAACGGATTGAGGTAGAGATTGACGGATTGACGAGCAAAAACATTCATTTGCAATATGTGTTATAAAAGATATTACATTTCTTGTCAATATCTTAAAAAATATTTTCGAAAGGTAGCATAAAAACTTCAAGCTCGGTGAACTGCTCTTCATGTAAAATAGTACTTCCTTCTTCACCAACTGATGTTCGCCGAAAGTAGCACAATGCATTTATCTCCCTTTTTCTAACAGAAGCAACTACAAAATTTATAAGTTTTTTCACCATAATCTACGATTGCAACTTGAAAAGACATTTATATCCAACACTTAAACAATATAGCAAGATTAACTCTTGGTAAAAGGCAACACTGCAGACTTTGACTGACAGTTGGGATCTTAAGCCGTCATTCCCCTTAATGTCAAAAACCTCTTATGACCGGTAACGCCATTTCACGAGGGGTACCGATAGCATAGAGTGGAAAACCGGGTGAATGACAAAAATGAAATTCACATATAAAAAATTGAAACATGCTCGTATGGGACGACAATTATTTTACTGTCAAAATGATTTTATTTATATCTTCTGATATGTGAATGACAAAAATGAAATTCACATATAAAAAATTGAAACATGCTCGTATGGGGCGACGATTATTTCACTGTCAAAATGATTTTATTTATATCTTCTGATATATGACCTAATCTACGCACCCTGAAAAATTCTAAAATTTTGAAGAATTTTCCTTAGCACGAAAGCTCGCCAAAATTGAGGCGTCAAAATGGCGAGTGCAAAAAAACAAGAAAAATCATCAAAGTTGCGGCTTTCAAATGGCAGAATTTGACGCACTAATGACGAATGGTCGCCGCCCCTCCATAGAACCTGGCCCTAACTCACAGGGCCGAGGATTTTCGGATGTCGGAGGGAGTGGCAGTTTAAAAATTCATACTATCTCTAACTTTAAGGAATTAAATAAGAATTTAGGAAAATTTCGGCCTCTCACAACCCAAGTAAAATTGTCACTTTAAAATAGGTTATCATGATAGTATAATATTTTCCAATACTCGCGTGGACCCATAGTTGTACACACATTTTTCGTCCCCTAGAGATATCACTAGTGCATTTCACCAAACTAATATGCTATTTATTTAAATAATTAAACATTTTATTAAATAACCACTATTTTTCGAAGAGATATTTTCACAATAAATATGTTTATTGTCGCATCCTTCAAGTTTTCAACCCTAAAACCTTATTGCCTTACGACGTTGACAAAGGACAAAAAAATAGCCTTCAGCCTGTTCATTTCAAATGCAACATGCGATACAAATTTATAATGAGAATAAAGGTTTAGTGGGAATGATAGAGGGACCGGGCATCATCTGAGTGGCCTGCCGCTATGGCTTCCCGATTACCCCTTCCCTTATGAACATCAGCAGGGACTGCTTTTTAATGCCAATTGGGGGGACCAACAGGCTATCCCTAGGCGAAGGGCGCTAAGCATGCCCCGAAAGGTACATGAGTCCAATGAGGATTGAACCGAAAGACCTTCTGAATGCACGTGCGTGCATTTACACAACAAACAAATACTTCATGACCACTCTCTAGCCTTAAAACTTTAAGGTATCCAACAACCTACCACAATTGGTTAGGCACGCAAGAGGCATTTAGGAGGTTGTGGGTTCAATCCTCATTGCCGCTTGCAACACTCTTGGTGCCCAACCAACTGAGATAGTTGGATCCTCCCAGTCGGAATTAGTAAGGTTTTCAGCCAACACGGGTGTAAGTGTGGGTGTGAGTGGAAAAAAAACACTGGAAAAAAGAAAACACGTCGTTGCTTTCCAAAAACAACAAGCACAGAGTTGCTGAGACTCTCTTACATCCACCCAAAAATAAAAAATGAAAAAGTTGACACACTCTCAACGTGATATGGGGCGGATAAAACCTTGAAGTAGTTGTCTGAGTATGCCCTCAGTGAGGGTGTTAGAGTAGTTGTGTCAAATCTGTTGTGTGAAGATAAAAAATAATTTGAAAGTGAACTTAGGATGGGAAAGCGGGTTCATACAAAACACAAACTAGTGGTGTGGGTATGCCCTTCCTTATATAATGTTTGCAGCCCGTGGACTGTACCCTGCCTCACGGGCATGACCTTAAAAGAAAACAAAAAAACAATAAAGAAAAACCCGAACAACAATCCTTGAAACTATCCATAATAGCAGATAGAAACATGTATATGAGTGTTGATGTGACCAAAACTATTGACGGTCTTCCCCAAGAATTTTTCCACGGGTTCTTAGGGCCAAATGATCGAGCCTCGTCTAGACCCCCTAAAAATGCGGTGTGACGTAGGGTTGCTAGAATGAACTTACGGAAGCCCCTAACCTGACCCTCAAACGTTCGAGCGTTCGGGTCCTCGTACGAGCCCCGAACTTGAGGAGGTTCGGAACCCGCAAAAAAAATATTTTGACACATTAATATTTTTTTGTTTTGTGAGTTTTTTGTGATGTAGGGTATCTCCCTCTTAATTTTGAAGCCATTCTATTCAGTGGAAAAAAATGAAAAATCCTCAAAGATGGTGGTGTCAAAACCTGTTTGCCCACTTACTAATTTGTTTTTTTTTTCTTTTCACTTTTTATTTTTTCTTTATTTGAGAGCATGAAAATAATTATTATTTTTTTAAAAATTATTTGTATCTTCTCTATTATGTAAGATACACATATATAAATTTTCATGCTATTTGTCACAGCAAAAAAAAAAAAAAAATTGCCAAAGCTGGTGGTTGCAAAAACGTGCTCGCCCAGTCAATAATTTCATTCTCGTTTTTTTTTTTATTATAGGTTTTATTATTATCATTTATTTTTAGTATTTGATTTTTATTTTAAATTTGGTAAAACATTTGGATGTCATGGTGAGGCAAATATTGTTTAGTTTATATTTTTGCATAACATATAGTTTTTCCAGATTTGTTGGATTTATTTTTTTTAATTTTTTTTTTCGTTCCGCGTTCGCCCGAACATCCGAATGCGACCAGAGGGGGTGCCGAACATTCGGGCGTTAGGGTTCGGGGGTTCAGCCCGTCCTAAATGCCGACAACCCTGGTGTGACGTATATTCTTGTTTTTCTCAACACTGAGAAAGGAAGTGGTGGTTTACAAGAAATAATTTATTTTAAAATTTTAAATATATTTGTTTAAACATCATATTTGGGGGGTGAAAAGGTAGGTTTCACCTCGTGTCGATATTTGAGGCATTGCTTGGCATACGAAAGGCACAAAACTCCCACAAAAATGAAAAACATACGAATCTAACAATCATATAAGTCGGCAGAGGCGAGAGAAGGGATAAATTCACATGTTATAAATATATTGAAATCCACATCAAGATAAATTTCACTAAATAAAAAATTCAAAAGCAGAAATAAATAATTTAGTAAGATATCAATAAGGAATAACCTTCACCGTAAAAACATTTATACGAGCTTACGTGTCACAAAACGTTTTAGTTAAAAAAAAAAAAAAAAACCATTTTTGACAAGTTAATGCACTAAATTATTTAGATAAAGAATCTTTTAGGAGGCAGTCACTTTGTTTACTCTTTTCAAATTAGCCTAGCTGAAAATTACGATGTGTTGGAAAACAACTACAAAAACGAAAGAAAAAAAAAAATCATAAGACTTACTGGATAATAGACCTCATTGCACCATTCAGTAAGTGTGAAAAAACAAAGTTAGAGTGGGTGTATTTACTCTTGTTATAGCATAAGAGACATATTTCATTCTACAAAGCTGGTATGTGGTACGACGAGTCTAGATTCTTTTTTATACCCGACCCACATAGCTGAATATTAGACATGTGTCTCTATTGAGGAATAAATAATAAGTTACTCCACTTGTATACAATTAAGGTTGGGGATGAGTGTGTTTCCACCTCTCTTGTAGTGGAAGGCCTAGCAAGTTGTCCAATGCGAAATGATAAATTTTGTCCCGACACTCCCCGACTTTGAGAAAAATCAAAATCATAATGTCTGTATCTTTTCACCATCGAGCTGAAGATATAGGGACTCGCTCTACAATATAACATTCGAAATATATGTGGAGAAAATCAAGGTTCAATACATTCACATAAGCGATCTGTCTGAATATTTCTAGTGCACGATGTTAGTCAATGCACACAATTTAAGGACATCAAGTATACATGCAATGAAATAAAAACAAACAAACAAACTGAAGGCATAAGATTTATGCTATAACTTTTTTGATTGAGCTGTAAACACTACTGCAGTCAGATTTGTCTAGTTTGCAATATATTGCAATTTATATAAAATTAAAAAAATACTATTTAACACCCCGCAGAGAATGTTGAAAAAAAATCTAAAGATTCTTTGTCGGTGCGTCATATACAAAAAAATAGCCATAAAAATAACAAAAATTATAATTAACAGGTTGTATAATTTGTCTTCTCCTCAAAGTTATACAAAATGCGTCAAAAATTATGATTAATTTTTAGATATAAAAAAAACATTTCAAAATTGTTGAACACCTTCGTGGGTTTTATGTACCACTTGTCACTATAACGAAAATTCAAAATTAAACTTTCATTTTGTGGAGCGAGATTTATAAAAATAAGTTCACTTGTATGTTAAGTCAAGTCAGGCGAGATAATAAAAATAAATTGCCTACAACTTCACATCGCCAGTCAAGATGAGGCAAAATTCCAATTCATACTCAGATATAGAAAACCATTTAGTTGGTTTCATATACAATTTGTCACTACGGCTAAAATTCAAAATGCAACTTTTATTTTGTGAAGCAGGTTTTATAGAAACGAGTTCAACCATATGTGAAATTAAATCATGGGATATTAAAAAAAATAGTTTGTACCTTCACACAGACAACCCCTGCGTAAGAATGCGTAGTCTGACGTAAGCGAGAAGTAAACACAAGAACAAACCGCAGAATGAAAAAAAAAAGACTTGCTTTCACGAATTGATGCACTTAAATGTTCGACTTCATCATAATGTCAAAACACGAATATACATTTGTGCCTTAAGTAAATTAACAACATTATAGTTACATTGTTACTAAAAGCAAAAAAAAAGACTAAACAAAAATTTTAATATGATTATGGTTTCCTCATGTGGACAATAGGTTAATGGTGCGAAGAATGAGATTTTCATGTTATGTGATAAATAAGACACCAAATAGCATGTAGAAAAGGGGGTTGAAGTCTCGACCAATAGCCATGGTTCTTCATTACTATAATGAGATACAATGAGCCACTGAGGACTCAACCACATGAATTTGCACTCTAAAGCATAAACTTGTCAAAAAGAAAGAAAATAGGGTAAACACCATAGCAAACCAAATCATAATATGCACAATGGAGTACTGTTAAAAACATGTATTCTACTTTAGTACCTATGTTTTTGCTTGACATAGAAATAAATGATCAAGAAGTGTTAGGCAAAAAAAACTCCATGATGAAATGACAAACAATGACATATTTAGAGTTAGAGTGGTGACTGAAAGTTATACTTTTCTTTCCCTTTATTTACATCAATACCGTTATAGACTATATTCCCTTCCATTTGTTTGAATTATAGTGAAGGGATTTCAAAAGCAAGGTTGCACTACTTTAGAAGAAAAAAAAAATGCTTAAATTTTTCACAATTAATAAATGGTGCAAGCATCTTTTGATTCAAAAGGAAATATCGGGTAGGGTGAAACCGACTCATATACTCCCCTCCGACAACAAACTCTGGTTGATAATCCATCAATTTTTTCCAATGATTAAAAAAAAAATAAAAAAACAAAAAAGTTAAAATACTTGTAACAAACGGTGATACGTTTCTTCGTGCCGACCCTGTATATAGCATTTTCAAGCCAAAAGCATAAAAAAACAATCATGATTGACTATTTATTCATGGGGTGTGCAAAGGGTGTGACAATGTGTAATCTGCACAATTTGACCTACAGAGAGAGTATGGTGTATACAATGGTGAAAATTTAAAGACATATACCCTCCTTTGAGACCTTTATTTTTACTTCTCCTAGAAAGAAAAGGTTAAAAAGGTCGATGATGACATAGGAAAAAAAAATATATTTAGGGTAAAAGTTGTGGGTGAAATGCTTCACCCTAAAAAGAAATGCTCAAGAAAGGTTAAGCACAAAAAGGTTGACAATGGCATCAAAAAAAAAGACATTTAGGGTCAGAGTTGTGGGTGAAAGGAAGTCTATGTTTCATTATTTTTAAATGAATACCCTTATAGACTATCTTCTCGTTACCTTGCTTGCATTATATTGGAAGGATCTCCAAATAATTATATTGCAAAACCAACAAATATTTCTTTTTTGGTTGCATTGTCAATTAAAAGCAATGAAGTGCCTCGTCACTTTCCCAGGTTACAAATCTTAGGTTCAAAGCTCCAAGTTCAAGTTTCCAGTTTTCACTGCAATTTGGGCTACATGTTCTAGCCTTTTGGGCAAAATCATACCCGCTTTTTTTTTTTTCATGTTCTCAACTCTTGTACTCCATGGCTACGTGACACCCTTGACTGTGGCCGTGTGCAATCTGGCCACCGCAGCCAAAAAAGTGGGCCGTGGGCAGGAGGCCTAGTTTGCGGCCCATTTTTTTTGGATATTTTTTGGGGGATAAAATACGTGGAAAAAAATATATATATATATAATGTTATAGGGTTTACAAAAAACAAAAATAAACGAAAGAAAAGCAGAATTTTCTTTTTCCCATTTTTTTCATGACTGATATGGAGTTGAGAGGTACTTAGCACCGTGTTCGCATTCGGAGGCGAACGCGAACATGTTCGCCCGAATGTGAACAAGCGCCCAAAAACCTCCGAACTCGAACATAAAAAAAAAAGTTATCAAACAATGTGGGAAAAATATATGTTATGTAGAATAACAATACCAGCAACTTTTGCCTTGAAGTCCCGTTCAAATTCGTAGCCAATCACGAGTTAAAAATCAAAAACCAAAATTTTTATATTTTTTTACGAGAAAAAAATTATGTTCGTCCGAACATGTTCACGAGCTGTTTGCACGAACGTGAAGGTGCACGAAAACATTCGCCGTGCTACACAGGTTGAGAGTCCCAAAAATTATGCACAAGTAGTTTCTTTTTTTTCTTCGCCCTCTTTTTCTTCTTTGTTTTTTTTTTCCTTTTTTTTTTTCTTCGCTATTTTTCTTCTTCTTTTTCTTCTTCTTCGGGCAATTCCGTGGCGGTTGTCAGAACATGGAAATATACACTGCCACACTCTTTTGTGTGTGCGTGTGTGTGTGTGTGTGTGTGAGAGAGAGAGAGAGAGAGAGAGAGAGAGAAAAGGCAAATTTCCAACCTCGTGGCTGGCCTCATGGTACTTTCATCCATAGGATGAGCAAAATCGAATGAATCTACAGCTAGAACATGGAAATATACATTTATATATATATATTTTTTTATGTGTGCGCGCGTGTGTGTGTGTATGTGTGTGTGTGTGTGTGTGTGTGTGTGTGTGTGTGTGAGAGAGAGAGAGAGAGAGAGATCATAAAACGCCCCCCAAATTTCACTTCTTTTTTTTTTAGTTCATTATGGCGGGGGATGTCATGCGCAGGCAGTGTGCGCGCCCTCGAACGGCCTCCTCGGCCGCGGTCGGGGGGGTCACGTAGCTTCAGGGTGAAACAAATTTCCCTAGATTGTAGCTGGGTTGCACAGCGTACGTGTACGCGGGTTGCACGTACACACGTAGTACACGTATTCCTGTACGCGAGATGTACGCTCGTACACGTACTCTCGTACGTGGGAATACGTAAATTACAAAAAAAAAAAATCATTGAAAAAATCTGAAAAAAAAGTATGTTATACAAAATGATATTTCAAACAACTTTTGCCTGAGACTGATTGCAAAATTCTGTACCAAACTCGAGTGAAAAATCAAAGACACAAACCAAATGCATTGAAAAAAAAAAATCTGCAAAAAAACAGAAAAAATAAAAACACCCTTCTGTAACAAATATATGTTTTGCAAAAACATGATACAAACAACTTTTGCCCGGGAGTCATCCCCGAATTCCCAATCAAACTCGAGTAAGAAATTAAAAACCAAAAAAATGGTAATATTATTATTTTGAAGTTTTGTTCAAGGTTTTTTATTTTTAAATCAAGATTGGTTGAGAATTCGGGTATGACTCCCAAGAAAAAGTTGCTTGTCTCATTATTCTGCACAACGTACTTTTTTTTTTTTTTTTTTTTTTTTTTTTTTTTTTTTTTTTTTTTTTTTTTTTTTTTTTTTTTTTTCCCGTACGCATATGGCGAGGCTACCAGAGTGGCCCGGGGTCAATTGCCCGGCCGGGCCAAAATATATATATATTTGTGACGATATATACATATTAAAAACAATATTTTTAACTTTTGTAAAGAATTTCGATGTGACCCTGAGGCAAAAGTTGTTCAGTTTATTTTTCTGCATAACATAGTTGTCTTTTGGATTTTTTGGATTTGTTTATTTTTTTTGCTGGGACCTTCCTTGGACCTTGCACGGGCTGGCCACCCGGGACCCGGGCGGCCCGGCTGGTAGCCTAGGCGTACGTGCGATTTTGGGTTCGTGCGTGTACACTGGAATACGTACGCATTGCATATGCGTACGGCGTGCTACCCAGGATTGTAGTTATTCTTTTTTTTTTTTTTTTTTTTTTTTTTTTTTTTTTAAATCCAAGGTGTTGTAGGGGTCGGTTTTTGGACCCCAGACAGGTACCTATCTACAGTCAGCAACTAATTTATGGGACCCAGACCATCCTATCTTGTAGGATTTCCCTCAGACAGCCCCTACTGCACGTTCCCCAACGATTTCCTCCACCAGAGTCTGTCTAATAACACCCCTCCTACCGGGATCCCTTAAACCACCACTACCACCGCCGGCCTAAAATGGACTTTCCTGGCCTTCCGGACAGGGTTCTTATGGGGGGCGGCGACTGGGAGGCGCAGGCGGGTCCAGTCCAAAAAATTCCAAGCGCAAACTTTGGCAATTTTTTGCGCTTTGAAAATTTGGCAAAAAAATCTGAAATTTTGATATCTTGTAGATTAGATCGTGATCTTTCCAGGACAAATATCAAAAAAAAAAGAAAAAAGTTAAACGGTGAAATAAGTGCCGCACCGTTTCGTCACATTTTCCATTTTTGCTACTCTACCATGTATGGACCAACGGGAAACGTAACCCAACTTTCGTGATTTTTCGCGATCAGAAGAATGACCCAACAACTCTGAAAATTGGAGGGTCCATAGATTTTGTCGTGATCTTTACAGGAAAAATATTTATAAAAAAAAATAATAATTTGAACCGCGAAATAAATCGCAGGGGTAATTCGACTTTTGCCACTCCGCCAGTTCCCCCCACTGTGCTACCGGTAGCCCTCATGGATCTGTGCTATCGGTTCCCCCTGATTTATGATGGCGGGGGTAGTGGTGGTTTAAGACAATCCCCTACTGTAGGTTCCCCACCGATATCCTCCAGCAGAGCTTGTCCCAAGCCGACCCTCCCCCCAAACGGGACCCCATCCCACCTAAGATCCTTGCCCCCCCCCAAAGCAGAGCCTAAGGTAACCAACACACATGAGCAGTCTAACCACAAACCCGTACCTGCATCCTCATTAGACTGCTAACTGTATCAGGCAAACCCCTAATAGGCCAGGGCCCAACATACAACACCATGGACAGTGCCCTTTCATGTTATACGTTCCAAGACCCAGGTTCAAGTTTCATGACGACTGAGATCGAGGTTACTGTCGTTGTGCAAAATCATGTCTATTTCGCCCCCCTTTGTCACTTTTAATGATCTAAGGGCTGCAATTTGACATTCTGTTACGACCGTCCCAAATAAAGATTTTCAGATGAAGAACCTTTGGAAGGATAGGCCATTCTATGGGGTTAGGAGGGCCCAATATTGATCAATAGCGCTGCTGATCGGCTAACCGATGTTGTTTTCAACTTTTCACCCCATAGAAAGTTTTACATCCCTTGCCTCTGGAGGCACATAGAGGGACGCAATAAATACAGCCAAGACTTTGGATAGGTTGAATCGGTTGGTACCTAGGCTACCAGAGTGGCCCGGGGTCACTTGCCCGGCCGGGCCATAAAGAATAAAAAATTAAAAATAATAAATTATTTTTAAAAACAAATTTTGATTGAACCTGTCTTTGCACAATGGATACAGGCTACACATGGAAAAACACTTAGCATGCTGAGTAAAAGTCCTATGAATGATATTTTTACAAGCATACTTTTGTTTTCTTTTTGTGATACCAGATCTAAAATTAATATGAATATTATATTAAAGATGGTAAAGAATTTCGATATGACCCTGAGGCAAAAGTTGTTCAGTTTATTTTTCTGCATAACATAGTTTTTTTTTCGGGATTTTTCAATTTTTTTTTTTTTTTTTTTTGGCTGGAACCTTCCCTTGTCCTTGCACGGGCTGGCCAGCCGGGACCCGGGCGGTTAAAATGATTTTCGTTAGTTTTTATTACTTTTTAAAATATTTTCCCTGGAAAGATCATGACCAAATCTACACACCTTCCAATTTTCAGATATTTCGAG
The DNA here is from genome assembly GCA_003427395.1 of Chara braunii. Classification (NCBI taxonomy): domain Eukaryota; kingdom Viridiplantae; phylum Streptophyta; class Charophyceae; order Charales; family Characeae; genus Chara; species Chara braunii. The sequence goes on from BFEA01000012.1 coordinate 3,003,460, forward strand.
TAATTCTTTTGAGCGCAAAATTTGGGGTACTTACTCCGTTGGCCCACGTGGTAGAGTTGCAAAAATGGAAAATGCAACGAATCGGCACGACATTTATTTCGCGGTCTAAAGTTTTTTTTTTTTAATTCTTCTAATAATTTTCATGGAAATAGCACAATCTAATCTACAGGATCATCCAGAGGCCTAGCTCAGTTGGTACGGCACACAAGTGGCATTCAGGAGGTCTTGGGTTCAAACCTCATTGGCCTCATGTACCTTCCTGGGCAAGCCTGGCACCCGCCACCTAGAAATAGGCCGTTGGTCCCCCCTAGTGGCATTGAGCAGAGACAGCTGATGTTCATATGGGCAGCGTACCGGAGGAGAGGCACAGCAACTGGCCCATCGAAGAAGCCCGGTCCTGATGCTACCGGCTGACCCCTGGCCGGCATCGCCCACCTGCTGTAGCAGGTATCGCACCTACTGGTGGTGCAGCTCCCACATGTTCCCTTGTTGGAGGCTTGAGCATGAATGTGGCTGCTACGGGGTTGAGACCAGATCAATACGACTTCAAGCTAGATTATGTAAAGGGAGAGTACAATAAGGTTGCTGATGCACTATTACGTAAGGCAGACAACCTCGGTGCCCTGATTACTGAATTTGACTTATCCGATGATGTAACTCGGTCTTTAATGAAAGCCTATAAGGAAGACCCCGTCATGATGGACATCATACGCAAACTTGAGGCCCGAGACAAGGCCACATCTGATGAGTTTGTGTTGGTGGACGGCTTACGCTTTCTTGACAAGGCAGGTTTTAAAAGGTCGTGTGTTCGTTCTAGAGAGATTCTTCGTACTTTGTTTTAGGAGAATGTCACGACGCAACCGGTCACTTCGGCTATAAGAAGACTAGTGCTGATTTAGTGCAGCGTTTCTGGTGGCCTAATATGCTTGATGATGTAAAGAAGTATGTACAGACTTGTCAGCGGAACAAGCTGCGAACTCAAGCTCCGCTTGGGTTATTGAAGCCATTGCCCATTCCTGCTGGTCCGGGAGAGTGTCTCCATGGACTTCGTAGATACCCTCGTGACCAGCAAGAGTAGCAAAAGGCACATATTCGTTATAGTTGATAGGTTTACTAAATATGCTGGACTAATTCCTATGCTGGAAACAGCGAAAACAGAGCATGTCATCAAGTTATTCATGGATAACTGGGTGCGTGACGTTGGACTGCCCAAAACCATTGTCAGTGACAAAGATGTCAGATTCGCAAGTGAAATGTGGAAGAAGCCTGCTGAACAGATGGGCAGTCAACTCCAAATGACTTCGGAGAATCATCCCGCGAAGCAAATGGTCAAGCGGAACAGATGAACCATGTGGTGCAGCATCTGCTGAGGCGTTACATCAAGCCCAGCCAAAATGATTGGGAGGAGAAACTTCCTCTCATCGCCAGTCTGTACAATAACGCTGTACACAGCACCACCGGCGTCAGTTCCAACCAGCTGCATTTGGGGTGGAAGCCTAGATCTGCTCTGGACTTCCGCCTACCTGAAAATCGACCCACTGCAACGCCTGGAACCATTGAATTTGGTGTCCAGTATGAGAAACTGTTGCAGCAGGCTGTCGAGCATATCGGAAAGTCTCAAGAGGCAATGATTGCCTCTGAGAACAAGAATAGACGACAGTCCACATTTCAGGTAAGGGAACGCGTCTTGGTAAAGGCTAGTGAACTGGGACAGGAGTTTGGCATCTCTAGGAAGTTGAAACCTCAGTACTTTGGTCCATGGGAAGTCCTAGACATTGTGGGTAGTGATCTAGATGGTCCCTCGTACGTCATCAGAATCTCTGGTCATCTGCGCACTTACACTGTATTTCACGCTTCCAAACTTGCACCTTTTGCTGAGACAGATCTGTTCCCAACAAGAGGGTCAATGCTGTCCCCAACCATGGATGGCCACGTGGACGTTGACAACATCTTGGAACACAGAGATTTGCCTGTTCACAAGCCTGCTGGCAGGGGTAGACCGCCCAAACCTATGAGGAAGTACCAGGTCAGGTTCAGGCATCATACAGATCCAAAAGAAGACCGTTGGTTCACAAGACAGGAGCTTGTCAAGACAGGTTCACAAGATCGTGGCTGAGTACGAACGAAGACTGAAGGGGAAGGCACCTGCGTAGAAGCATCTCAGCGGACCTTCGAAGCTAAGGGGGATGGAATGCGAGGAATGACCTCGCGGAGCCCTTATCAAACATACAAGTGTTCTGGGCTGTGCTCCCCAGCAAGCCTCGTGCCCGCCCTAAGTGAAGGTGGGCCTGAATATCCACGTGAGGCCTGTTCTCGACAATTTTTCCATATGTGGGTACTCAGAGAGTTGCAGCACGCCGGTTGGTTACAGAGCAACGTGCGCCTCCAGGCTCTTTCCAGAAGCAAAGGGCTGCGCTGTACAGTCGAGCCCAGGGCTCAGGCGGTTGCGCCCTGGGAACACGCTGTGTGAGGCCGACATATCCCGGACTGGTTACGGGCCAATGAGGAAGCAGCATTGTCGTCACACATGTGCCGCAAGCCAATGAGAATGCTGCAACCACTTGGAGGCTGGGGGGCTGCCTGGATGTGCCTAACTGCACGAGGCCCAGTCCAGTTTCGGAAACTGGGCCTGGGCGCAGACACTTGGGGCCCAACTGAAGCTATTGGGCCCCCACACGCCAGGCCAGGACAGCCGGCAGCTACACACTTTCCATAAAGGAAAGTGTGAGCCCCTGGGAGAGGCATCCTGGCCTTAAGGCAATGCAGACACGCTGCTGCGCTAGTGCCTGCATGTGCATGCTGTCGGACGTGTGCACCGGCGCTGAGGTGAGGAGCGCTGTAAGGGCAGCGGGCGCACAGCAGCCATAGCCGGGCTGCAGGAGTGCAAGGCAGGTGATGACGAAGGTGGTCTTCGGGTAGGAGGCGCATGATGTGGGGAGACGAGGGGTGATGACGAGAGAAGAGAGAATGTACCTGGTGTATGCTGGTGATCGGCATTGGTGTTGACGTCTCGTACATTGGTCTTCGACTTCAGAGTGATCCAATTGCGAGAACGTAGATAGGCTAGATAGGCTGGGCACTGGGCGCCAGACAGTAGGTGCGACATTGGATACAGTGTTGGTGTGACCAGAGAGTGGCGACATTGACATTCGAGTTCATCATATTGCTCTTATTTGGACGGTATCTTGGTGCATTGCACTCTCTGCTTGGTTCATGACTATCTGAGCTACTTCGTGATTTCGCAACTTGGATTTCTGTCTATTGCTCTTGCTCATATTCCTTGCACCTCACATAGAAATGAAATGACAAGTTCTCAAACATCCGTGTCCACTACAAATGTCACAATGTATTTATTTAGTGAGGAAAACAAACGATTGCTGGAGCCCAATACCATTAAGGGAAGGATTCAGTTAAGGACTTATGAATCCATTTCCCATCAGAGATTCCATATTTCATCGAAAACGGGAGTTCTGTAGTAAGTGCCCACCGCTAACCCTCACGACTCTTTGTCATACCCCTCGCCTCTTTGTAATACCTCACGCCTCTTTGTCATATAAAAAGCAATGCATTCCTTGTCACATTAAAAAATCTGATCATCACCCCACTGCTACCCTTCCTCACATAGAAATGAAATGACAAGTTCTCAATCATGCGTGTCCACTACAGATGTCACAATGTATTTATTTGGTGAGAGAAAGAAACGATTGCAGGAGCCCAATACCATTAAGGGAAGGATTCAGTTAAGGACTTGTGAAGTTATCAATCCATTTCCCATCAGAGAATCCATACTTCATCGAAAACAGGAGTTCTGTACTAAGTGTCCAGCGCTAACCCTCACACCTCTTTGTCATATAAAAAGCAACGCCTTCCTTATCACATAAAAACAAATCTGATCATCGCCCTTCCCCCCTCGCCCAACTCTTTGCCCCCTTCTCTCCTCCCACGGAATATAACACCTGCTTACAGTATGATTGACGGCATCGAGTGCACTTCCCCAAGAAGTGGTGGGCGCATGGAAGCCGCTCGCAATGGTGTAGCCGGCGCTCGGGAGATTTGCTTGTGCGCCTGGTTCTGCACCAAAACAGACGTTCAAACGACATCCCGTCAGAAGGAGCTCAAACTCGCTGCACTGGCCTTCACATCAGCGCTAAACGACGTTCACATCAGGTTTCGATCCAAGCCTATCAGTCTCACCTACAACTGCTGCTGCATGCAGGAGCTATAGCACTGGTCTACCCACCAGCTCACGTCTGATTAGCAGGAACTGGAACCTATATGACTTTGAAAACCGATGAAAACTTGCCAACCTATAATGATAGTATAATCGCTGCAAGCATTCCATTCAGTCCATACTTTCCATAGTTTTTTACTTTTTACGGTTTTACCGAGTTTTAGTAACTTTTTTCTTTTTATCAAGTTTTAAAGTACTCGAAGAGTTTCAGGGCTAATGCTGTCGGACTTGTTTCGTTTGGCCATTTCAGGGTTCAGAGACTAGTTTTTCCGCCTTTTTCAAGTTTGTTCCAGAGCAGCGATGATGACTCTGTCGAATCCGCGGACATGCAGTGGAACACCAGAGGTGAACAAGTCCATCGGGACACTTGGATGCGGACGAAAGAGCTTTCCACAAGTTTTCAGGTCCTCCGCGGGAGGGGTCATGTAAGAGAGTGGGGAGTTCTGGGAAGCTGGGATGGGTCAAGGGAGGGATAGGGAGTTGAGGGGATGGCCAGGGGTATTCTCACAGAGGAGGAGAGATGGGAATGGAGGGGCATAGGGGAAGGAGAACCCTCTTTTTCTCTTTTTTTTTTTTTTTTTTTTTTTTTTTTTTGCTCTTGACCTCCATGTTGTCCAGCAGACATGCAAACAGCCGTTCGGATGAGGACACATCCAGCTGGGAATGTCCCCTGTTGCTATGGTTGTTTCTCAACAGTCCCAAAGGCCGATGCTACTGAACCTCGTCCATTCAGCCACTTCGGGTTTGTCCACTTTTTGACACCTGAAAGTCCCGGGATGACAAGGCAGGTCTGCAAACTGAAATTACACTGTCGTCTTCAGCCAAATAGACTACATACAGTGATAATGACCGGGCATTCTATTTGGGTGAAGATGGTAGGCTTCTTTCACCATCCAGTAGATAAACTGACATTAAAGAGCTATGGACAAGAGCGTCTGTAATTGCAGTCCGATTGATTTTGCATCCCACAGCCAAATAATGCCTATGATTTTTCTCCCTCCCTTCCCCCCCCCCCCCGTCCCCCCCCCACCCCCTTAAAAAAAAAAAAAAAAAAAAAAAAAAAACCGGAACCTTATGGCTCCGGCTCCTTATCCATTCTGGGGAGCGTCAGTCCGGTTCCTATTCCACCAGCAAGTCGGAAAAGATTACAAGATGTACACACTCACGTTCCTCCCCCTTGTGGTGTGGAGGCCTGAAGGACGGCATTGATTACTTCCGCGGGAAGGATGTACCACCCTTCACCCCTGCCTAAGTTAGCCTGTTTTACTGGGAACCTGGATTTGTCGCGTAATGAGTGCCAGAACCCTGAACCCTGACTTGGTATATCTGTGTCTCCAACTTATCTTCGGGGATCGTATTTGTAGGGCTAGTCTTATGATCCATTTGATTTCTGAGGCCTGTATTTGACGGGTTGGATCTATAAGACCTAAGCCCCTTTTGCTTTTTGGGCTGGTGACTATCTGCCAGGCCACCTTGTGAATAAACTGTTCCTTGTCCGGATTGCCTGTCCATAGGAAAGCTGCAGCTTTTTTCCTCGACTGGCTTTGTAAGCCTGAGGCTGGGAAGTGTGTGTGGCTTTCCAGGTGTGCATCCTATTAACCATTGAAGACAAGAGTGTCGCTGCTGAAATCTGGTGGCATCCTTTGAGGTTAAGGTTGATGCCCAGGAATCGGATTGGTGAATCTGGATCTGTCCGCTGGAGACCTGGAGGGGTTAATTCTGTGGGAGGGGGTGTGACTGCGGTCCACCAGCTTGTTGTCTTGGTCCAGTTGACTTTCATTTTTTAGGCTAGTTGGAATGCTTGCAGTGCTCTTATCAGGGCTTGAAAGGAGGAGTTTGTTGCTCTGATTAGTACTGTGAGATTGTCTGTGAATAAGAGGGTGGTGGGGATGTGGAGGTGTTGACCGTGTTCGTCTGTGATGCTCTCTATTCTCTCGATTGATGTATCTGTTCTCAGGAAGGTGGCGATGGCCTCCATGACAAAAAGGAAGATCGGTGCTGCTAGTGGGTCGCCTTGTTGGGTAGGGGTTCGAGAGGAAGCCGTTGACTTGAACTATCCCTTGTGTGTTGTTGTAGAATATTCTCACCCATTTTCGAAAGATAGGACCTACTCCCATTCTTTCCATGCTGGCCTGGAGAAAGTCCCAGTTTACTTGATCGTATGCTTTCTCAAAATTGAAGAAGAGGATGGCTGCTGCGATACGTTTTTGGTTGATTATCCTCGTGGATTCACGGAGAGACATTACATTGTCCAGGATGAGTCTTCCTGGTATGAACCCTGTCTAATCTAGGTGGACGCATCCTCCTGTGATCTTGTTTATTCTGGTGGCTAGGAGTTTGGCTAGGATTTTGTAGGCTACGTTTAGTAATGAGATAGGTCTGTAATTTTTTATGTCCTCTGTGTTACCTTTTTCATATAGGAGCGTCACCAACCCCGTACTCAGTTTTGGCCCTAGAGTTTCTTCCTCCCATGCTCTGGTGACGAAGCTGAGGAGGAGTGCGCCTAGTGTGTGCCACCCAGCCATCCAGAATTCCTTCGAGAGGCTGTCTCTCCCTGGGGCTTTGTTGGGTTTGAGGTCGTTAAGGGCTTTGTGTAATTCCTCTAATGTTATGGGTTCTTCTAGCGTTTTGGCTGTTTTTGAAGATATGGGTTGGTCTACGTGGATCAAGAACTTCTCTCTTGCTTTGTTTGTTGAGTTGTGGCCTCCTATGGGTATCTTGGAGGTATAGAGGTCTTTGTAGAAGGTGGTTGCTATGTTTACTAGTTTTTTTGTTTCTGACATTGGGTTACCGTTTTCGTCCCGTAGGCATTCTATTATGGAATTTCTGGAGTTTGTTTTTATCATGGCTACGATCCGGACGTCCGGACCGCCGTCCAGACGATCTGGATTCAGTCCGGACTCCAGACGTCCGGTCTGGAAGGTCCGGATCTGCCAAATTTCGAGGGAAAAAAAAAAAATCAAACGGTCCAGGACCCTTCCCCATTGAGGAGCGAAGCCCCCAAAATTGTTTTGGGGGTTTTTCAGTCCCGTTTATGCTTTTTTGAGGGGTCCGGACATGCTCTCTCTATAGAATAATTTATTAGACAACCCCAATTCTTTAATTATTAATAATTCATTACCTTTTAAGTATTTTTTAAAGCTTTTTTTTTAGTTTTTGACTTCTAACTCAAGTTTGGTTTGGAATTCTGACATGACTCCGAGGCAAAAGTGGTTGGCGTTGTTATTCTGCATAAAATACTTTTTTTCAGATTTTTTTTTTTTTTTTTTTTTTTTACCGTCCGGGCATTTCCGGACCTGTCCAGGCATCTGGACCGTCCGGATCCCCCATGTCCGGAGGTCCGGAAATGTCCGGAAACTACCGGACACAAGTCTGGTTCCATGTCCGGAAATGTCCGGGTCCGGCGTAGCCATGGTTTTTATCTTCTGGAAGAAGAATTTGGACATTCTTTCGTTCAATTCCCAGTCTTTCACCCTGGCTCTTAATTGGAGGCCTTTGAGCTTTAGTTTAGTCCATTCGGTCAGAGTTGTTCTGCATAGAATTCGGTTAGGTGTTTCTCTAGGTTTAATTCTGCTATATCTATCGCGTTTCTTAGGGACTCCTTTTCTGATTTTCCCCTTTTTGTTTTCACTTCCAAAATTTCTGGTTCTGATTATGATTCCTGCCCTGGCATTCCCTGCCCCTCTTCCCAGGCAGGTCAGTCTATTTTCCCCTAACATAACGACTCTATTGTGGAAGCTTCTTTGTTCTCCTTTCCTTGTACCCTCACAATTCTTTGTGATCCACGTTTGCTGTTCAGAAGTAACACAGTGAAAAAAGATCATCCATCATGGCAGGACATAAGGTTTCGGTAGTTGTTGCTTGTTGCAAGCCATGTGTGTGCACACGTACATGGAAGTAGTTGTTGTAGTTCAGGCGCAGCAAGAACTGCCGAAGAAAAGGCGCCCGCTGACTACCCGATAGCTTACTGCTTGACAGGATTGTGAAGAGAGAGATTGACCTCTGCCGAAAAAGCTGCCACAAGGGTAAGAAGATATCACAAGAAAAACGAGCACGCCAATTGAAAAATAAGGAAAAAGAAGGAAAAAGAAGGAAAAGACATAAAAATCCCAGAGTCTCACCACTCTGGAAAGACCAATTATTTCCAAAATCCCAAAGGTCCAACGGCACTTCATGTCAAAGCCTGCAGTCTCGTGATTGGGAATAGTGGTTGGATATGACATGGTGGTGGAAAACAAGCCGTACAAGTGCCCCCCAGAAAAAGGCAAGTTCTTCTCCAAATGGCTCCTTTGGAAGAGGTGGAAACACTGGAAAGAGAAATGCTTGATTAAAACAGAGAAACGAGGATTGACTGCCTTACGATGAACAAAGTTGGAGAAGTGAAAAGATCCTCCTTCGTTCATTGACGAAAAACATGAACTGAAGCCACGACAAGAGATGAAAGTGAAACTGCAAGAGAAAAAAACTATGGTTACCCGGACACAGCGGGATGTCCAGCCGAACTGATGTCTGGAAAAATCTGGACACCTGGAAATAAAAATAAAATAAAATTAGTCAGTTCACAAACAGGGGTTCAATCGGGCCATACCTACCTCAAGGCATATGTTTGTCTGTCCGTCTGTCTCTCTCTCTGTCTCTCTCTCTGTCTCTGTCTCTCTGTCTGTCTGTCTGTCTGTCTCTGTTTCTCTCTCTGTCTCTCTCTGTCTCTCTCTCTCCAAAAGAACAAAAATCAGAATCAGTCTCAGCTCAGCCCTCTTTGGCTAAGGCCCAGAAAATAGTTCAAAAAGGCCAAAACATTTTCTTTGGAGGTCAGCCTCCATTTTTTTTTTTTTTCAAATTCCCCGTCGGGACTTACTGGACCGGACTTCGGCCAGACATCCAGACGCAGACGGTCTGGACTGGGATCTGGTCAACCAGATCGTAGCATGGAAAAAACTGAAGCAAGGAATCAAGAATAGATGAACGGTTACTAAATAGTAAACACAGCAGACTCTAGAGGAACATATGTGCAGAGAGATCATCCTCGCAACTAGTGAAGGCAATGAGCTCGACCAACACAAGCTTGAACTCTCCCCTCCCCATCTCCTTCCTCCACATCAACTCCAAGGAGCCAAGCTCTCTCCAACGCTGTTATGCAGACCACAACACGAAGATGGGACTTCCTCCTCTCCATACATCAGGATCAAGGTCAGGCTTTCCTTGGACCTGTATGGCCTGAATATGTCAAGTGCCACTCAAAGGCAAGAGATGATGGAATCTACCATAGACGCAAAGGAGTCCCTCGATTGATGCCCTTTCTCTTCAAGATTCTACGACCTTGGCTTGCCTCAGAGATCCCCTGCACAGCGGCTGGATGAAGAAGACCCTTCCATCCATACCCCCTTCACACTACCTCTTTCCACCTGGGAACTCATGCATAGGCCAGCAGCTCCTCTCCTCTACCACCAAGCTTCCCCAGCTGGTCCCATTGCCTACCAGTTGGAAACGAACTGGTGGACCAACATGATACTCGCCAGCTGCCTCCACAAATGCTGCCACCCCAACCACTGCTCTGTACTTCTATCCTCTTGCACTGGTGAGTTGGCGGACCTCTCTGATCTTGAACTGGGGATTACTGGGCTCCTCTAAGACCTAGCTGGGAGCTTCTAGAGCCTACCAGACACTCCTTTGGGCAGGAAAATAACGACTTCAGCTGAGTCTCTCCTGGGCACTCCACGAATCTAACTGTTATCTGGACCAACTACTGTCCGGTATACAAGGGCCTGCCTTTTGCCTGTCCGTCTTCCTACTTCTAAATTTCACTCCTACCCTTCTATTCTGCCCAATTTAAAGATGTATCACCCTCCACCGCCGGGCCTCCGGTTCTCAGGACAGCACACATAGGTCAGTGTTTCAGACACACGGGCAAACCAGAGCTCCCGAACTTAACGCATGATAACACATACTCAGCAATGTCAGCATATGGACAAACTGAAGTCAGCAAAAACTTGGGAGTTCCAAGACGAGGCACAGCATTTCTTCGGAAAGAACAAAATTTCACGAACTGCAAAAGGCAACGGTAATTGCAGAAGGCTGAAGGCACAAAGGCAAATGTCGTATCATCAACAGGATTCTGCCGCACAGAGAACTGGAAAGGTAAACCCATGAGACCAGGGAGGGTTTCAGTGGATGATGATAATTTGCACAGCAATCTCTGTCAACAAGCGGAGGAGCTAAGTGCAGAACCAGCCACTTATTTATTCTGAGGGACACAAGTCACACAACTGCCACTTTATTAATGGAGTCGAGAAGGGCGGCACTGGTAACCCCTGGTTGCTGGTTGCTGGGTTGTTTATATTATTGCTTCTTGCCAAACGGCGAGCACAATAAATTTGCAGTCAGAACAACACCATGCAGGGTACAATTGCTGCTTCACGACTGGAATTCAAAATGGCACGTGAATTTGTCAGTACATTTGTGCAACCTATTAACAGTGTGGCAGTAGACCAAGCACACCACGCAAGTGCTCCGCAAGTGGTGCAAGTGCAACAAACATCCAGAAAAAAACTTCAAAAAACTTTAAAAATTTCAAAAAAAGCTTATAAAAACTCTATAAAAAAAAACATGTGATCTAAGCAAACTATCGTGAACAAATTTTAGCTGGGATGGTATCTTGGAATCATAATTGAACACTGGCAGTGCCTCAGCCAACAGTGTTGGCTGGTGCCCGTAGGAGAAGGGTGGAGAAGGGAGGTTGCCGACATCTCCTTACCTTGGCCAATGATTCTATTTCAGCAGTATCCGGGGTAGCATCGCTAGCTTCGATCAGCTTGCACAGCTGCCAGCAAAGCTTGATGATGAGGTCCAGTATGCGAGATATTGAGCCGGTGTCAAGAAATGACTGAGTAATGAGTGCTGACAAATACCTGCAAGCAAAAACGTTCGCCAGTTTCCTGAGGAGTTGCAGTGAAAAGCAGAAATTCCTTTCCATGAAAAGATGAATGTGAAGTAAGAAAAAAAGCAACTAGAAAATATTAAAAACATGGCAAAGACACGTAATGGTCGATGGAATGGAGTACTTGCTCATGTGCATACATCCTACTGAAATTCCACCGCACTCTTTGAGTCACAAAAAGAGTAGGTACTTCTGACACAAACTCTAAGCCATATAGCACCTATACTTCTAGGAAAAAGGACGATCGGAACTGGATGGATAAGTCAGAGCTCATCCTAGTCCTCCCGATGAGGCAAATGTTGTGGTGTATAGCTGGGCCTGCGCCATGCATATCTTCCATCTCAGGGACGCTGTACAGAGGTGTCAAGCAAGGACCCTCTGTTGTAGTCACGCGCCTATCCAGTATGGGTAAGCCGCAGGTTAAGATGGAAAATGTGTTCTGGCCCCTTGCAAGCCATCCTCTCTCTCTCTCTCTCTCTCTCTCTCTCTCTCTCTCTCTCTCTCTCACACACACACACACACACACACACACACACACACACACACACAC
>BFEA01000012.1:3126621-3138361 GCA_003427395.1 Chara braunii
TCTGCAGACTGTTGAGGGTTCAGCCTCCTGATGAGTCGGTGAAACTCCGATGAAACAGTTTGTCACAGCCCCTCGTTTGTTGTCCTCTTCTCTCTCTCTGCCTACGGTTTTACCGGGCAGTTCTGTTTGTGACGATATATATATCGTCACATAGATATCAGAGCACAAAAACGAAAAAAACAAAAAAGGAAACAAAAAAGTATCAATTCATTTTTCATCTTCTTCCTTACAACTCCCCCTTTTCAGAACCTCTTGCGTACAAGGCCGCCCACGTGGATGTAGGTTGAGCGGCTGCTGCCCCCACCCCCGTGTGTCATACAGACCCACTTGCACACAGCCAAAAGGCGAAGAGGCAAAGAAAAGAGGAAGGGAACAGTCAAACATTACAGAACAGGGGGCAAACGAATCCTAGATGACAAGTCCCACATGCAGACACCGCCCCCGACAGCACAGGCCAAACGACGGGACAAACCAGCCAGGATTCAAGACACGGGAACTGTGAGATGGTTAAACGATGAGCCAGGCCATTTTCAACATAAATGAATACCAGAGAACAAATTCTACCATATCCATGCAAAGAATCTGAAGCAAAGAACACCTTATCTAAAAGAGGAAGGAAACAGCCCAAACAAAACAGAACAGGGGGCTGCAAAGCAAATCCTAAATGACAGTCCTAGATGACAAGTCCCACATGCAAACCCCGCCCCTGGCAACTACAGGCCAAACGACGGGACAAGACCAGCCAGGATGTCATACCAAAAAAAGGAGGACCCGGATGACCAGTCCCAGATGAAAGCACGGCTACCAGGATCAACCAGGCAACATCCCAAATAGCCGAACAACGGGACAAAACCAACGGGGACGCAGACAAGGCAAAAAAAGCTCCGATCCACAGTGTGACAACCAAAAAAAAGAAGAGAAGACAATCCCGGATGACGATTTCCACATACAAGCACCGCCCCGCGCTCAAAAGGCCGAACAACGGGAAACAACCAACCAGGATGCCAAAAGCCCGAATGACTGGTCCCACGTGAAAGCATCGCCATGCCCATAAAATAGCCCGAACAACGGGACCAAACCAACCGGGATACAGACAAGATCACCAAAACAAATTCTACCATATCCATAGTTAAAAAAACGGAACCATACAGTAGGTCCGTAAAACGAAATACCCCCTACAAAGGGGGAGAGCAACACAAGAAAATATGGGACGACAGGACAATGACTCAGGCTATTTTCGACGCAAATGAATTCTTGCATGCACTAACAAGAAAATCAAGAAAATATTTTCTATATATATATATATATTTGGCTGTTCCCTTGCTCTTTTCTTTGCCTCTTTKCCTTTTGGCTGTGTGCAAGTGGGTCGATATGACACACGGGGGTGGGGGCAGCCGCCGCTCCAACCTACACCTACGTGGGCGGCCTTGGACGCAAGAGGTTTTGAACAGGGGGAGTTGTAAGGAAGAAGATTAAAAAAATGAATTGATATCTTTCTTTCTTGTTTCCTTTTGTTTTTGTTTTTTTCGCTTTGGCGCTCTGATAACTTGGTGACGGTATATATTCTGTGTGCGTGTGCGTGTGTGTGTGTGTGTGTGTGTGTGCCCATTGTTGAATCACCTATGAATGCAGGATAGATAGATAGATAGATAGATAGAGAGAGAGAGAGAGAGAGAGAGAGAGAGAGAGAGAGAGAGAGAGAGAGAGAGAGAGAGAGAGAGAGGTTATGGCTTGATGAATAGAGGACCTTCATTGATTGGTTGTCGTGGAAAGAGAGGTGGTGCATGGTTCTAAAAACAGACCACATGGTCCCTGTGAGGCATGGTTTCTGGTTGCAGGTTGTTGAAGCACAACGTGCCTCATATGAAAGGTCATTCACATGGTCATGCATGTGTCGCTCACACCATTCTCCATATGAAACTTGATGTCACACCCACCACTCCATATGAAATTTCCTGTCTCGCACAATTTTTTTTTTCCCGTATGAAATTTGTTGTCATACACCTTTTTCTTTCATATGGGATTTTGTCACACACACCACTTTTTTGAAGTTTTTTCCTAACGAAATTTGCCGTCACACACCATTTTGCATATTTGTCTGTCACACACTATCACACAGCATTCACGATGAATGTGCAGAAAAGAAGATCGTCACACCTCTAACTCTACTTGCTTTGAGTTCTCTTAACCTATTTGGCGGGGTCTCAATGGATCAAGTGACCAGTTTCCCCCGTGGACTTCCAGGCAACCGTCCTCAGGACACAATACACACGATTCCACGGCCTAGAGATTGCCTGGAAGAGATTCCACGGCCCAGAGATTCCTGAGATTGCAACAAATGATGAATGAATGAACAGTGTCGACGATTTAATGCAGGAAAGAAGATCCAAACCAAGCAAGCACGTAGGACGAACAGACAGGATAGAGGAGACAGAGAAGTCACAGACGCGGCAACGTAACAGACAGACAGTATTACTGCAAATCACAGGGTTAGATATCATGCGCCTCTCTCCGACTGTGGAGCAAGAGCGGGAATTCCTCCCATATGACCTGCTATGCTCTTCAGTGGGGGGAAAGGTGGGGGGGTCAAACGGACTCAAACGCCAGATGCACAATTACCACCTGGGGCTTATGGGTGGTCGGTCGGTCGGTCAAGCGCCGTTCCCACGTGCCTTAAGTAGGGGGGCTCACAGCAGGGAAAGTCTCTCCAACGTGAAGTATGTGGCCTGGCTGGCTGGGCTCCTCTCCGTTCTACCCTCAACATGCACCAACCAACATGCCCACAAGTCACGAGGAAAAACTCTTCGCGAGGTTAACACTGTGCGGCACAGCCATACATGCACGTTGTACTCCTCCTACTGGTAACCCCCCCTGCTGCTTGGAGCTGTTTCTTTTTTCTTTTTCTTGCCTTTTTTGAAGTTTTTTCTCTTTTTTCGAAGGGTTGTGCATGTTGAGGGTAGAACGGAGAGGATCCAGGCAGCCAGGGTATCTCTGCCCCTCAGAGTGCACGTTGGAGAGGCTTTCCCTGCTGTGAGCCCCCCTACGTAAGGCACGGAAAGGTGCTTGACCACCCACGAACGCCAGGTGGTATTTGTGCATCTGGGGTTTGCTAATTAGGGGGTGTTCATTTCGGGCGGTTGAGCACACCCTGATGAGCACACCCCAGGTGCGGGTTAGGGTGGTGGGGCCCCACTGGAAGACCATTGAGTACAGTGTGGTGGTCCCCACTGTGGAGCCACCCTAATAATGCCTCTAATGGCACGTAATCCTGCGCATTAGGGTGGTGGCGATCCCCACTGGGGAGCCACCCAAACGAGCACACCCCCGATGATAATTGTAATCGTAAGGCGCCACTTGCAAGGCACACAGTACCGCCTCACAGAACCCATCCTACTTGGCCTTCAGTTGGTACTCTCTCAGAGTCTCATCCCCCTCTGGTACCTCGCCTCCCACTTTCCAGTAGCCCTACGAGCAACAAGGTCAGGCGAAGGGGATGGCTTCTGCCACGGTAGTTGGTGAGCGAGCATCGCAGCCGCTCAGTGTATAATGCAGCTCAAGAAAGAAATACTGCAGCTTAAACTGCGTGTGACAACAATAGAGAAATGGTAATCCACATTGTGTACAATGGTATCAGCTCAGCTTCCAAAATGACCGTAGCTGGCAGGCTGGGAACTTGGAACATAAGAATGAATGCCTTGGCAATTTGGGAGGGCATCTGGGTCCTGCCCAGCAGAGAAATCGAGGAGAAAATCTCCTGGGTCGGTTTCTCGGGGGGAAGAACTATGGGACCGATTGAGGTCTCTGCGAAACTGGGTCTAATGGAAGTGAAGTGTGTGTGGATGCGCATGTGCGATTTCGATAAATTAAAGAGCAAGAGAAGATGGAACATTCGAGGTTGGTGGTGTTGATAGTGACACTGTTATCTGCGTATCTGATTCCTGCCCCCCCCCCCCCCCCCCCCCCCCCCCCCCCCCCCCCCCCCCCCNCCCCCCCCCCCCCCCCCTCTCCCCCTCCCGCTTCCCCTGACAGCTGAAGGAGAAAATAGAGACGTTGAACAAGGAAAAGAAGGAAGCTTTACAGCAAGTGGCGGAGCTGAAAGGAAAGGTATGGATTGTAATTTTTGCAAAGCATGGAAATATTATTTGAGAGGAGAGGGCTCGGAAAGCAGCGCTTGTTCAGAAAGGATGTGTTGGCAAGGGATAGGGGACTGGTGAAGAATGAGAGGGTGTGGAGGCTCTTTGAAAAAAAAAGCCCTTGTTTGCGTTGAAACAGGTTGAATGAAACAGATTGGCCACAGAGGAAATTGAGGGAGGACAATTGTTATCCAAGAGGATTCAAGCTCTCAATCTGTTCATCAGTAGTTACATGTGTGTGTATTGTTCAGCCACCGGCCCCTACTGTGATGTACATCTATGTCTAAGTTGGGAAATTCAACGTGTGATGATATGCAAATTTGGGGTTTTCCCCATCTGACTGGACCTAGAGATAATCCAGTGGGGCCTGCCCCTAAGACAGATCGATTTGTCACCAGAAGCTTGTGTTAGTGAGGGAGTCGGATGCCGAAATAGAGAGCGAATGGAATAGCGACCAGCAGGCTGTTCCCAGCACATGAGTTAGAAGAAGAGGGATCGGGAGGTGTGTGTGTGTGTGTGTGTGGAGGGATGGGGGGAGGTGTGTGTGTATGTGTGTGTGGAGGGATCGGGGGAGGTGTGTGTGTGTGTGTGTGTGTGTGTGTGTGTGTGTGTGTGTCGCATTTTGTTCTTATTCAAGTTGCCGTGTGGGGAAAAAGAGTGCCTTGGTGTTTTCCATAACAGTGTGATGGTGTTGAGAATCAGCAGCAGCAGTAAGTCCTGGCCAAGGGCCTGGTTGCAGTACTTTCCATATGCCAAGTTTGGCGAGTAGGCGCCTGGTTGCACTTACTCGCCAAACTTGGTGTGAGGAAACGTGTCAGAACTTTTGCCGAGTCTCCTTTTTCAATCCGCCACCGAGTGCGGCGAGTTCCCGACCACAAAACAACTCTTTGGAGAGTGCAGTGCTTCATGAGTAGAGATCAGGCAGACAATTTTTTTTGAAAACTTTTCTGTAGAAGAAATATAGTGGCGAGTAAGTGCAACCAGTCCTACACTTCAACACGCTTCAAGTTTTTTTCACTCTCCAGAGTCTCCACACATCCGCCACGAATTGTCGCGGATGGCGAGTAGTGCAACAACTAGGCCCCAAGTGGAGTTCGTCAACTGTAAGATACAGCAGATGGAATCCAGCGCTGTCCCTGAAACCTATTATGTTGAGTCTGTTGTTTGCCCGATCCTGTAGTTACCGATCCGTGGCCGCAGTTTCTCCTCGCCGCTGTGGCCGGCCGACGCCATGACGTTACGTAGCTAACCCGCTACCCCTGCGTATACTGGCTTGGTCCTCAGTTGCCGTCAGGCACAGCGGCAGTTTAGGTTGTGTTAAAGAATTCTCTCACTTGTCATCACGGGGACTCTTAACCACAAAGCTAGTGGCCTTAATAAATCCTTGGCGGTAGAGCATCTAAACCTCCAGTCTCACAGGCCCTCTCTGCAGTTCTGACTGCATTCAGCCTAATCAGACTGTCTAATCCTCGTACATAGCACAGAGGCGTGTCTTTTCTGAAAGGCTCCCCTCAGCCATAGCCGTGGAATTTGTTATAAACAAAGTTACAAACAGTATGTGCAACGAACCCCTGTTTTTAGACCACAAATGGCTGTCATGGGTAAAGAAAGGAATATGGAGGATTAGCCACTTATGGAACGAAGAAAAAAATGATTGGGTAACGGAGCAGGACCTGGAAAGATGTTTGAAAGGTTGCCACCGAAGAGGCCTGAACCGACAGTATATCATTAATCTGATCCCTCAGGATTGGAAGGATATACTGGCACAGGAAGGGGACTGGAAAGGTGGAGACTGGGGTATCAAGGTGGAGGAAAACCCTCCGGCAAGGGCCTTTCAGTTCTCACATCCACAACAAGGGACGATTACACAAGCCGTGTTCTCCTCTTTTCCAGTTACACACGCCAGAGATGGAATGCCATCGATCTTAGACACCAATGTAGAAACTGTAGTCATGGAGAGCTTCCTGCTCAGGAAAGTAAGAGTTTTAGGGACGTGGCCGGAAAGTATATACAGATACGATACAGCAGTACGTAACTTGGAATTTGACCCAGGGGAGTGGACATGGAAACCAGACAAGAAAGCAAACGTTAACAAACGCACACCCTTACAAGACTACACGGTCAAACTAGGTTACAAACGCACACCCTTACAAGACTACACGGTCAAACTAGGTTACAAACTAATGTTAAAAACAAAAGACCCAGAACCGGTTATCAAATCCAGGTGGCAAAGACTGGTAGGTCAGGATGCCGACAGCATCACGCGAATCCCGTGGAAAACCTACAAAGCAATCAGACCTATCAAAATCAGAAGCTTCCAATGGCTAATTACATACGCAGCCCTGCCAGTCAATCAATGGTTACACATCAGGCGGAAAGGTTCCAACCCAGACAGCTCTGACACATGTAAGGTGTGCACGGAGAACGTAACCGAAGACATAACACATTGCTTACTTCACTGTAGAGAGGCGAAAAAGTGTTGGGCAAAAGCCGTGACCCTCTGGAATTCCCTTCTATCTATCCCCTTCCCAGAAAAACCCATCCAACTCTCCCTTATTATTAACATTCCCCAACAACTCCGGAAAGTGGAAAAAGTATGGTTCGGGATGATCAGGAAAGTGACCCTCTGGATCATATGGAAGGAGAGATGCAGCAGAACGATCGAAGAAACATCTAATACTCCTGAAACGATTTGGGTGGAGACGAAAACAATGATTCAGGCGGAGATCCTGTGCAGATGGCGGAAAATCAAACAGTCTTGGTCTGAAGATGAGGAGCAACGAAACAAAGCCAGACGGAATTTCAGCAAAATCTGGCTGATCGACGACAAAGTGGCTGAACTGAGGGATGACAACACACGCTGGAAGGACTGGCATAACTCGACTGCAAGAGGAGAGGAGGGGCAACAGAGTACAATACAGGGTCAAGGCGCCCCACTGTCAGAGTCATAAAGAGGCAACAAGACAGGAAGGAGGGAACCGAGGGTGTACATTTTGGACAAAGATCGGGGCATCCGGTCGGTTTCTTGAGGGACAACAGCGACAGACTTAGGAGAATTATTTTCTATCGGGAACTTCAATCAACGTCAAACCAGGACAGCATCTAGACCTAGGGTTTAGGGTTTTAAGGTTAAGACAGGAACAATGGTAATGCTGTCATAGAGCCAAAATGGTGTTTATTAGACGCATATATGGTCCAGGATGCTCTAGTATAATCACGGATACCTGACAGCGACTCAGCTGAGAGGAGCAATTCCGGGAACAGACAGATTGACAGCTAAGCAGTATAGGCTAAATTAGGCAGGGGTGAGAGGTGGTACATCCTTCCTCAAGGAAGTAATCAATGCTGCCCACTCGGACCTCTCAACCATAATGGGGAGGAGCGTGCGCGAGTCCTTTATGTATTCTATATTGACTTGCTGGGGGAATAGGAACCGGACTGTCGCTCCCCAGAATGGTAGGAGCCAGAACCTTGAGGTTCTGTTTAAACAAACAAACAAACAAACAAACAAACAAACAAACAAACAAACAAACAAACAGTATGTGCAGTAGAGTTTCCAACAGTTAAGAGTTTACACTTTGTTCGTGCTCCTCGTGCAAACAGCTCATGTGATAGATCTTCAGGGAGTCATATGGACGCAATGAGGGCTAGGGGCTATACCCTTCTCAAACACTGAAAAAAGAATTTGCAGTGTCTATGACTCTATGGTAGTTTGTGGAAAAAAAAAAGGAAAAAAAGAAGAGAGGTAGTTATGGCAGATTGCTCAAGGAGTTCCTGATGTCGAAGATGGGAGTTGCGAAAACAAACTGAACTGTGAAAAACAGAAAGCATGGCAAACGGACACCAGGGCCAGACACAGCAACTGGCTTCACCATGAACAAGGGAAGTCAAAGCTTAGAAAGGCGAAGGTCAAGAGTGGAGTGCAAGCAAAGGATCACAGGTTAAGACAGAATCGCAAACGGCTGACCATAGCAAGAAGCAAGGCAACTTTGGAGACTAATGGCATTGAGATGGAAGGGAAGGGTTCACAGCGAAGGACCATTGGAGACTATTGGCAATGAGAAGAAAAGGAAGATTTCAGGTAAGGATACTACAAATGAATGAGTCTGCAAAGTAAGCAGACCTCTAGAGGAATACAGGTAGGTTTAAAGGTTTAAGGAAGTAGGGTTTTGGGTTTAAGGAGATAACACTCGGAAAACATTGCCGGAAAGAGAGATTCAAGCTTCATCTGGCAAAAGTCAAGGGAATACAAATGTGGTTATGGCATAGGGGAACAATAGGGACCACATTCCAATACAAGGAGGGTGCTAAGGTAGTTTCTTCATATTCACGAGTTATATGACAGGTTACTATGGGTAATCTGAGAGGAAAGGACATAGAAAACAGGGGAGACAATACCAGTCTTTCTAGAAATTCATGTATGACATGGCAGGCTCTTAAGGAAAGGTCTGAGAGGAAAGAATATGCCGGGTTTACGAGTTAAACTGCTGGATGATGTAGAATAGGCTAACTTAGGCAGGGGGGAGGGGTGGTATATCCTTCCTTATGGAAGTAATCAATGCCGCCCACTCAGACCTTCCACCCATCATGGGGAGGAGCGTGGGTGAGTACATTTTGTAATCAATTATGACTTGCCGGGGGAATAGGAACCGGACTGTTGCTCCCCAGAATGGCAGGAGCCAGAACCGACAGGTTCTGTTTTTTCAAAAAAGAAAAAAGAAAAAAAAAAAAAGCCTGAGGAAGGTAGAAGAAAGGGGCAGAGATGCAAGAGAAGATTAATTGGCATATGCCCCCACGCAATGACGACACACGTAAATCGGGAAATGCTCCGAAAAAAGAAAAGAAAAAGAGAAGAGATGGAACGATGTGGACCCTGAGCTCACTGTTCCTCCTGGGAACGCGAACTGTTTGCCGGTTGCTGTGTTTGCAGAATGCAAAGTTGAAGCAGGAGCGCACGGTACTGGTCAATAATCTGTCAAGCATTTTCAAGGTATTTCAAGTTTCAACCAGTTACCATTACAAAAAAAAAATTGTGGCGTTCTGCGGGCCATGCGTTAAAAAAATTGGAACGATACAGAGAAAGAAGATTAGCATGGCCCCTGTGCAAGGATGATGACACGCATAAATTGAGAAAAATGGTCCAATTTTTATTGGAAAAAAAAACAAACAAATCGTGGAGTATCAGCGACGGTGGAAGTCAGACTAGCATCCAACTTCAAAAGTAAGACATGCCCCATCAAGAGAATGGACTCAATGGAGTCATCTACAACCGAGAAAAAAAAAAAGAAGAAGAAAACAAACAAAAAAAAGAAAAGAAAAGAAAAAGAAGAAAAGAGTAAGGCATGCAGGCTAACTGAGGCAGGGGTGAGGGGTGTTACATCCTCCCGTCGGGAAGTAATCAATGCCGTCCACTCGGGCCTCTCAACCGTAGTATTGGGGAGGAGCATGTGTGAGTGTCTATGGTATGGTAATCTCTGTCTGACTTGCCGGTGGCATAGGAACCGGACTGATGCTTCCCAGAATGGAAAGGAGCCAGAACCACAAGGTTCTGTTTTTTTTTCTTCTTTTTTTTAATGCAAAATAAAAAGAAATCATGGAGTATATTGTTTGTGGTGCCTTGAATTGTTGCACCCTTGCGGGCAGCCCTGTCCCAATCACTGACTACATGGACTGACTGGTGGAGTCTGGTGCTAGGTAGTGTGCGGACCAGTTTGATTCGGCGGGTGGGCCTGAATTYCGGGATTGGATGCATTTCTCCTGCCCCAATTTTTTTTTTTTTTTTTTTTTTTTTGCAACAGGTAATTTTYTTCTGCATGGGTAGTAATAACCGTAGTATGTTTATTGCGATTTTGTATTTCTGCATGACTGGAACAGCCGATCTGTGACGATCAAAGGGTAGATACAACGACTTGCAATGATGCCTTCGGCGCTGTTGTCCATCTGCCTCTGGGTGTAAGCATCTTCTTTTTTTTTTTTTCGAAACAAAAGGCTCCAATCTATTCATGGGGAGCATAACGTGCGGAGAAACGGGCTCAGCGTCCCTTCTGTACAACATTGTTGGAGTCTGAAGGTCTGTTAAGAGTCCTAAGACTGAGAGCATGAGAAAACAGGTATGAGCATGAGACATATTAAGCATGACCACAGTGCTCAACTTGTGGCGAATGAGCTTCTCATCTCAGTCAGTTAAATGCAGATGAGCATGTGCTGGCAAGCTGGCCCACAAGCCCGTCATCAATAGATATGTACTCTGGAGTTGGACAATAGATATGAAGTATTATGAACTCTGGAGTTGAGAATAGGCATATGGACTCTGAAGTTTAGAATAGGCATATGAACTCTGGAGTTGAGAATAGGCATATGGACTCTGGAGTTTGAGAATAGGCATATGGACTCAGCTAGAAAAATGCACAAAAGGAGTCGAGAATAGGCATATGTGCTCTGGAGTTGAGAATAGGCATATGGACTCTGGAGTTGAGAAGAGGCATATGGACTCTGGAGTTGGGAATAGGCATATGGACTCTGGAGTTGAGAATAGGCATATGGACTCTGGAGTTGGAGAATAGGCATAGTCATTGAGGAGGGGGAGAGTGCATATTCAATGCGAGGGAGGTGGATATTCATTGAGAAGGGGGAGAGTGTACGTTCAGTGGCTGGAAATTTCGGATGGCTGCAAGATCTGCCCACAGCTAGAAAAATGCACAAAAGGGGTGGTTGGTTGTTTTAGGGCTCTTGTGTGTGTACTGTTGTTGCAGACAGGCTTGGTGTTGCTGGAGGGCGTTGCATTTGTCCTGTTAAGCATGCAGTGCCGTGCACCCTTGGCTAATGACTGTCGTTCGTGGTGTGCTTTTTCTCGTGGTCGTGATTTCGATCTCTTGTGTTTTTGACCAGACAGCGCAGTTAGAAATCAAGCGGAAAGATATGTTCATCAAGGAGCTTCGAGAGGAGTAAGTTTGGTTCCACTAAAGTGTGTTTGTGTGGCTTTCCATGGAGAGGATAATACGGAGCAAAGCAGAAGGGTGTGATTCTGAAGGAATGCTGATTTATTTTTTGAAAATTTTTCATAAAATCAATCCATGTGTTGAATCCAGTCTGTACCAGCAGATCTCTGGCTTTTCCGCGCTCGCACTGCAGTTCTTTCTTTGGCCTTATGGTAGAAGCTTGAATGAGGACTCTTTTCGGTTCTCCAACAGAATTAGTAATAGCCTGAATGAACTGAAGAGTGCTCTCTCCTGACAACACAGACTAATGCAGGGTCTTGGTCAACGGTCGTGGTCAACGGTCTTGGTCAATGCTGAAATGAGGACCCTTCCGTTCTGAGTGAGAATTAGTAATAGCCTGAGAAAGACGCTGCTATTATTCATTCTCACTGAGAACGGAACAAAGCAGGAGCTTGGATCAGAAGGTGTAGAAGAATGCAGGGTCTGTGTTGTCAGGAGAGAGAGCACTCTTCAGTTCTCCAACAGAATTAGTAATAGCCTGAAAATGAGGGCTCGTTGGGACTCACAAAATGCCAAGGGAAGAGAGAGAGAGAGAGAGAGAGAGAGAGAGAGAGAGAGAGAGAGAGAGAGAGAGAGAGAGAGAGAGAGAGAGAGAGAGAGAGAGAGAGA